>FR990113.1:19142500-19649550 GCA_905404275.2 Hedya salicella
ACGTCATGCTCAAGGACTTCCCCGGATGGAAACACAGCCTATTGCGGGCTCCCCACCCGGCTATCTCCATAGGCCGTCGTCATGTTTCAACATGACGACGGCCTTACGTTCGATTTCCTCGCGGGAAGATGCCTCAATCACTATCGTCACGTCGTCAGCGTATGCACACAAATGCACTCCTTCGGGTCTGGGCAGCAGGAGAAGGTCGTTGAGAAGGAGGTTCCAAAGTGTCGGCCCTAGCACTGACCCCTGTGGACATCCCATAGTGCTGGTCTTGTGGCAGGTCTGACTGCCCACGTAAAAACTAACCTGTCGACTTGTGAAGTAGCTGACCAAGATGCGGTAAAGGTTCGGCGGGGCTCCACCTTGCTTTACCTTAAGAAGGATCATTGGCCACCATGCGTTGTTGAACGCACCAGAGATGTCCCAAAAGATCAGCTGTACACATGGAGCTTGAGTGTCACCGGTGATCTCTTTAAGTCGAGACAGCGCTGTCACTGTCGATCGACCACGGGTAAATCCGTGCTGAGCATCCGATATATTACGGTACAGGCAGGGAGCACAAGAAACTATGACGCGTTCCAAAAGTTTGCCCAGAATTGGCAGTAATTTAATTGGTCTGTACGCTTTGGGATCACTGAGAGGCTTCCCGTTACCCTTTGGCAGGACGATGAGACGGCCAGATTTCCAGATGTCTGGGAAAACTCCCTCTTCGATGCACTTCCCTAACATGAGCCACATCTCGTCTGAAGTCGCCTTCCACGCCCACTTGACGATCACTGCCGTTATCCCATCTAAACCTGGGGCCGTGTTCAGGAGGGAGCGCACGATGCGCTCAACTGTCTCCTTTCCGGGAGCTGGCATGTCGCGGCTGGATGGCGCGAATGCAGCTGCTACACGGACGGTCCTGTAGTAGTCGGTATCCGTAAGTGGTTCGTCGACCGGATACAGCGTCCGAAGGAGGCCCGACATGGTGTCCCCGGTGGTTTCCGTGTAGCCCTCGATCAGCTTGGTGCCATTGACGATGTTAGGTGGCGAGCGCAGGCGCCCAAAAGCTTCCCTGTAGGCAAGTCCCCAAGGGTCTTCTTTGCCGGAGTCCGCTATTTGTCGGAAGAAGTCGAGCTCTGTTTGCTTTAATAATAATAATAATAATAATAAGTCTTTATTTTCAGATAACTATGATCCATACATTATTATTTTTTTAGTAAAATACTTATACCTATGTTAGTTTAAAAATAATAATAAATACGTTAATACATTAAAAACAAATTTCCAATAAAATTCCATCAAAATCCCAATTAAAATAAAATGTCTGATTACAAAAAAAAAAACAACGACAAGATAAGTAATAAATTTTAAAACCTAATAAAATGAAATAAAGAAATTAATATAAAATTGACAAACTAAAATTGTATAAAAAGATTAAAATTGTAAAATTAAAATTGTATAACTAAATAAATTGAGAATTAATAAAATAAGTTAATACATTAAAACAAATTTTCAATAAAATTCCTTCAAAATTCCAATTAAAATAAAATAAAATGTCACATTACAAACATAAGAACAAAATAAGTAATTAATTTTAAATCTAATAAAATGAAATGAAGGAAATAAAATAAAATTGTCAAATTAAAATTGTATAAACAGATTAAAATAGTAAAATTAAAATTGTATAATTAAATTAAATTGAGAATCAATAGATAGTGCGAGCCACCGGTTTGACTTGCCCTATCCAGTATATTAATATTGGGCAATCATATTTGTCAGCAATTGCATTCAGAATACTGTTGGAGCTCTGCCTTACCCGTCCTAGGAGAGACACAATCTTCTTGCGCATGATGGCCTGGAAGCCGTCAGTGCGCATCTCGCAGAACATGCCGGACGCACTACACCTGCGTGGCAGGCCCAGCAACATTCTGAATGCATTGTTGTACTGAACTCTGAGGGCGCTGTAGGCTCGCTTCGTGTACCTGGTCCATAGGCTACTCGAGTAAAAGGATTGGCAGTATGCCTTAAATAGAGTGACTTTCACTTCCGTAGAGCAACGAGCAAACCTCCGGGCCAGCATGTTACTACGAACCGACAGCGCTCTTCGTTCTCGTTCAATATCTAGGTCATCATTTAAGTCACTCGTAATAATGTGACCTAGATACTTAAATTTTTCTACTCGCGTCAACGGCTCACCATCCAGCGAAATAGGTGGAACGTGGTAAGGCTTAATTTTCCCAGCACTAAACACCATCACCTCACTCTTCTTGGCATTATACTGTAGGCCATGGGACCGGGCATACGTCTCACAAAGGCTCAACAGTTTCGTAAGCGCGCCAACAGATGGCGCCAGCAGCACCATGTCGTCGGCATAGCTTATGTTATTGACAGCCATGCCGTCTATATAGCATCCCGCATGGATGCTGCTAAGGCCAACTATTAGCTCGTTCACATACAAGTTGAACAGTTTGGGAGACGTTAGCCCACCCTGCCTAACACCACACTCCAGCCGATATTCACTAGACAGTGCATCGGCCCATCTCACCTGATTAGACTGATTTGTGTACCAGTATTTGAGTATATTTACACACTCACCGGGCATGTCTGTTTTCCCGAGTTTCCTCCAAAGAATATTATAGTCCACGCGATCGAACGCCTTGGATAAATCAAGAAAACAGGCATAAACAGGCGTTTTTCTGGCTGTGTAGTACCCGACAGTATGCTTCAGACTAAGTATTGCACTCTCGGTCGACAGCCCCGCCCTAAAACCGAACTGCGCGTCATGGATATTTAGGTGCTTCTCAAGAAGAGAGTCAAGCATACTATCGAGCACTTTCGCAGCTGTCGTCGCAAGTGAGATCGGCCGATAATTAGCCTTATCCGCGAGGTCACCTGTTTTATTCTTCACAATTGGAACAATTACTGTTTTCATTAACTGGTTCGGTAAGTATGAGTGACAAAGACAGAAATTAAAAAGCATGGCTAATACTCTCGGTAAGTGCATACTTGCATACTTAAAATGCTCGATACTGAGACCGTCGTGGCCGGGCGACTTTCCTCTCTGCATTTTATTAATGGCAGCAGCCGTCATCTTTGCCGTGAAACTAAAACTTCTCCCAGCCGCGACCGTCTCAGTATTGTCTGCAGCACAAGAACCAGCGCCTAGAAGCGACTTGACCTCGAAATGTTCCCTAAAGAGTTCAGCAATGTCATTGGGCTCACATTTGTTGTCCACACTCACAGGCAGGCCCGGCTTTACGTTCAGACTGCGCGTGCCTTTCCAAAAGGTTTTGAAGTCAAGGTCACTGTGCGCCGAGGCTAGGCTGTCCATTCGCAATTGGTCTTGCCTATCCTGGCACCACTTTAGCCTTGACTTGAAAATCTTCTTCGTCAGTGACATACGTTCGAAAGCCTCACCTTGGCAGGGTTTTCCTACAAGCTCCCACATCTGAAAACGCAGCCGCGCCTCCCTGTGAGCCTCTGACACATATTTGTTCCACCCCGCTATATATCCTCCCTTTCTACATTTCTGTTTTCTATAGGTCATTCTAGACGCTTCACTTAAAATATTTATTATTCTAGAGTACATATCCTCTAATATAGCGAGGTGGTCTTTATTTTGGCAAACTCCATCACAACATTCTCTCAACTGAGGAGGAAAATCCAACTCTTTCAGCTTTTCATTACATATTTCGCTATATTCACTGATTTGCTCTTGGTTGCGATCACCCCACATTATTTGACTATTTACATTTATAAAAGGTACATTACAAACCGGTTTTAAAATATCTATGTCGCACTCTACACATATGGGGAAATGGTCTGACCAGAACACATCATGCACGACCGATACATTTTTAATTGTGTCCCAACCACACACTGACACTACACAGTGGTCCAGCCATCTTTTGCAGCCATGACTATCACTAATATACGTGTAGGTATCGGATTTTAGCCCCAATTTCTCAATATCAGCACATATCCAACTTTGTTCCGAGCAAAAGGCTATTAGCTCATTGTAAAACGGCTCACCCGGATGTGCATTAAAATCGCCCATAACGTATACCGCTTGAACATCACCATTTTCAAGAATAGCCGACGATAATGCACTTAGGCTATCCGTGAACTCCGTAACGTTGTCCTTAGAGTCTGTAGGCATGTACACACTGAACGCTAAAAACGACTTTCCGCGCGACGTCAATTTCACACCCGACACTCGATCACTTTTACACTCCACTACTGTAGCCAGCTCAAACGCAGATCTTCTGTACAATACCCCAACCCCTCCATACGGTCTTCCGATCAAGGGGCCCGACGATACGTCCACCGCCGACTTTCCCGTCCAGCCAAATTCGCTGTCGACTGTACCAAGCAATGGAAGGTCAAATGGGCATAGCCACGTTTCGGAGAGAAACAAAATATCCGCGCTTTTACATAGCTTTCTCACTCCCTCCATAGCTCTCTTTAGCGACCTACAGTTAAAGCTTACCATTTTGCAGACATTAGCCATTATTTTAAGTTATTAGTAAGACCTTGATCACTCGGTTTCCCAGCTATACTGTCAGCTGCTTTCATGTAAACAAATCGCCTAAATGTTATCCCTTCAGGCCACAAATGGTCGCTCAGGTAAATACCTAACTTAGATTTGTTTACGTAAACCTTATACGAGTTGTAGCCCTTATCTTTCTTCATCCTTATTTTAGACAGTGACACTCTCTCCTTCGTTTTTTCATAAATGTAGTTCATAACATCGTTATCAGTTACATCCGTATGCACGTACGAAATAAACAAAGGGACTTTGACCTCCGCCGCCTTAAACTTAGCCTCTTTCAATGTAACTGCACAGCCCGTGGCGCCAATAAACTTATTATTAAAACGTTTTCTTTGCACAAGTTTCCATTCATCCTTATCGTCATTTGTTTTCCAAACCCCCTCCTTTTGCAGTGTATTTGCATATGACACTTTATTCTCCTTTTTATCATCGATTATTGACCTATAATCTGGTGCATTATCTTCATTTATTAGCGTCGAGTTTCGCTCCATTACGCTATCTGCACTAGATACCGGTTCGTTATCTCCCAGCTGCTTATGCGCCGGCTGTTGTGCGCTATGGGACGGAGGCGAGACGGCTAGATGCGTCGATCGCGAAGTTGGTGAGGGAGAGACGGATCGATGCCGGTCGTCGACCGCTCGCTCACCCTCGATCGTTGACCCCGATATGCTATTGAAGGTCAATCCCATTGGGCCGCTGTCAAGTAGATCCGTTGTTTTTAATTTCGGGCAACCAAAATATGCACCTCTTCTCATGTTAACCTTCGCATTCGAATATGGCATGACAGTCGGCGCACTTACAACGGAATTATCGATCCCATTTATTGAATTACGCTGTTTATCCTGCTTTAGCATCTCCTCTCGAAGTACACTAAGCTGATCTTTGGTGACAAACGTCTCATTGATATTCCGCACTTGCGATTGTAAAACTAGTATATCCTTTAAAATTCTAGTTGCATCCAGGTGATCAAAATGAACCGGGGGTAGAAGATGTAGATCTTTAGCGACGAATATCGGGATCTTCTCCGCATTCGTATTTTGCAACAAAGTAATCATGTCCTCCAGGTCACGTTTCTCTTTTTCTTTTCTTCTCGAGATCATTTTATTATTTTCATCACCAATAGATTCGAACAGTAGACACTTAGCCTTTCCTATTTCTTCGGCACGAAATCCCGTACTACATATTCTTATTAAGCTTTCACTGTCCATGACTTCCATTTTATTTCTCAAAAATGCCAACACTTCATTAATCACGATATTACAAGACGCACACTTAATCGTGGACGACATCTTCACAACGAGAATATTTACTCTCGCGCACGTACGCACTCAACCGCGCGGGCGAAGCGACTGGCTTTATGGCGCCCTTGTATCTCCCCCGAAGGGCACGAAGTTCGTCATGAAGTCGCTGCTCTGCCGTCCCTCCTACTCGCTTAGCCTCTTGCCACTCGCGCCGCGCCCGGTTGACACTCAGCCTGAGGGTATCCAGCTCCAGGGTCCACCATTCGTACTTACCATCGTTTTTTCTGCTACATCTGCCCAAGGTCTCTCGGGTAGTACGTAGCAGGATATCCGAATATCGTTCGCTGTAGTCGTTGGCGGAAAGGCCTGGATGAATCCTATTCATACGAGCGTGTAACTTCGAACAGAATGCGTCCCAATTTACCCCGCGTGTCCCAAAAGGCGGTGACAGGTCCGATTCCTCACTGGCGTTCCCTTCTAACCTACCGTAGATCACCTTGAAGGTAATAAGCTGATGGTCGCTAAGGCTGATGCTTTCATGTACAGTCCAGTCGCACACGTTAATTCCTCTTGTGGTAATAGTTAAATCTACGTTAGATGTCCCATTTGGTCCGCTGAAGGTCGGTGGTTGGTCGAGTGCGTTATGCACGAGTAGATCCCTGCTGAGAATAAAGCCTTCCATTTGGTTTTTCCTATATTCCGTGTCTGGCCCTCTTCCAATATACTGCTTCTTATCGCAGTGCCACATAGGTGAGTGCGCGTTACTGTCGACACCTATAATGATAGGACTGCCGGAAAGCTGCCGAAGTACGCTCTCCAAATGCCCTATGTGACGACTGATATCCTCACTGTACTGGAAGTATGCCGAAACTGCGTAGAACCTGGTGTCTCCGTGTGCGACGTGGATGACTGAGCAATGCTCTGTGCTGAGCTGGTGTAAGAGAGTGATTGCCATTGCACTGTTTAGTACCAAGACGCCAGCCTTAGGGTTATCGCCACATTGCAGAATCCCGGGTCGACTACTGTACTGCTCTTGCACAAGCACCATGTCCAGTCGGCGCGAGCTCGCTATAACCGGGAGTTCTGTGGTGGTTGCCTCCGAACCCTGTAAGTTGAGTTGCCCGAACGAGATAGTCGTGGTGACTGTAGCTACTGCTATCGGTACAATGTTTTCTCCGCCTCCTGCTGCTCGGCATGAAGCCGAGCTGGGCAGTTAGCGGCCGCAGTGGTGTGTGTTGTAGCCTATACCCTCTTAAATTTCTTACAAGTCGCGCAGCATCGGGTCTCCGACGTGCAGTCGGTCGCCCTATAGCCTAGCTCGCCGCACTTCCCGCACGTGATGTCCTTGGACCTGCAGTACTTCTCTGGGTGCCCATACTGCTGACACTTCGAGCAGCACGGGGACCTGATGTGGTCACACACCTGCGCCTCGTCCCAGCCGATGTATACACGCCCGAGCCCTACCAGCTTGTCCCTCGCTGCCATGCCGGAGCACTCCAGAACTACTAGAAATTTGGGACCAATGGGCTTCGCCACTCCAAACTTGCATTCAGCCTCAAAACGTGACAAAGGCCAGTCCTTGTTGTCAGCCAGGTTGACCCTGTGCAGCTCTTTTATGAGGTCGGCTCCCGTAATTTATGCTCTGATGTACCGGAGTGATATCCTCGGCGCGCGGACTTTAGGAATCACCACACGGATTCCCGGCGGTACCGCCTCTCGCAGTTTCTTGGCCGATTCCTCGGACGCGGTCCGAACCACGACGCCAGAATTGCCGACTCTGCGTACCTGTGTGACCTTGATGCCAGAGTCAGCCTTCACGGCATCCTGTAGCACTTTTTTCGTCTCATCGGATGTCTTAATATCGTCGCGGTCCGGGTAAAAGATGACCGTTGGTCCTTGCCTTTGAACCGGCATCGGTGGCATTTTCAGCGCGAACGCGTACGGGGCCGAAGGTGCCTGGGGCTGGATGAGCTGTTGTGTGGGCGGGGGCCGTACTCACTCCGTCCAATTCTTTCCGACTTTATCCCGGCGGTCATAGCGCCAATATCTGGCCTAAGAAAATTAAACTAAGTCCTATGATACATTTTTGACGTTGTTGTCACAGAGACAGTTTTAAACGGCCGATCACTGTGACTTTTTCGTCGTGACGTTATTTATGACCCAGCTCTACGAATTATGTAATTATAATACTGTTTGACGAGCAACGAGTTCCTATGATTAAACAAGTGCGTAATCATTTCAAATTAGTTTTGAACTCTGAATTGAGTTGGCGTGGGTCGGCATAATTCTACGTTTTTGGGATGCTCAAAGAATTATATTAATTTCAGAGTTGAGTAGCGGATGGGACGGATTGTTAGGTATTTTTTTAATTTAGACGCTGGGTCGTATTTTTAAAGGTTCTATAGAAAAATGTCTGATTTATAAGAGATCCTTAAGTCGCATCCGGATCTAAAAAAATACTGTGAAGATCGAAACTCAAAATTCGTATCACGCAACGCCATCTAGCATCTCTTTGGCTTACTTCAGTAGGCGCCAGTGTTTCAAACTTTTGTTTTTGCGGAATTACCAGGAATGAAGCTTGCCATAGGTATATGTCACTTTGGCATTTTGAAGAATCCGTCCTTGTCTCCCAGAAGTCTCCTTTATGTAAAATTTTAGTTTTCTCGGGCCTTTAGTTTAAAAAAGCGTTAACGAGCTAGTCAGAACTTCTCTTTTTACAAGCTTTTATTTAACTTGCCGTGTTAGTATGTTATATTCAGCATGTTTGTGTGGCTCAAATCTTGCAAGTTAAAGACTGTCTTTCCCGGTTTCAACATACATACATACATACAATCACGCCTTTTTATCCCATTACGGGTTAGGCAGAGGGGTTCCCTCTATGTTGCATACTTTTGTTTGTCCGAAACTGTTTTAGCATAACAGACTTGGCATATTCAGTTTTCGACGAATGGTAATGTGGCAGATACCTTATTTGGCATAAGTTCTAACTTACCGAAAATGTATTTGTCCGAAATTGTATTCGCATACTATTTTTAAGGCCGATTATATTTACGAATAATTTGGGTTAGCATAATGGTACTTGGCATATTATCTATTGTCCGAATCTATCTTGGCATACTTAAATTTCTACAAGAAAAGCGGGTTAAGTTAGGTTAGAACTGCATCCCTCGCAAAGAGGAACTGCTAGCAGAAAAGTAGGTTAGGTTAGGTTAAAATTGCGTCCTTCGCAAAAAAGATCTGCTAGCAGAAAAGCGGAGCGTCAAAATGGGTCAAAAACCGAAAACTGTAGGTTAGGTTAGGTTTGTATTTTGACCATGTATAGCGGAGCGGCAAAATGCTAACATTACCTATTTCACAAGAAAATGAAACATATGAAGATATAAATAATATTGATTTATTTTTAACATTAAGTATATTTAACAAAAACATAAGTTGCAAAATTACGACATGCTACTTAATTATTATTCCTGCGGAAATTGGGTAAGTATGGAATAGGAAAATGTTAAGCTTAGAAATTATTCGGACCATCAAAATTATGACCAAATAATTTTCGGTCTAATAAAAATATGCCTATTAATTTTATGCGTAGACATGATTCGGACAAACAAAAATATGCGCAAACAAATTATGATAAATTAATATCTGCTTTATCAAACTATGCGAACCTTGATTATGCCAAAACAGTTTATGCGAAAAGTCAATTATGCCTACATTGATTATGTCATGCAAAATTATGACCAAAAAAAAATGCCAAAACAGGGGGAACCGTAGGCAGCGACTACCTCCTTCCACTTGCTACGGTCCTGGCACACAACTGCCGCTTCATCAACATTCATTAATCTCTTCATTTTGTGCTGTCACAACCCTTTCGCTTTGACTGATTCACACACAGAATATCAATATTTCTCGCATCCATCATCTGACATACTTTATTTATTTTGTCGTTCATTCCTCCCCTTACATTTAACGTAGCAAAGCGGCTCTCCATAGCCCACTCTTCGCTCTCGCTGGGACCGAGACGTTATGGGTTGCGAACCACATTGCCGCCATTTGTGTTCCCACGAGCAGCTAGGGATAAAATATTCGAACCCAGCAGAGCCCCGCATACCAGGTACGGGTTTAGCTTTATTCTAGGATCACCAGTCCCACGGCAATCCGGCATGCTAACGACTAGACTCGCCTCTAGCCACGCATCTATCGGCACGGCATACCTTGGATTGGCGGAATAGGAGGAAGGATAACAGGGTAAAGAAAGGAATTGTACGAATTTAGACAGGAGAAAGGGTTAAAGGATACTACTGTCCCGGAAGACTATGTATTGTGCGGTGATTCAAAATCAACTACTATGTCATGTCTTTCACCCCTGTTAATTTATAGCGAGCTCGAAGCAACCCAGATCAAGATGGGTTCTTTCTTCTTGTCAATTTGAAGCAGATTGTAATTTAGATTGATTTATGCAAATAGGGTGAAAGTGCCACTTCACAATAAGATGTGAATTAAACAAGGGGAAATTGACTTGTGTAATTCACATATTTAAATAAATGCCGCCTACTTTTGTTCTACTACATTAGATAACTTTTCATAATATGTCCAAAAAAAAACACGACATTCTCGATAAATATAATGTCCAATGTGTTGTGATTTGTGATGTGTTTGTGTTAACGTTGGGTCAATTTATTTTTCCCAAAGCTTCCCTATCCATATAAAAAAGTACCTAGTGGGAGAGTGTACAAATATAATTAATATTGATTGCACCACAACGATATAGGAATACAGATTGTGAGAATTACAATTAAAAAAAAAAGAATCGGAACTAAATAATAGGCGGTGTTATCGCTAAAAAACAATGTCGTCTAAAGAAACTTTGGGCAGCAGTGCTTAAAAATCAATCATTTGAAGGGTTTTTATTGTCCTGGAGGAATAAATGGGGAACCGAAAACATGAGCAAAACACGTTCACTTTATCAGCCAAAGCACTTAGTTTCTCGTATTTTACTTTCGTATTTGTCGCTATTATACTCGCTAAATTCTCGTTCCTAAGCTTGCGCTTAAAACTAAGTTTTTTGTTCAATGCGTGGATCCTTGAGTATCGTAGGTACAATTATTAAGAAGAGGAATGTGAGAACAAATTACACCTAACCATCAGCTGTAGGTGCTCATATTCACAAATGTATGATAATCACGGTGTAATATCGTACCTAAAGCAATCGCTTAGTTCCAAGAATACAAATTACTAATTATCTCCTGGACCTAATACGAAATTCCGGTGGGGCCGCAAATGGAATTATTTAGAGTTATAAGAGGCTGTTGGAGCCCTGCGGATACGAAAACTGAAAACGGACTTACCTATAAAAAGCGAATTATTTTCATCCTGGTTTCGGCACCCGTGTATGAAAGGAGCAACATGGGTACTAGTTATACTTAAATATAAACTAAAGTTATTCCTAGAGCAATAATAACTAGAGGATGCTGTCATACGTTACAAAGGCCGGATTTCACAATTTTCTGTTAGTTATTAAAGGCTGATTAAATCTATCAAACGGCAGACATTGACAGGCAAACAAACCCAAAGAATAGTAATATTGCGTTTAAAACCGAGTAATTAAGTTTTTTTAATGGAATAAATATCCGGAAATATCTTTCAAAAATTGATCTAGTCTCAAACTAAGCAAAGCTTGTACTGTGGGTACTAGGCGACGATATACATAATGGTATGATACATTATTACATTTAAATATATCTAGAAACTATCCAAGACCCAGAAACAAACATAAGCTCATCCATCACACGAGCACTTGTTCTGGCCCGGAAACCCGGGACCGCCAGCTTCTTAGGCCGTTGTCCAGATGACTGAGCCAAAAGTGTCGTCAGTTAAATGAATGAATATATAAAATTGATTAACCTTTATAAAGTATTATAATACAATGCGCCTGGCATAATAAGAATAATGAATAATATCTAGCCTATTATACTGCATCGTTTGATATGTCGTTTATTTTTGATAATGTATTTGTTTTTTGTTATTGTTGCAAAATAGACCTAACCTAAATTAATATAATCCACATGAAAAAAAGCCTTATTCCGGAGAGGTCACATGTGGAAGAAATTGGGTCTCCGACAGGCTATATGAGTACTGTGGCTAGGAATAATATATGATTCACCCACAAAAAGGAAATTATCCGCACCCTGGTCACGGCACCAGTATATGTAGGATTCAACCCTGAAACTACTCCACTCAAGTAATACACCTTTTTTTTTACTGCAGTAGAAAGCTGCTGCAGAGTTCACTGTCGAAAGCTGATGCAGTAGTTTTCGTTTATGTAAATGAGTTGTTCAAAATCTCAAGGGAAACACAACGCAGTCAAAATTGTAAAATAAGACACCTTAGCAGATATAGACTTTTTATTAGCAAAAACTCTGCCGATATAATTTTATAGGTACAAACTTCGACACCCATACGACATTTAGAACATTCAAAATAATTATCAAGTAAAATAAAATTACCGGATGGAGTCAGATTTTTTCCAGTTGCCAGTAGCCCAGCCCAGTGGGTTGTTTCAAACCGCATGTAAACAGGATGATGCAATCCGCATTTAGTGTAAACACAGGCCAGTTTGTGTATCTAGCCTGATTACAGGATCTCAAATTCCATCGGTCGCTAGGCCGAGGGGCTTATTTCGTATTTTTCAAGCAAATACTCCGACACATTAAGCCCTGGATACAGGATTAGGGAAAATCTTAAAAGGCCAGGCCCTTTAACATAATGAGAGCGCTACGAAAAGTATAAGAATTATCCGTATTTTTTCTTTATTTGCGAAAGGAAAAGTTATTCATCTCGATCGAAGGAAAAATGAATATGCCCATAAATATTTAGATGTACTTACATCTAAATATTGATATATAAAACAAATTAGTTGCTTAAAATGTCGTTAGTCTCAGATGGAGTGTCAACTTTTGCATGGAAATGATTCCACCTTAAGCGTTTTCCGAAGCTACCCTAAATGTGTTTTTAATCATCTAACGATTACAAGAATCGAAAAAGCTGGTGCCATCACGCCGACGGGTCTCACAAATCCTCTTAATTTTTTTGATATTTCTTGTGACTTATAGACCTTACTCAGTAACAACTTCAAACTCGGCCTGACAAATGCGTCATTTAAATCCATACTATTATTATAAATGCGAAAGTGTGTCTATCTGTCTGTCTGTATGTCTGTCTGTCTGTTACCTCTTCACGCTTAAACCGCTGAACCGATTTGGATGAAATTTGGTATGGAGATAGTTTGAGTCCCGGGGAAGGACATAGGCTACTTTTTATCCCGGAAAAATACCCTTATCCGCGATAAACGAAAATAAGGCGGACGAAGTCGCGGGCAGAAGCTAGTTTTTTATAAGATCCGAACACTGTGAAACTACCAGAAGTTTGGTAATATTAGGAAAATGTGGCGAAGTGCCAGTCGATGCCGTACAAAATATACGCTAAAACGGCCGTGTGTATGAAAATCTGGTGTAAGCTTAGCCCTACTTCTAAGCAAAATATACGCCATGTGGGATAATTTTATATGGGATAGTTACATAGACAGGCAGACATCAAAAAATAAGATTTTCAAATTTATTTCGAGCTCTTGTAGAGCTACCTTCATACTTAATTTCAAGTTCCTAGAACAACTGAAAGTACCCTAAAGGTCTTTTCATGGATGGACGGCAATTGTATGAAATAAACAAACCTTTTTTAAGAATGTAATAGAATAGAATAGTCTTTATTTCATCATCGTTTCGTCGTTAATGACTGTATCTTTGAATTCCGTTGGCACATATTTAGAAGCTTGATTTTTACAGCTTCAAGGGACCGCATACATAAGTATTTCATATTAATTTCGACTTACCTCCACGCGTTGATTAACTGATAAATTTAAGATTTCGGAAAATCATCACTGTATCAAAGTAGCGCCCACTTATCGTTCAAGTATTTATCTAAACTTCCTAAGGTCTATTTGCTTTTTTTTTTGCAAAATACTACTTTAACTTGAACGTTTTTGATAAACCTTTACGGGAAACGGATGGAAACGTAAACGTGATCAAGATTAACTTATAAATTGGAATGTCCCAAAAAAAATTACCTCGATTTTACATCAAAATCGTAAAATATAGGTTAATTTAAGATACTAATTTCGTCAGTTTTCCATTCGGATGAGACGGTACTATCTTTTACCGAGATACGAGGTCTTGACGATTACAAAACGCCTATATAACTACGTCACAGAAAACTTTGGTTAGGAATTGTAACAAATATACTCATCCGAATGGAAAACGGACAAGCGGTTGCAAGCGGTTTATTAAACCTATTCCTCTAAATGGTTTTTGAATTGCCATACGTTTGAAAAAACTGGTACATCGCAATTGTGTGTCTGATAGGGTTGTCAACTGTTATATCACTCGGTATATATAGGATCGCACTATATCATTTTACAAAACATGCAAAAATAAAATATGCAAAAACACTTTATATTCGACATCAAGCTATGAGGTATAATAAAAATATATTGTATAATACATACGCGTGCGTTAAAGCGGAGTAATACGACGTGCCCCAGACGTCACGGCTAAGGATCGGAACCGGTATTTTTTAAATCTTCTAAATTACACGTTATTTTTGTAATGTTTTAAAACTTTATTTAGGAGAAGAGAAATTAATCACAAAACACCTGATTCAAGTTCTAGAATTTTAATAAAATATCCGAAGATCTTGTAATTGAACGAAAAAAACGAATCGTTATTTCGGATATTTTGTATGAAAAAAATACCGGTTCCGATACCCAGTCACGGCAATAAAAGAAAATGAATCTTCAAAAATAAAATATTTATTGCAGAACGAGGTATTGTTATTATATGCAGAGTCTTTGAACAGTGAAATTTGGAACGCATATTATATTTGGCGTCAGTGACATGAATTTTCAATGACGTGATTGGTCGACTCATATTACTTCAAAAAACAAAGGAAAAACCTTACTTAGATATAATGTCGACATCACGTAGTTACTAGATACACGTAGTATGGGTGTGTGAACCAGCCCATACGTGCTCCTTCCACATGTAAACAAATTTGGTTGATTATACAAGTACCTTTCGAAGACATTAACACCAGTTAATCCCTGGCCATAGATAGATATAACGCCTCAAACATATCGTCATGTTTCAACATCGTCAATGCCTTTTAACATCTATAAAAGATGATTTAAACAGCATCCATTAATACGGCACTTACGTACGAGTACATGATTTGACAGGTCGATACGGGAGCGACAGTTACGGCCGTATAGGTGACATATAAAGGTTGTACCTACAGCTGAAGGCCACCGCTCTACAGCTGCGTGCTGATGACTCAAAGTTCACGTCTTTGGCAAAAACAGGATCCATCATGTGCGATTGCACTCTCGCACAGAGTCTGCCTTCAAAGGTCACGGTCTTCAGACCCTTTCTCCCAGTTTTTCAAGATAGCTTCTCCCACTTTGCGCTATCCTTGAAGCGTAACATAGGTTGCCCAATCGGGCGTTTGGCATGGGCAATCTCGCTCAGGAGAGTTATGCGTGGCAAAAGAGATGGATCTTTCCTTGCACATGCCCAAGCCAACTTAGACGTTTAATTAATGTTTTTTCTCGAGCACCCAGTCTAGTGCATATGCCTCTCCTAAAGTCTTCTATTAATTTATAGATGCCCTTTATTTCACCTACTTTCTTACAGAAATTGCAATGATGACACCTGGCCATCCAGCTTTACGTGTACAGCAGGGGTTTGCACTTTTTGAGAGCCATAAGTTAAAGTTTTCAAGAATCCCCAGTGTTTAAAGTGCTTCTAAGTAATTTCATTTCAAAATTACATTTGTGTATTGAAAATAAGCCGCAACTTAACACCAATAGACGCTGCCATTAAGAGTCACGGCAAGCTTTTCCATACAAACGGAGTTTCGTTCTCATTTTAAAACTTCGTGTTAGATTGTAACGAAACTTTGCATATTCAATGAAATGAGATATAGCTAGGCCTGTAATTAGTTTATATGGCTCCAATTTATAAAACAAATGAAATACAGCAAAAACAAGTTTTGTATAAAAAACTTCAATTCGCTGTATATTTTTTACCACGGTATCTGTAGCTACATAAACTTATTACAGGCCTGCATATACCTTAACTTATTCTAAGTACAACATTTCAGAGCAAACTAGCCAGTCGTTTTTAAATGACAGCATAACTTCCTTTGTATGGAGAACCGAGCTTACCGGGGACTCTTAAGTGGCTGACTAATCTTAGCCTTAACCTGTAAATTGTGTATCCGTCTTAAATAACCTAATGCCGTACGATTAAATAAATAAAACCAAAATAGGTGCAGATTCCCGACCTCTCTTCTACGGTAACCATCAGCTTTCGTCCTCCGCTTCGTTAGTCTTCAGTTTTATCTCTTATCTAAACTCCGTAATACACTTGACAGCACACATTTCGGATCATATACTATTGTAAACTTGTAATTGAAAGCAAGCGAGGAAGGGGAAGACTAAGGATTAAGCTACACGAATCAAATAAAAGAGAAGGTTGATGTCATGTTGTACAGGGCGATCAAGAAGATGGCCCTGGATAGGACGAGATGGAAACAGCTTCACACTTAATATTTTCTTCTGTTTCCGCGATTATTACTCATTGAAATAAAACAATTTAACGGATTATACATCTTTTCTCAGTCTTCCCGTGACCATGGAAAGCTGGAAAGCTTCCGAAACGTCGGGAACTAAAATGAGATAATATACGCGATATAATCCGTTAAATTATTTTATTTCAATGAGCTTCACACTTCATCAGCTACAACGACAAGAGCTTGACTCTTTAATTTATGATGATGAAAAATTTAATATCGTCATGTTCTGCATCTTCAAAACAATAAGTGAAACGGAATATTTGAAGGACATACACTGAATCGATTTATTTTTTGTTATTTGTTTGATTGTATGTGTCGTAATGGTTTCATCACGTCAAAATAGCTGAACAGATTTTAATTAATTGGCTTTTGGACATTCATCCATAGATAGTTGTACAATATTTTTCACCCGATTACGCTGAAGTAAAAAAGAGGGTTATGACTTTTTTATCTTCTAAGAATGAAGTTGAGGGCACCTTCCAGTCATTACATTGCATTTGACTATAAGCTGACGGGGAGTTTAACGCAGGGATCAAATACCGATATTCTTTCTATACAAAATAACCGGTATTCAATTTCGGTATCTCGCTTATTATTAGACATTTTTTATTTTAAAGAGGTAAATTCAAAGTTAATAATGATTACCTACATACTATTTCACAAACATTTTAAAATGTCGAGAGTTTGGTAAGTTATTTCATGTTAAAGTAATACCGGTAACGCCCCGGTCAGGGATCGGAACCGGTATTTTGCAAATATTCTAAAATACACGCTATTTCTGGAATGTTTTAAAACTGTATTTAGGAGAAGAGAAATTAATCACAAAACACTAGATTCAATTTCTAGAATTTTAATAAAATATACGGAAATTTCGTAATTGAACGAATAAAACGAATCGTTATTTCGGATATTTTGTATGAAAAAAATACCGGTTCCGATCCCTGGCCCTGGTTTAACGTCCATGTTCCGTAGATAACACCATTACCTAGAAAGCAGTATCTAGCCACGATTGGCTAATCTGATTCAATTATGCCAGAATTGGGGTGGTTCAGAACTAATAGTATTCATACTAAGCTGCTTTAGCTCTCAATGAAGTTACGGTGATAAGATAAAATTTATTATTTTTTATGTTTTGATAGGTTATGGGTATGCACCTGCTTTCCATTCAGGCATTTAAAACACATTTTTTTAACCGCCGAGAAAAAAACAACAAATATTTTTTTAGCGTTCCGTAGCCAAAATGGCAAGAATGGAACCCTTATAGTTTCGTCATGTCCGTCCGTCCATCCGTATGTGACAGGCATTTTACTCAAAAACCATATGATGTAAATATTGATGAAATTTGGAGTTTAAATGTCTTGTACTTACTTTAATAGTTAAATAATAAAAAATTTAGTTATTGCCAAACTGCGCTTCTCAGCTAAAGGGCGTAAGTGCCGTGGGAATACGCTCTTTTGCTAGTGCACTTTTTCATATCGTATTTTTTTCATCTGTAGTGCATTTTTTTTGTATGAACTGCTGTGGAACCCTACACTCAGCATGGTCAGACATGCTCTTGGCGAGTTTTTTTATATAATAGATCCTTATCCTCTTTCTTGT
The DNA here is from genome assembly GCA_905404275.2 of Hedya salicella. Lineage (NCBI taxonomy): Eukaryota > Metazoa > Arthropoda > Insecta > Lepidoptera > Tortricidae > Hedya > Hedya salicella. Next base: position 19,160,564 of record FR990113.1, read on the forward strand.
TTTGGATTCGGTAAAAAAACTACTAAGTACTAATTATGCGCTTTGCCTTTAAGCTTCATACAGCCAGGTATTTAGGTAAAATATATTGCCCTGATACTGGTGTACCATGTACGAGTATTCATCAAATCATACGTTGGAATAGTCTAAATAAACCAGTGAACGGCAATCGGCAATACGGCAATAATCCGAACATTAGTTATGTATGCGCACGCCCAACATGGCCGCGCATGAAGCCTAATAACTTAGGAATTACGATGTATTTAGTTGCCTCTCTACAAATGAGCAGTTTTCTAAATATCCTGATCATGATCACATAACTCCTGACTTTTCACTTGAATTAAGATACGTTTGTCATCGCGATTTCAGTCAGATTAGGTGTCATAGTTATTTAGCGCGACTGCTTGAATTGAAAGCCGAGTAAGCGAAGGAATCTAAAATTGAACCACGAGCGGAGCGGTTCAAATATGGATTCTTGAGCGTAACGAGGCTTTTAAGGCACGAGAAGGCATATAATTTTGCAGCCTTGCGAAACACAGAACTATTCACCTCACTACAGCTAGGAAAATGTGAGATGTAAGAAAAATAATGATATTATAACAAACCGATTATTTTTTCATTTAAAACTAGTGACAAAGAACCTACGAAACACACTCATAACAAACAAATGAACATATAAAAAAAATCGAACTTCAAATTACTTTTCCACGCAGATTTGGCGCTGTATATGTTAGTAATAAGTAACAAAGATTCTTTGGTGAATTGAATTTGAATTTATTTATTTATTTAAAACTTATTACACAAAACAAAAGTAAGTACAAATGGCGCACTTAATGCCATATGGCATTTTCTACCCGTCAACCATACGCCCAAACAGAAATGCATGAAATATGCATGAATTTGAATTACGAAGTAGGTTTTTTTTCATCATAATTTATTTATTGCCACTATTGCCAGGTCTAAAATTAAAAACGCCAGAATTAGCGAGACATAGGCGAAGCGCCGCTTGAGTAAAGTCGAGGAACGAATTCGAGATCAAAAATGTAAACGTCAAAGTAACGTGCCAGGGGTAAATCATCTCATCCTTTTTGCCTTATTTTTTATATCTGAACTTTATTGACCAAATGTTCGTTTCAATGCAACTATAACAAACTTGAAACAACGAGATGCACATTCATTCGACAAATTTCAGACAACGAATAACGAATGTCGTGTGATGTACTGATGGATAAACTAAAATGGCCGCTGGCTATGACTTTTATTTAATTTAAGCCTTATGGTCTAAAGTATATCTGACCCTCCTCTCCCCCTAGTAAAACGTAACGTAACCACCAGGCTCCAAGTAGTGACCATTTTTACCTAAAATTTTCAAGTATTCATTCCTTTTAAAATTTTGAGAAAAATAACGTTTTAAAAAATGCGTGGAATGCCTGATTAAAAATATTACTAGATGATATTGTTCAATACCTGCAATAATTACATAAGTATAGTTAAATAACATGTGGTAAGAATTTTAAAATGATTTTTGGGGTTAAAGTCCTACGCTGTAGCACCTTTTCTTTAACAAGGGATCATTACCGGTATTATTTTAAATTCAAATATCTTACCAAACTCTCAATATATATATATATATATACATTTTTGATAGTATTAAGATGATTATAGTAGTGACTTTGAATTTAGCCCATTAAAATACAAAAATGTCTAATAAAAAGCGAGACACCGAAACTGAAATACCGGTTATTTTGTATAGAACGAATACCGGCATTCGATTTTTACAAGTGTACTTCGTTCAACTGTCTTCAAAATGTGATTAATTATGGTTTTTTGTTTTTATTTTGTACATGTATATTTTTTCCATTTTGAGTGTTCTCAAGTAAATCAATGTATGTTCCCTACTAAACAAATAGACGTTTGCCCTTATGCAGCACAATCAAAAGTTACCAAACGATTGTTTACCCCGATAGTTCCACCGAAATTGAAAAGAATATCAAATAGCACTGTATAAACAGACGCACAATGGCGTCGTTTCATACCGCATTAGGGCCCGACAAGCAACAAATGTTTGGATTGAGTCGGCCGGATCCGCTCCGCAGTTAATGTAGCGTTTTCTGCACAGCGCACGCAATGTAAGCAGTAGGGAACACATTTTTGACGTAAATAGATATGATGTCTGGGTATAAAAATCAAATTTTTAATTAATCCATCACTTTGATAATAAAACAATATCACACACGTATTTTTTGCCTTTTCTCAATGAAAAAAAAATACTCGGATAAATCGTGGCTAAATCACATGATATTTTAGGAGTGGGATCTCGTGACGTCATACCTAGGTCCAAATTGTACCTAGGAGTGACGTCACGCGACATTTTGACTCAATGTATTGCCTTTATTTTTTGATTATGTAAAAAAAAAAATACGTGTCCAATATTTTTTATTACACTTACTAAGAAAACTCTCGAGTCTACATGACTGACTAATAATTACACAAATCAATTCAGTGTACAAATCTGCGTGTAGGCAGAATTTTATAATAGCTGCTGCAAAAACTTGGTATGGCTCTACTTAGTGAAGTAAATAAATAATTGTGGGCCTTTCTACTATGATCCTTAGATCCAGTATCCTGTAAGGATGGAAGAACATTTTACGGGGTGGCGATCCCCGCTTTGGGTCATATCGGGCTCAACAGGTCTCCATAGCCATTCAGCGAGGAAACGCTGCTGGCATTATGGGCACCTTTGAGCCAGGTACATTACATGGTGGGGTCTTTTAAGTAAGATTAGGTTAACTTTTGGAGGATTTGTTCATTTTAGGATTGATTTATTTAGCTTAGAATACGTTTGTTTTATTTTAGTTTTAGCTGAATTGTACATATTTATTTTTATGCTTTATTGTAATAAAATTAAGATTCACTTTTACAGATGATATAGTAGACTTGTTGTTTTAGGAAACTCAGTTTTGACGTGAATTTGATGAAGATATTTGGGGATGATAAGGGGCCATTTTGGAAATTGTGCATTTTAAAAGGTTAGGTCTATATCATCAAAGTTATAAAAGATACGAAACGTGAGGCGTTTTGCTTTACACGTAAAGTTGCATTCGGGTTTAACTTTGAGCTTTTCGTAAAAGAATATTGAATGAAATATGGTACCCAGAAAAAAGACATTAAACAGTACAGTACCAGTCGGAGAGTGGTCAACATCGATCCCACGATTTATTTCTGTGTAAAATAAAGATCAACAAAGAAATTTTAAAGGAAACAATTTATTTATACAATAATTAAAACGAGAAACCGACGAGAGATTAAATTATTTAGTTATTACTTTTTTATTTAATGTTATTTAATTATTTACATTTCGACAACTTTATATTAGAAGGTGCCCGTAACTTCGTTCGCGGATGTGAAAAGTCATACCCTTTTTTATCAACGTAATAGTCGGGTAAAATTTATCCTATATAACCGTCTATGGATGCCCAGCTACCCGTGTACCAAAAATAGTTGAAATATTGTTTAGCCGTTTTGGCATGCCACAACGACACATACAAACAATAAAAAAAAACCACACACAAAACAACACACATACACCTATAAAAATAAACCACATCTCTATTGAGTGACCTTTAAATAGTCCGTATCACTTATTTTTAGTAAATATCTTCAATATACAGACATTTAATATTTACTACTATATAATATAGATGGAATTTGAGGTACTGATTGTTGCTTTACACTGTCCGTTTTCGGCAGCCGAGCAAACAGCCGTCCGATCGATTATGCAACGCCGTTATTAACGTGTGAAGTGCGAGATTCGGCCACCGCCTTATGAATGATGTATTAAAAACCGGAAGGTGCCCGAACTTCGTTCGAGGAGGGGATAAAGTCATAACCATCTGTGGATATTCAGCTACCCGTGTACTAAAAATAGTTGAAATCCGTTTAGCCGCTTTGGCGTGATGAAGCCTCAACGACACATACAAACATATTTAAAAAAATACTATTCAGTGACCTTGAAATAGTCCCTAAGTACCACATATTTATTTGGAAATTTCTTCAATGTTCTGCTCCGTGTACGTTTCCTGTACAGCGAGCGATCATCCGTCAGACGCAGCGATGCTCTATGAATGTATTAGGCAACACAATGGACGCCATCAAACAAAATAGACGAATTTTAAATCGGAATCACACATAGACAAATACACAACGTTAATTATATAATAGCCCGTTATTTTCGAAGATGGGTAAAACATAGATTTAAGCGAGAAAGAAAGTCTACTATTCCTGGTTTCGTTTGCGGGAAAAAACATATAATTTCTTAAGTCTGCACTGATGATTTCCCTGAAGACCTCAAGATACAAAGTACCTACCATCTTCATTCTTCACGTGAAAATGGTAGTTTTATATCTTTTGTCATCTGGCGTCTAGCGGCCGCTCCTCTAATTAAGATAAGATAAGATAAGATATTTACTGCAACCAAGTCTTAATTCCGTCAGTCTTGCGGACAATCCTCGAGTTACTCAAATTACGAAGCCCTAAATAATCTCATTTATCTCCATCTTAAGTTATACAACTATTTAGTGATTTTTGCCTTATTTATAGACATGGATTTTGCCAACTAATCAGCCGACTAGTCGGCAATGCCGATCATTGGTTTTAGGTATGTTTGGTGCAATCGGAAATTTTCGTTTCAGTTCTCTAGTCGCGCCTCGTGCCACTCGTCATGTGCTCATGTTTTGAAAAAGTTTTGTTTACGTTTTAGTGATTTACTTGTTACACCAGCTGCCGTGTTTCTTATTATAGTAAAAAAGAAATCTAGATAAACAGTGAAATTATCTAATTGTGTCAGACAAACAAAAATCGTGAAGCAAATATTAGTAGTTTATTTTCTTCCCAAGTAAGTTATAATGTGTCGAATATTCAGTATCTTTAATTTATTTATTTATTTAAAACGAAGATTGTAGCTTTGACTATTATGGCACCCACAATTATGGCATATAATATTATAGCCAGTGACTATTATGGCAAATGAAAATGATAGAAAATGAAATTATGGGACATGAAGGTATCCCACCATATAACACACTCTTGAATCCATGGCATATTTATACAGGTACTTATTCAAACGATTTATGGAAATGTGATATTGTCACGAAACGTATCATTCATAAAGTAAGTATAAGCCGGCCGTCAAATGTAAACGATAGTATAGGCGGGTCCTGTTACAACTTTGCGCATAAATAATTAATGGTGCCGCATATTGGTTCAACAAATAACCTCCTAAGAACCCCTTTGTTTTGGGTAATATTAACTTAAAGAAACATCGTTTGTAGAACCTTCATTTGTATTACCACAGTGTGTATCACACAGTTTGTGGTGATTTTGGAGTACTTTCATACTTGAAATGGAAATATTTGGTTAAGTATAGTGGCGTTTTGGTAACATGATGGGACTTATTGGCACAGTCTCTAACTACTAATGACAGTTATTCAACTGTCTAGCTTCGACTTCATTTATTTTGATATAATTATATTACAGAGTAGTCTAAAATAACAGACACATCAGAACTAGAAACAAAAATGAGCACGTGTTTTGCTATATCGGCTCAAACTAATATTTTCCCTAAAAAATATACCCTTCAAAGTTTTATAAATTATACATCGTTGACTAACTGCATGAAAATATGCTCATGTGAGCACAATTTACTGTCACATCTAACCAAGACACTATGTATGTATGTAAACATTTATTGAAACCAGTTACAAGTGCAATCAACTTTAAAGATGTAAGAGCACAAAGGCGAACTTATCCCTGTTTAGGGACACTATTTCGCAGAAAAGCAAATAAATAAATATAACGGGACAATTTTACACAAATCGAAGTAGCCCCATGCAAAGTAACTATAATCTATAATGGAATTCCGCAAAGTAACGCTCGAATCTGTCAATTATTTAGAACCAGAGTAAATGATATAGCCCAAAGGATCACAAAACATAAGTTGCAATGGACTACATTGTTCGTGGAACCGACGGCCGCTGACACCACCGAGTTCTTAAGTGGCGACCGCGCACCGGAATACGCAGCGTAGGACCCCACAAGGTGGATTGATGACCTGATCAAGGTCGCTGGAGTCCGATAGTTGCGGGCGGCGCAGGTTCTCCTTGGAGGAGGTATATGTCCAGCAGTGGACATGTTTTAGCTGATGACGATTATAAGCAGTATTGTGGTTTCACTGTAATTTGTTTCGTTGTTGAAGTCCAGTCCGAATCCAATAAACACAGTTCGGTGCGTGGGCCAATTTTTATTCAATTGAAGTTTTTTTTATTTCGTCCGATCCGGGCGAAAACTGGCACCCACATAGAGTCCATCATTCCGTATACGAAAAAACATAATTACCCGATGTGGCTTACAAAATTTATATGAAAACCTGCATTGCGTTATACAAAACAACTTTGTGGATTTCGTAACTCAATGGAAGCTTTCATACAACTTTTGAAGCACATCGGGAAATTATGCTTTTCGTATAACTACAGAATGATGTACTCTATGCAAGTACCAATAGGGAATATGCATGAATTTTTATTTTATTAGAAGCTCATTCATGTAACAAAAAGTAGTCAAAAATATTTTTTCGAATAGCTATAAAAATAACCAAGATATAAGCCATCAAACATTTCATTCTATCTCTTTCTTGCAAGACAGAATTTAGCATGGAGTTTATATGGCCGGAGTGCACTCTCTCTCACCTCTCTGTCTAATTACTAGTTTAAAATGCCTATATTATGCGTATTTCTTGGCCGATTTTAATTTTTATTTCACATTTTGAAATAGTTTTTACCGTATTTTGATATTTAGATAAGCGACAAAAAAAATCATGCAAGTACCCTATTATCACCCAAATCGGACAAAATAAAAATAACTATAACAAACGAAAAAATTACCCCAGTATGTGGTCAGTTATGTGAGCTGACAGTCTTACCATCCAGAATACAACAGAGCAAGGTTTATAGCCTCTCAGCAGAATTAAAAGTTAGATGGCGATCATCCGGGCAAAACAATGATGATGGTGTTAGCCGCAAGACGATAGTATTCCGTGACGAATTACCTGTAACAAGAAACACGTTTGTTAGGAAGATAATGTTGCTTAGAGGCGTGAAGGTAACACGGCTTAATTTGGTTGATAATTATGTTTTTGCCATTTATTCGTTTCATAAGTTGAATTACTGTATACTTTTATATCAGTAAAAATAAAGTATCATTTGTCAGACTTCTATATTAAGTATTATAAAGTCGTAAAAATTAAATGTGTCACCCACTATCTGGAGGTCTGTATGTGACGTTGTGGCTTCAACTTCATCACGCTAAATCGGCTAAACGGATTTCAACTATTTTTAGTACACGGATCGCTGGGTATCTCCAGATGGTTATAGGATACTTTTTACCTAACTTCACTGAAGACAAAAAGAGGAATTATGACTTTTTCTCCTCCGCGAACGAAGTTGCGGGCGCCTTCTAGTCTTATATGTACATATACTTACAACGTTTATAAGATCCATCTTCCTTTCGCTTCATGTTTAGATATCATTTATGTACGCTTTTCGGAAATGAGATTTAAGGAGGCTGTATGTTTGATTTAATTTGACATGTGTACAGAACATTTCATTTTGGGATGACGCAAAAATGATCTTAATTATATCTTTGAGCTATGTCGACGATCTTGCTTGTTCTGCGGATCTCCTCATTTCTGATTCGATCACGCAAGAAACGCCTTTTGAGTGACTTTGAGCTTCAGAATATTAAATATAGGATTCTAAAATGGCAGATTAATCTATACTATTATAAAGTTGTAAAAATGAAATGTCTTTACATTGAAGATATTTTCAAAAAAATGATTGTTACGGACTATTTGGAGGCCACTAAAACAAAAATATTTTCTTTTAATTTTTTGTATGTTTTTATTTGTCGTTGTGTCTTCATCACGCAAAATCGGCTAAACAGATTTCCACAATTTTTGGTACACGGGTAGCTGGGTATCTTCAGATGGTTATAGGATACTTTTTACCCGACTACGCTGAAGAAAAAACGACGGGTTATGACTTTTTCTCCTCTGCAAACGAAGTTGCGGGCATCTTCTAGTGGATTATAAGTTCCTTTGCCTTACCGCGAAATAGTGTCTTGGTTAGATGTAACACTAAAATGTGCTCACATGAGCATATTTTAATGTAGTTTCGGCAAAAAAATACGCATGCAAATACAATAAACCACTACCAGAGAGTATAATCCTCAACACGTGTTTTGCCTCTCTACGAGGCGTCATCAGACGATGCAGACGAGCTGTTGACGGTCCGGCGTCCACCCGAAAAGTGTCTCTTCTTAGTTATATACCATGTACCAGCTCCCAACAGCTTACATAGTCTACCTATTTGGTATGCTGTCTATGTGCCTATTTACACTAAGTTGTGCCTGTTATGAGTAGTCTTCATTCGACAATCGATCTGCTTTATTGACCATGACTTGTACGTATGTGAGCAGCTCAGTGTTAATTCAGAGTTTCCGCGTAAGAGTAATATGGATCAGTATGATGGATTACTTTGTTAGGGATCTTATCCATCAAAGATACGCATATGTTCACAGCTTGCTTTGGCACCATAACGGTAAGTACACACTAGGCGTAACTGCGAGACTGTAAAGCGACGCGACGTGAAGCGACAAAATATTCTTTGTATGTACTCGTATGAGATATAATCAGAGAGCGAAATAGGTAGTGCTTATCTACCTAAACTTCGCGGGAGAAAGTAATTAAGATGAGTTATAACAAACATTTTTTTATTGGCTGCAGAAATTGAAATTTCTGTCTCTAGACAATTGTTATCCTTACCTTACTATATTATAAACGTCAAAATTTTGTATGTGCGTTCCACTTAAACTCAAAAACTGCTGGACGAATTTTTATGAAACTTTCCAGTTATGAACCTTATATAATGTATGTCAAATTTCATCACTTTTAGGGACGAAAAAGGGGATGAAAATTTGTATGGACAGTAAATATTTTTACAAGCTAGGAACTTGAAATCTTGGTAATATGCTTCACATTTAAATTGGTAAAATATCGAGTTCTGGGGAAAGACTTACGCTACTTTTTATCCCGGAAAAAACCCTTTATCCGCGATAAACGAATCTGAGGCACAATTTTATCTCATACAATTTCATACAAAGAATATTTTGTCAGATCGCGTCCCGTCGCTCCTCGGCCGCGCATTTACGCCTAGTGCATACCTACCTTTTGGTAAAAGAACTCGTCGTACGACTGACGAGCAAAATTTGTTGTCCACTATCGCGCCAAAGGAGGTATATTAGGCAGGGTCGCGTCGCGTGGCACCGCTACCACCTAGTTGCATCTAGTGCGGTCTTACCTTAAATTAAATGAGTATTGCAAAATCCAACTTCAGTGAAAGTGAGACAACAAAAAGGTACTTCATAATAATAGTATAAGATTAAGATAGACAAACCAGGTTAAAAAAACAGAAGCGAATCTCAAAAAGTAACTCGAAGTAAACATAACCAAATCAAAGCACGACACTTTGAATTTAAGCTGGTTGTGTAAAGACCGAGTCCCGAACGAAAGTTTATCAGCTTTGTTCTTTTTGGATCTGAAGTTGCCTTGTTTTGAAGGAAAATTAAATGGGATTATGTAGATGGAAAAATGACATTCAAGTTTGCACCATAAAACGGCGCCTTTAGGTTTGAAAGTGTCATTTACTCCCATGGTGACTTAGGGTTTTATTTTTAGGTAGGTAGTTAAATGTGCAATTCATCTTAAAACACAAGAGCGCGACACGCACAATTACTAAAGTCAACAAAAACCCGGATTACCTTCTTAATCCATTGAGAAAATATTCAGAATTTAAGTATTTACCAACAAATCTGTGGATAATTTTGTTTGACTACGAAGAAAGTAATTTTGGTCGACCAAGAGTTAAATTTTATAAGTGAAAAATACAATTTTATGAACCTAACGGGACTAGAATCTCGGAATATTTTAGTAATTGACAACAAAGTCTTGTACATTTGCTTCCTCTCTGTTTTCGTCAGCGTAGTCGGGTAAAAAGTATCCTATAACTATCTGTGGATACCCAGCTACCCGTGTACCAATAATAGTTGAAATTCGTTCAGCCGATTTGACGTGATCATGTCACAAATTACACATACAAACATAAAAAAAAAAATATATGTATATATTATGTATATTCGATTCAGAATCAGAATCAGAAACAGAAAAAAAAATATTGCCACAAACTTATAATGAATAGAAATATACAAAAAAAAAACTAAGATCTAGTAATTAAAATTAAAACTAATAACAATTGTGAGGCAATGGGTCTTAGCATATGCTGGGCATAAACCACAGCGCTGGTTCAGTTCGCAACATAGTCCGTTACAATAATTTTTATGGCCAAATGGCAAAAACGGAACCCTTATAGTTTCCTCCTGTCCGCGCGTCCGTCCGTCCTTATGTTAAAGGCATTTTATTCAAAAATTACTAAATGTATGTATATTGATATAATTTGGAGTATAGGTAGGTGTCTTATGTCTACTTAGTGTCTACTTAGTGTGATAGTAAAATAACAAACAAATATATTTGTATAGTACTAAAACTGAAAAAATAAATCCGTAAATATCAATTTGTGGCACATATTTTTAACCCCCGACAAAAAAGAGGGGTGTTAAAAGCTTAACGTGTCTGTGACTCTGTGTATCTATCTGTGTATCTGTCTGTGGCATCGTAGCGCCCATACGGGTGGACCGATTTGAGTGCGGTTTTTTTGTGTCATAGATGAATTTTATCCCGAGTGTTCTTAACTTTGTTTGATGAAAATCGGAGCACTCGTCTATAAGATATTCAGGTTTTACTGGAACAAGTCAAGGGGATTTAAAAAAAATATTTTTTCATAATTAACAGTAGTAATGTCAGTCATTTCGTTACCATTCAACAGTGCGAAAACTAGGTTATAAAAGTGTAACAGTTTTGCCAGTTAATTGTTTATCTTTAGCAATAAAAACTCAATTGAATGAATCTAGTGGTTTGGTTGGACGCAATGGTTACGTAAAGCGGTTTTTTCTTTCGCAACGCACCGAATACAAACTTGATTGACGGAATTCTTTTAGAGTCTTGATGGCCCTTGATTGATTTGTCATTGGAAATACGAAATGTTGTGGTTAGCCGTATGATGCCCAAATTCATGTCAAAAGCTGGTCGCGATTTGAATCGCTAGAAACGTGTTCATTGTAATCTAATTAAAATATGAGGAATTCTTTTACATCTGAGTATTCTAATCCATACTAATATTATAAATGCGAAAGTGTGTCTGTCTGTTACTTACATACAAAACTTGTCCATACAACAAAATAAGAATTCGCCAAATAGGTGCAGCCGTTTTGAAGTGATGCGATATATATATAAGATAAGATAGATATAGGATAAATATTGTAAAGTTCTAAAAAAAATATGTCTGTTTTGTCTATGTCTGTCTTCATGGCGTCAAAACGGCGGGACAGATTTCAGCCATTCTTGATACAAAGGATAGTTGAAAATCTGAGGATAGTTATAGGTTACTTTTTACCCAACTACGCTGAAGTGAAAAAAAGGTAATGACATTTTTCTCCACCACGAACGAAGTTACGAGCATTTTTAGTGCTTAACAAATTTTAAACAGAGTGGGTTTCGACTTAACAACCGAAGTATACATTTGTACACTAAGGTAGATCAAATATGTATTGCATTTTATTTCAATGGAAAATTTTATACAAGTTAAAATAAGTATTTTAGTCGCTGAGTTTATAATTTTCGTTTATATAATAACTAAAATTAGTAACAGTAAAACTAAACCTAATAATTAAACAAAACCTAAACGAACTAAATCTAAAGTCAATCTAAAATAGAGCACCGAGGTGTGCTGGTGGCGAATCCTCGTAAATAAGATAGGAATAATATTAATTTTATCACAATTTAATTTAAACAACAAGAAATGTTTGTGGCTATGATATTTCAGACGCTAATTCCGAAATAAATTACTAACTTTCAATTTATGATTAGATTTGTTTTGACATTGCCATAAAGAACCAATCTTTCGAATTTCCTTAGCTGTTTGCTTAAGCTCAAACATACTTAATATTGCGATTTAAATCAATGTGTTCTTTGACATGTCTAACGGACCTTTGACCTTATATGACTAACGCTCTCTAACGCGCAATGAAACCGTCAATATTAACTGATACAAACCGCTTTAATTGATTGATTGCTTAATTTAGCCGAAATAACCAACTAAGTTCAACGAGATTTTTTTATAATAACCGTCTTGATACAGATAAGGTCAAACAGTGTTTATCGATAAAATATTAAGAGTATAATATAGTTTCTGATAAGTATTTTGCTTCGTGACTAGATGCGACGGGCCCATGGCCAGAGACCATGGTGTGAGCCACAGCTCACACCATGGTCTCTGACCTCTTAAGGAAGCTCAGAGTTACTCAGCGAGCTATGGAAAGGGCTATGCTCGGTGTTTCTCTACGAGATCGAATCAGGAATGAGGAGATCCGTAGACGAACCAAGGCCACCGACATAGCACACAGGGTAAGCAAACTGAAGTGGCAATGGGCAGGGCACATAGTTCGAAGAACCGACGGCCACTGGGGCAGAAAGGTTCTAGAGTGGGGACCACGTACCAGCAAGCGCAGCGTGGGAAGGCCACCCGCAAGGTGGTCCGACGACCTGATTACGGTTGCGGGGGCTCGCTAGATGCGCGTCGCCTCTATCCGGCCCATGTGGAAATCTATTGAGGAGGCCTGTGTCCAGCAGTGGACGTCCTACGGCTGAAATGATGATGATGGCTCACACGTCACAAATTTTTGGGCCTTTTTTGACGTGATAACGTCTTATAAATCGATGAATGCCGGCTGTACACACGAAAAAGCGTCACAGTCCGCTCATCGCCACGTGCCGAGCGTTTTGACATGAGCCAAGTGTTTGGCTTGTGACGCATCTGTCTCTCTTCCACGTTGTCACGTAAAATTATCGTCCGTAAACCGACTTTAAAGACAATAATTTTTTTATACGTAAAATCGATAGTGCTTTTGATACTGCGTAAAACAGGACAAAAAGTCCAAAATGTGAGACGGCAAGTGGACTAGAGATGACAAGCCGTGTCCATACCGAATAAATTTTCCATGCACGTTTAGCGGGGGGTGAGGTAAACACGTACAGCACACTACGGAAATATTCCTATTTCTAAAAACGCACACACTAGGGTACTTGACTCACAGATCTTATCAGTTCCTTTTTAGGAACTGTCAAAACGGTCAGAATGTATGAAGTTTGAAAGGAAAAAAGGCTTATGACGTCATAATTCTATACGGTCTAATTGCTTCCTAATTTTTAGTTTTTGTAATTTTTAAAATCGCGAAAAGCTTAGAAATACGAATTCATTAATGTTTTCTACGTATTTTCAGAAATAAAATTTAACTGCAAGCGTGACATCATTTATATTGACTACAGGAAAGTACCCAATTAAAAGAAATCACCAAAAAACAAAAAAAAAACACGCATATACTGACAATTTACCGTATAAACTAACCGGAGATTTCGCGATTACTTTGGTAGAGGGGAATGTATTCGTATGGCATCTCCAGTGGTAAAATGCTCTAAGCAGGTGGAAGACACACTTTTTTTATACCCATAATAGGTCTGAGAAATTACTTGCTGAACTGCTGTCTTTAGAAATCTATTTAAGTGTCCATTCCATTTTGAGTATATCTTTATTGTCAGTAACAATTAATCCTACTGTTATACTAGTGCTCTACATTATGTTCGAAAAGCAAGCCATGTAGGTACGTAAAGATGCGATAGCTCAGTTGGTCAAAGCACTTCTGCGTTAAAGAATAGGTGGCTGCGTTAAATCCTGCTTGCAATTTAATAGGTCACATTGATTTTTTTCCTTTACAATCGAACTCTGTGTTATAATATTAATTTGAATAACAATTGTGGTTTTTCCAAATTTATACAAAAATAATCAACAATTATATTGATTCAGTTTCTTCATTGAAAAACAGCGCCATCTCTCTCGATGTCCTAATACCTCTGGAGAAACAATGGGACAGAGATGAAGCTTGATACGCATGTCTTGGAGTATGGCTGATGTACTTAGCATTTATGATTAAGAAAGATAGAGAGGGCGCTACCAGTGCTAACTAGATTGTGTTCGAAAATTTCAGCCACGTACGTAAAGTTGCGATAGCTCAGTTGGTCAGAACACTTTTGCGTTAAGGAAGAGGTCGCAGTTTCAAATCCTGCTTGCAATTTAGTAGGTCTCATTATTTTTTTCCTTTACAACCGAACTCGTTATAATATTAATTTGAGTACAATGAATGCCTATAGCTAGTTGCAAGCCTAACTCCTAAAGTAAAATTATGACACATGAGACTGCATTATATAGTAATTTTATCTTCGGGCCAACCATTCTTTGTCCATTAACGCAAATGACAAAATATCACGTTACCTTCATTGTACAGGCGACTACAAAGAGATGAGTCTGATGAGTCCATTCGGTTGTACTGCATAGTAATAAGATGTATAAAATAATATATCTCCTTGTAGTCGACTGTACCTTGACTGTCTCCACTGTAAGAACTGTACACCGAACAATTTCTAAATTCTACCAATCAAGGTAGAATTTAGAAATTGGTGGAACACCTTTTTCTTATTTTTATTTACTCTCGTAACTCTTGAAACCATAGTGAGAGTTATTTAGAAAAATGAGAATAATCGATAAGTTTATTAGAGGGATATTCGATATGAACCTTTAAAATAAAGAACTATATTGGCTAAAAATATATGGTAACCTCAATAAGACTTGTATTATGAGTACTGGATGACGCTAATATTTACTTATATTTATGTACATAGAAAACATCCAAGACTCAGGAAAAAATATTTATGCTCATCAATTCATCACACAAATATTTGTTCGTACCGGGATTTGAATCCAGAACCTTCAGCTTCGCAGGCATCGTTACTCCCGCTGAGCTAAACCGGCCTTCAATATTGATATTTGAGCGTATATTCAAAAGTAAACATTCGACAAATTTTGCACTACAATTTCCCCAATGTTTACCTTTGAAGTTCCTTTTATGTTGCCACACAACCGCCAACATTAATGTATCGGGGTTTATAATAATTCATACACAAAATTGACTAAATCAAGGGTTCTCAAAGTGTGCGGCGCGGCTCCCTGGTGCGCCGTAGGAAGTATAGCGTGAAGCGCTCCTGTTTATTCTAAATGAAACTAAAATATTTTCAGGAACGATTTTTTTTGTGTCTGCCTACCTGGGTGTCATTCATAATATTCGCACTCGATCGCCTTCCAGTTCGTTCCTAATAGACACGTGACGTAGTGGTTATTGTTCCAGATCACAGGTCAAAATGTATTGGTCCGTCCAGTAAGCTGTCAAAATTGACTTAAGAAAACACAGCCAAGAGCAAGACCTATGAATACGAATAGTTAATACGCATCTAGGGGTCATGTTATAGTAGCGATGAGTCAGTCAGCGCTGCGTTTGATTTGTCAACGCTATTGTTGGTATCAGTGAACTCTATTTCAATTAGGATACTCTCCATAGCATACTTTCTATAAATACTCCAGGGGTATTTACATACCCTTGATCTAGACCCTGGCAATGTATCATATTTTTTTGATTTGGGCAGTAGTCGCGGTTGTCCCTGAAGGTATACAGTATGGGGTTCTTTAAGATGGGAGTGAATAGGTTTTTAAAGGGTCGGCAACACGCACTTAATGCCCCTTAGTAGCATAAAAAAAGTAACTGGAGGGTTGCCAGTCATAGACAATTTACCCTACACTATTTAAAATTATGTAATTTATAATTCCTTAAAAACTCCCGAAAAAGCCGAAAAAAGGGTATTTGACAGGTTTATGTGGTATTTCCTGCATGTAAAATTACATAATTTTTAACAGTGTACTAAACCTGTAAATGCGTCGTGCAGTGAGAAAGTTGAAGAACCCCTGGACTAAATAGTTTGGTTGAACGTTTGTTATTGAATATTAAACAGGGTTTACAGCCGAGTTCGAGCCTCTTTAACTTAGTCCAATGTTGACATTAACAATAGCAGTCCATATTAAACAGACGTCATACATAGTCGTATCAAGTAAACATTGGAACACGGCTTCCTGGTAAGACTTTGGGTGTCTTTTTAAAAGCTTTTATTTAACTTGCAATTGGCGACGGTCGTATGTATGTTAATCTCGTAAGTAAAATTTGACTCACTTCCCGGTTTCCGATTGGATAAAAATGTGTATGTATGCGCGTAAAAGCCCCTTTTTTGCCCGAGAAAATACGCCATTTCTACAAGCTATTTATTATTCACAATCGACCTTATCTGATGATGGAGCAGGAAGGTGGTCATAGGAACTCTGTTATAAAATAATGCAATCCTACCGAATTTGGGCTCTTTAGAATCGTCTCGGTGAGTAGTTGATGGATGTCCAAAGAAAAGTACAGTCGGCAATAAAAGCTTGTCACAAAATTATTTGTTTTCACAGAAACTTATTAAAAAATTAGCAAACTACAAGCCACACAAGCGAAGACGCAGGAAATAACCTGTTTTTCAATTAAATGGTTTTGTCAATAGTAAAACTGGTAAACTTCCGTGGGAGTATTTAAAAAGTTTATCGTTGAGCTCAATTTTGGGACCATTAGGCAAGAACCTTGGGAACGGACTGTAATTGACTAATGCGTACTAAATAACAGGCCAAGTGTGAGTTGCACACGCGCACCGAGGGTTCTGTACACAAAACGTAAAATCATTTGGCCGTAAAGCTCCATGCTTTATGTTTCTAAAAAAATCTTATAATTAAGATACCTTCTACACTTTAGCGTCTTTCGAGCGTCTGCGTCTGTTTAGCGTCCGCGCTGGGTCAAACCTCTAAAGGCCCGGCCATGACATCGAGCGGCGGCGGTTTTTCTAATTCATTGCGTGTGATTCCAACTAACTCGACCGCGCAATAAGATAAAACAACAAACAGATAAAACGCTTGCCACGCAGCAATTCGCGGAATGTCGTGGCCGGGTCGTATGACGGGAACGACCATGCGCGACCACCGGTGCGGCAAGGGAATTTTTATTACATTGCGCGTGATGCCAACTAACTGTTGTGCGGTAAGTGCCTCGACCGCGCAATGAAGAGAGAATACGCTCGCCGCGTCGTTAATCGCGCGTTGTCATGGACGAACCGTATGTGCAAAGGCTGTATAATCCTTGTTACTACGATCCGTCGGGGTTTCCCCGGATTTGTCCTAGTTTGGTGCGGGGGCCGTCCTGGCGGGTTTTTAAAATGTGTCCGGGTAAAACCCAGATTCTTTTTGTACCAGGGAAAACCTTATTGAACTGAATAAAATCTAACACGTCTGGGGGAAATGCGATTTCATCCAAATTTGCAGGGTTTTTGAAGTTTTCGTCCGGGTTCGGCTATAATCAATATGGCAGCCCTATCCTTGTATAATGTAAACCGAACATAAAGATAGCTTTCTGCTGGGGAGCAAAGCTACGGGCGAAAGCTAGTTTATATGTCTTAATACAAGTCATCGATATACCTATCTAAGTCAGAGAATATATCGACGGCACTGCTGTGAAACACAACTGAATAGTCACTGAAACGACTAAAATGTTTTTTTGTAAAAAAAAATGAGCCGTTTGGGGTAGAGACTTTGGGGCCGTGGGGACCGAGCGCAACAGCTCTCTTTAGGCTGGAAACAGTGCTGGACCGATGGTACGCGTGTACGGTCGGTCGAGCGTAGCTAACGCTGTAGAAAGCATAGTCGCGTTCAGACTGATTCTGACCGTCAGATGCGGCCATACAAAATACGCCCGACCGTACGCGCGTACCAGGGTCAATTTCAGTGCATTTCAACCGCACTCATTAGTGTCACTGCATTTATGGTGCCTTCTATTAAAGGTTCGAATGACATACTAAACCTCCTGTATAGAGGTACTGTACCTCTACACAATATCTCAAAATGCCATTCAAATCCGTAATAGAAGGCACCATTCATGCGGTGACACTAATGAGTGCGGTTGAAACGCTCTGATATTGACCCACCATCGGTCGAGTACTGTTTCCAGCCTTATAAACATGTCAAAGAGACTACGCGAAGCATCGGGTGACCAAAGGGATGGCACTGACTTAGCCCAGAGAATCAGCATTTCCATTCAGCGTGGCAATACTGCCAGTCTTCAGGGCTTCCTGTCGTCCGGGAAGAACACGGGGAAACTTTTTTATCTATAGTTTTAAGTTTGTGATGACTACCTTGTGAGATATATATGTGTAATTGTGTATGTACATATTGTTACGGTTACAAACTAAAAAATTAAAAGCTAGTTGTAACATGTATTTTTTGACGAACCTTTATTGCCGACTGTACTTTTCGGTAATGGCCTACAAATGGTTCATTTCACTTAAAATACGTACAAAATAGTGGTAGTAATAAAATTTCGCCCCTTTTGTGCGACATTTTTATTAATTTGAAACCCTATTGAAAGCGCCCCAAAGTAACTTTTGGTCTGTAACAGCTAGTCTTAATTGATTTTTGATTTAATTAAGATTTCTCGGTTAATTTAATGGTGCGTTAATTCGCTTTTTTATTCAAGTTTTTTTGTTTACGATACTCTGGAGTCTTTATTATGTTATACGAACGTTCTTTTGCAGAATACAAAGTCTGAGGAAGTATTGTTTCAATAAAATATACATACCTAGGTTGATTAACATGTATGGAATGCAATCGGTTAACCGATTTGTATGAAATAACCGTTAATTTAACAGCACAGCACTAGACAAAAGTGACAGGGGTTGCTTAGAAAAAATCGAATAATCTGGGTTATTATATTAACATACTGACGAGATGAGCCCTTAAAACTTAGTCCTCCATTGACTTGAAATATAATATTTTTGTTGCCTTTAGTAAAATCGTAGTTTTAATCAGTGACTTAACGAAATCAATAAAACGTCCTATGAAACAGTCCGTATATTATCCTTAGGTAGTGAATAATAAAAAACCGGCCAAGAGTATGTTGGGCCATGCTTTGTGCAGGGTTCCGCAGCCATTCATACAAAAAAAAACACTACAGATGAACAAAATACGATATGAAAAAGTGTACTAGCGACAGAGCATATCTCCAGGGCACTTACGTCTTTTAGCTGAGAAGCACAGTTTTTTGGCGGTTGTAAGTTGTTTCATATACAACAGTTTTATAGAATTTTGTTTCAAATAAAATGTTTCTCATATTATCATTTCATAGAATGGTCAAACCGCAGATTACTCACACTAGAAAATTAAATCGTAATTTTTTATTGCTAAGAAATTTTATTATTTCGATATTCGTGTCATAGAATTTCACATCATATATTATTGATCCTTATAATATTCAGTTCATGTAAAACTTATTACCTAGACTACTTATTTATAGAATTATGTTTTTTTAAATTTAAAAATCTCATATTATCGTTACAAAGAATAGTCAACTAACAGAAAACTTTGTTTATAGACATTATAATATTAGAATTTTGTGGCAAAGAAAATTAAAAAATCTCTCTGTAAAATGTTTTATAGTGTTTTAAAAATATTGCATACACTTTATGTACAATTATAATGGATTAGCTCCGGCGCTACGGGATGTGCAAGCATTCTGACGCTCCGCTATTCATGGTCATAAAACAAACCTAACCTAACCTACAGTTTTCGGTCTGTATATACTTCCATGCAAGTAAGCATTCTGACGCTCCGCTATCCATGGTCATAAAACAAACCTAACCTAACCTACAGTTTTCGGTATGTATATACTTCCATGCAAGTAAGCATTCTGACGCTACGCTCGCTTTGCTCGCTCCGCTATCCATGGTCATAAAACAAACCTAACCTTACCTACAGTTTTCGGTCTGTATATACTTCCATGCAAGTAAGCATTCTGACGCTTCGCTCGCTCCGCTATCCACGGTCATAAAACAAACCTAACCTAACCTACAGTTTTCGGTCTGTATATACTAGAGCTCTCGGTCGTGTCCGGGTTTCGTGTACCCGTTTCCGTGTATCCGTTTACTACATTTACTAACTGCTAAATTTTAATATACTTCCATGCAAGCAAGCATTCTGACGCTCCGCTATTCATGGTCATAAAACAAACCTAACCTAACCTACAGTTTTCGGTCTGTATATACTTCCATGCAAGTAAGCATTCTGACGCTCCGCTCGCTTCGCTCGCTCCCGCTATCCATGGTCATAAAACAAACCTAACCTAACCTACAGTTTTCGGTCTTTAGCGTAACCTACTAACTGCTAAATTTTAATATACTTCCATGCAAGAAAAAAGTGCTATTGTACTAAAGCGGTGCTGAAACAATTATATTCGAAAGAAAAATACTGGGGCTAAACATTATATGAAACAGTTTCTGTGAAAAAATATTCTATAAAAATCTGTCAGCGAAACCAAGAATACATAAAAAATAATTCTATTAGTTGATGAGTCTGTTAATAAAAAAAAGAGATAATAAAATTCATTGATTTCTGTTTCTGTGAAATATGTTTCTTTCAAATAAATAGTCCTTAAAACAATAATATTCTAACTGAAAATACATGAACCACATTCTTTGAAACATTTTCTGCGAAACGAAATTCTGTGAGATTTCTGGCTGCGAAACAAGGGGACACCTTTTTTGGCAATTACACAAAAATTACTCGACCGATTTTGTTCAATATAGTTTTTACTGAAAGTACTTTCAAGGCCTCATTTTCATGAATTTTTCCATATTTTTTGTCCTGTGGTTGAAAAGTTAGAGGGATATTTACAAAACTGATGACTTTGTAAAAAATAATGTTTCGAGACCTCTATTATTTTTAAAAGATCTATTTGACGACACCACACACACGAGGGTTGGAAGGAAACAAAAAAAAACACTCCCACTTTAGGGCTACGAGAGGTACCCCAAAAAAAGTTTTTTTTTGTTTTTATATTACCGTTTTGTCGGCGTGATACATACACATACACATACTAAATTTCAGCTTTCTAGTACTAACGATCACGGAGCTAAGCCGCGGACGGACTGACACACAGACGGACAGACGGACATGGCGAAACTATAAAGGTTCATAGTTGACGGAACCCTAAAAAATTATATATCAAAATGGCTTACCGGTAATCATAAAATAGCTTTCCAATATAATACTAGTCCTGGGGTCAGCAACCTTTTGAAACCAAAGAGCTAAAAGTAAGCATTTTTAGAATTTCGTAGTTTTTAAGGAGCCACTAAGATTTTTATGATTAAGGCGTCGGGGTACAGGTGAGACGTGAGTGGAAATGGCCGAGATTTAGGATGAGTTTTGTAAGGTTTTTTCCCCAGCTCGTAACGAGGTGTGATGCAACTCGTTGCTTGCTGACTTTAGGTTTTAAAATTACTCTTTTGACAATCAAATTCAATTTTTTTTTCGAAATACTGGAACTTTTCGAAGACCTATTCCTTTCGGAGTTTTCGAACAGAACATGGTATCCCAAAAATCATATTAATTATTATTTAGCGTTATATATTTATTAAAATCCTTAATATTCAACTTCACTCAGATATATAATTTATATTATTCTATTATAACATTGAATGTAATCTAGGTAGGTCTCCTGCGTGACCCTTGGCAAAGGCCTTCCCCAACACTTCCCAATCTCTTCTTTCTTTGCCATTATATTGCAGATTTTACCAGCTCTCGTAGCCATATCGTCCTGCAATCTTTTGGATTAATTTGCTCCATTTTTCTTCTCCTGTTATTACATAGCTAGACCAATTCCACTTTAGTTTTCTTACTTTCAATACCATGTCTTGGGTCCTTGTAGTATTCCTAATTATGTTATTGTTCATTTTATATATTTTTCTCTTTCCCATAATGCTTCGTTCGACACGTATTATTTATTATAATTGTAGGTTTACTTTACATTGTTAAGTTAAATAGTTTATTGTTCAATAAGTAGGGCGCAGCGATGTCAGGTGCAATTATGTCGAAAACGGTAAAAGACGGCGACACCTTCATCCGTTCACGTCTCGAGTACTGCAGCCAGGTGTGGAACCCATCATACCAGGTTCATATAGATCGGTTAGAGAGGGTGCAGCGCTCCTACACTCGTTTTATGATCTACAAGAATCGTCCCAATGGCATCGGAAAACGTATAGGTTACGGCGAAAGGCTCAAGCATTTCAGGATGTGCACTTTAACGGAAAGAAGAAACTATTTGGACCTTGCTTTGCTTCACAATATAGTTAATGGTGAAACCACGAAGGTACTATCCTGGAGCGCTTGAGCTTCATAGTTCCAAGTCCTAATACTCGTATCAGACCCTCACGCATCACTACTTTTCGACCTAAGGTGGCCAAGTCGAATCTGGGAAAATTCTCCGTTTTACGCAGACTCCAAACGCGATATAACCATCTCCAATAAACTCACGACCTGGATATCTAAGTTGATAGTCTTACCAGCTGGAAGCGTGAAATGCTTTCAACAAATATTTAAATATTAATAATCATTAAAAGTACTAGGCTCCATGGTGCATACCCAACAAGCAAAGTATTCCTATAAATAAAGACTATAAGTACTGATTTACTAATAACGTTCCTATAAAGACATTGTCGTAGAGCCATTTACTTATAATAGCATACGATAAGCGGTAACATACTCAAGAGCAATAATGTTTATATTTCAGCCTTATAGTCTGCTACAAGATTGTAGCACAGAACAGGATACAGGATACTTTTACTTATAGTAACATTTCACAAGCGTAGATAGTCTTAAGATCATTTGGTTTATTTTATTTTACAGACTTCTAGTCAGCTTCAAGATCGTCTTTTAAGACAGTTATAGGTTTAAGTCTCCTATAATAGTTTGCAGTAAGATCAAATAGTCGTGAATAGTATTTGATCTTATAGTAGCATTTTATAAGAGAACAAGATATTATAATATACTACACTGAGGTGATTACAAGTCCACATCGCTCTTAGTCTTGTCCAATGTTCTTATAACTGAAATTGTACTTGGTAAGAGCCTTATTAGATGAAACAATCATATAAGTTATTAGATCAAACACCTTACTAGTAATCGTTTGGTATTGTCACATTGACGATGTAATTTGTAATCTAGTATATTTGGAACGTCGGGATGAATTTAAGGAATTGTACGCGACATGATCCGTTTAAGTAGTTTTATTGAAATGTGTAACCATGGCGGAGACCAAAACATTATTTTTAACTAAAATTAACTTTCTTTTGATTCATAGATAGTGAGAAGATTTCGTGAGGCACCCTAATACGTTACGCCATATTAATATGGCGGCAAGTTCTCTGGACTAAAACTGATATAAGTGCAAATTTACCTATAATTGTCCTATAACATACTCAATGCAGAGAATTTTTAGAAAATGGCGAATGTTCATAATAAATGTGTGAAAATTATTTTAACAACATATATGATATGTCCGCTTTTTCAAGGGGCATTGTAAAATTAAACAATTTATGGTGGACATTTACAATAAAAATGACTTCCCCGGTAAGTTCACACACTATACATACAGTATTTTACAATACTTAGATATGCTCTAAATTACTTACAAATTATATTAGTTAGCTAAGAAAAAAACTAACATTTGTTTTTAAGTACCACGCAAAGTAATATAAAATAAAATTATCATAAAATGTATTAATAACTAAGTATATTAGTAATGCGTTATAAATAAGATTGCTTTAGTATGATGCTTATGTGAGATACTTATAAGAGTAAAAAACTTATAAATGGGTAGTCTCAGAACATTATAGGAGCAATTGTATTCTGGTAGAACTTCTGTATATTATAAGATCATTATAAGAAAGCAATGCTCCTATAACTGCGCCCAAATCCGTGTGTGTAATAAACTACAAGTATCTTATAAGTACAATAAAAAATAGGCTTGAGAACACTATAAGTACTGATTTTGCTTGTTTGGGTATCTAGTGATATTGTGTTAAGTTAGAAAAATCATAAATTTTATTGTGTATTATTTTTAAATATGTAGCTACCTATATCTTAATTGTCTTCCTCTGCCTGTCTACTGTCCAGTAATTTCAGTTGTGAAAGCTGTTGCACGCCTGTTATTGAGGTACAGGTTAGATGTGATCCCTGTTTTTAATTATAATTTATAGAATGTATAACCTTGTACTTTATTGGTGTGTCGAATAAAATACATAAATAAATAAATTCAAGTAAGTAATGAATCATAATCATAATCTCTTAATGTGTTCCAGCCTTCCATAGTGCTCCACAATTATGTTCTTTGTGTTTGTGTGTTCTGTGTGTTTTTCAAGCTTGTATATTGCTTGTTTGTTTGTATCTAAAACCACGCTACTGCCCCTTTATTGATAACATACTTAAATGTATATAATAGGCACGGAAAACTTTATATTCTACCGTCATTTACAATAAAAAAACATGACCTGGGGTTGCTTCGCTAGCGCCTTCAGTTCGTCCTTAATATAACTAAACACAGGTCAAAATATTTTGGCCTATCAAGCAGGTTATTAAGGCACTAGTCCGACCGCCGGCGAGAAAGCGAGCAACTATCAACTATTTTCTCGCCGAACTCGCTCAAGAAACCCACAATAGATGTAGACTCCGTGTCAATAAAAGAGATACATATATGAGATTGTTTTCGCCGACAGTGTGAACAGCCAGCGATGAATAATCTATATTCTCTTTTACTAACACAGAATCTATATCTTTTGTTCGTTTCTTGGGCGAGAAAATCGCCGATACCTAATCGCTTCCTCGCCCGTTTCTTTTTCAGAGTTCTCGCCGTGAGAACTCTGAAAACGAATAGTATATACACACGTATATACTAGGGGTCATATTACAGTAGCCATGAGTTCGAACGCTGCGTTTGACGCTGACGCACATTTTGTGCTATAGCTGGCCTTCTAATTTCACTCCACTGCCCGCGACAAGCTTTTCACCAAAAGAGCTGCAGCTCCAAGGTTGCCGACCGCTGTACTAGTCAAAAGACGTTCGTATAAAGGGCTTTTCTAAGACAAAAGGATTACGAAGTGCGTCTATGAAGTGGCGAGTTAAGTTCATTATTATTCAACGAACATTTTGATTAATGTCTAAAGTGTACGTGAGTGAATTTAAATACTTTTTTTTTTATTATGCGTCACACAATTAATTATGTGTACCAAATAACCAAAAAAGGATGTGAAGACATCAAACGTAGGTACTTCTCTCTAGCTTAAATCCATACTTTCTAAACTATATACGGGTAGGTACTTATGGAGTAAGAATTCATAACCCTCTTTTTTGCTTCAGCAAAATATCCTACACTCATCTGTGGATACAGCTAACCGTGCAAAAAAAAAATCCGTTTAGCCTCCTCCTCCGCATCCCTAATTTATTTGAAAATATCTTTAATGTACTATTTATAAAGTTGTAAACATGAAATGTATGTACCTTTATTTTATATTTACAACTTTGTCATAGTACTAGCTTCTGCACGCGACTTCGTCCGCCTTAAATTCATTTATCGCGGATAAGGGTATTATTCCGGGATAAAAAGTAGAATATGTCCTTCCCCGGGACTCAAACTATCTCCATACCAAATTTCATCCAAATCGGTTTAGCGGTTTAAGCGTGAAGAGGTAACAGACAGACACACTTTCGCAATTATAATATTAGTATGGATTAGTATATTTTTACAAATAGATACTAACTTGTCAAATTGGTTTCCTAGCAACTGTTTGTTGATTTAATTCTTCGCAATAAAAATGTCAGAATGAACAAAACTCGGTGTTGGTGTTTTCTAAGGCTTTTCTATTTATTGTTAAACGCATTTTATCCTCGAAAATTGTAGCCTATGTCTTATTCTGATATCTAAGCTATATTACTGAAGAGTTTTACGCAAATCTGTTGTGTAGTTTAAGCGCAATAGTGGAACGTACATACATACTTTCACGTTTATAATATAGTAAGGAAAAAGATACGGATAACACAACAAACGGGGCTTAATCGCGTATAAATATGATTTAATTTAATTACCTTTCGTTGAGTTCGTAATGAGTGAAAATCGTGTTAGTTTAAATCAATGTTTCATAATAGTATATTTAAGAAGTAACTATATCTGTGTGTACATCTTTTACCTTTTCACAGTAATCCTTATACAATGTGTTGTAAAATCCGTCCAGCCGTTTTGCCGTGACGACGCCGCAATGGCACATAAATATATACATACAAACAAACAATCAAAACATAAAAAACATATTTTTCGAATCAGTGACTTTCAAATAGGCCGTTTCAATTATTTTTCTGAAAATATCTTCAATGTTATATATCTTCATTTTATAATGGTATAGATAACTGTAAACTAGTTGTCTGTTTTTTCTGAGTACATATTGTTATACCGAGAAAAGGCAAAAAAGGCTGAGAGAGCTGACAGCGCTCATAAAATGACTTAAGCTTCAAAACCGCGGCCCCTTTGATGTGGTTTTACATCAGCCCACTCTTAAACGGACGATTAAAATTATATTTTAAGTTTAAGCATCGTTGTATACAGATTTATATTCGCTCATTTCTAATATACTTACTGTAAAAACGTCGTATGCGTCAATGAATTCCCTACGGAGTTAAGACATTTTAGTTTGTCGCGGCAGAATCATCAAAATACGCGGGCCATCATAATGTACTAACGATCGATTATACCAAAGGGCTTTTAAGATCGTTTTAACGAGAAGAAATATCATAAATTTGCCAATGAATATGCCATTTTAATAGTATGATTATATATATGTCTTGAATATTAATTCTTCATTAATAACATTAACGTTGTTAGTAATATTTAATAACGTAAATAACTTATTAAAGAAGGGAAAGTCCGTTATGTTATGTGACGCAGCATGGGTGCTGAACCTTTGAATATTTATTATAGTTGTGAAGGCAATTAAAATCAAACTATATTACCCAATTTCCCCTCAATTTTAGCATTTATTAGAAATTATACCATTTTCCGAATTCACTAATAATTATTCGTTTTGTCATAATTAACTACCAGGTTCAGCCAGATTTATTCAGAAATGTAAAATAAATAGCAAATGCTTTTCTCATAATTTTTTTTCTTTAAAGGGATGCATCGAAAATTTATGCAATTTTTTAGTGTGATTTTTGTCAAATCTGGTATATGAAACAGGCTGGATTTTAGATAGGTATGTGTTTTTTGACAATATATTCCGTTCAGTAATTAATGTGGAAACAAGTTTGTTGAAAATTTCCTCAATAGAAAAGTTATCCGAAAACACGTCTTCATTTTCCGCTTTTGTCTAGTTTGTACAAACGATAGATTAATAAACGGCTATATTATATAAAAATGTCATTCTTCCCTTTTACGTGATTAACTTAAATGTTGACAAAACATAATAATATCTTTGATTTGATTGGCTAACTAGACATTGTGCACTGGCCGGTTAGGCGTTTGGGGCATAGTTTACGAATAGGCATTACTTGACGATGCAGGCCCGTAAGTTCTTATACTCGTAAGCTTTAAACTTGATTCCTCCATCTTTTCATGCAGAGAAGTTTTCTCGGATGGACGCCGTCAATATCTCCTGCATCTCCCGATGGTGGCCTTGTAGAGAGGCATAAAACGTGTCGAGGTTTATACAGCCTAATGGTAATCTGTTGTATTTGCATGCGTTTTTTTGTGGAAACTGCATGAAAATATGCGCATGTGAGCACAATTTATTGTCACATCTAACCAAGACACAAGTTCGCGGTAAAGCAAAGGAACTATAAGTAATCTATTAATTTGAATATCTTAATTTTTTATGTCAAGCTGTCCATCTTAGTAACCAATATAAAATGACCCCACACCGTTTGTTTTGCTTAAGAGTAAGTAGGGCTCTGCTAACACTGGATTTTCATAAATACGGCCCCTTTTTTTAGGATAAATTCTGCACGGAACCTTCAGTGAGCGAGGTCGGCTCGTACTCAGCCGGTTTTTCTAAATCACCCTAACAACAATTGTCCAAAGAGGCCTCGATTTTAGCAACCAGCGAGATGACCTCGAATGGTAAAAAACTTCTAAATTCCCACAATGACTGTCCGAACCGATCACCGGCACTTGGGCCGTGGTCGGATGACGAGCCGTGACTCATAATTTCGATCATCACGGATATGCGTCGTTTTTTCTAGGAAAGCAAGAGATCTGTCACAGTCTATACTCGGTAAACTGGTATCCGTGAGGCAATCTAGGTCCGTGGCATCTTTTAAAGAAAACTTTAAAAAGTTATGGCTTTAAGACCCCTCATCTTAGTTAATCTATTTATACTATTATAAAGTTGTAAAAATATCTATCTGTGTCGTTGTGGTTTCATCACGCTAAATCGGTTAAACTATTTTTGGTACACGGGTAGCTGGTTATAGGATACTTTTTACCGGACTATGCTCAAGAAAAAAAGAGAGGTTATGACTTTTTCTCCTCCGCGAACGAAGTTGCGGGCGCCTTCTAGTACATAATAAGATTGAATATTTATTTATTTGTTTATTTGTATTTACTTTATACATTATATATATATGCATGATGCAATATGTAATTAAACTATGTTTTATTATTCACTTTTATGTGTATGCAAAATAAGCCATTAGTATCTTTGTGCATATAAACTTTTTCGTTTGTCTATCCTCTTTGATGCTTACTTTTCTATCTCGTTTGTCAAAGATTAACTTGAAGAGACCCCTTAAAGGGAACTTATCCCTTTAAGGGGTCTCTTCAAGTGTGCCTTTGTACACGTCTTTAATTTTTCCGCACTTGTTGTGCTGTTTTTATTTGCAATAAAGAGCTCACATACATACAGGGATAAGTTTGCCTTTGTACACGTCTTTAATTATTCCGTATTTGTTCTGCTGTTTTTATTTACAATAAAGAGTTCACATCATATGGATTTTCTATGAAGATTTCCTGTGTACTTCTGCAAGAAAGACTCATACAAAAATATGTCAAGTTGTTTTCGAGCAATCGGAGAACAAACCTTAGAAAACTATACGACGAAACGAGACTCCTCCTACTAATTTTTGGACTGGTTAAAAATGAGTGAACTCGAGAGATGTGACCCAAACTTAACCCATTAGTTAGAACTTTTTCTAAACCATGAACGTAACCAACAATTGCCTAAAGAGGCCTCCATTTTCATAAACCAGCCATTCAGATGCGCCAGATGGCCCGAATGGTAAAAAACTTCCAAATCTCCGCAATGACTGTCCAAACCGATCACCGGCACGTGGTCCGTGATCGGATGACGTGCCGTGATTCAGATCATAAATTTAAAACAAAGCTCAAGAAATGGCTGTCAACGAAAAGTATCAACAGTTTAAATGAATATTTTAAAGTTTAGATACCGAGTTAAGATTGTTTTAACATATTTACTTGCTATTGTACTCCTGAAATTAGCAAGCTGTTGGCAACTTCGTCAGCGCATGAGAAAAAAAATCATAAACCTATTCTTTCTTCAACGTAGTTGGGTAAAATCGGGCGTTTTGCATTACAAGCTTTTATCTAATTTGCAACTTTCGTAGGTATGTAACGTAAGTAAGTTGTGGTTTCAAAATTTGCAAACCATTTTTCAATCACTTTCTAGTCTAAAACTGGCTTACTGGTATTGAGCTAAAATTGGCTTACTGGTACGATCGGTGACGATGCAATATTTTGAAACCTTCCAGCTGATCTGATGATGGAGCCAGATGGTGGTCATAGGAACTCTGTAATACAATAACACAATCCCATCGACTTTGGACTCGGTATAGTTAATAGATGTTCAAAGAAAAGTACAGTCAGCAATAAGTGCTTGTCACAAAAATAAAATTTTTGATAGAAACTTATGGTAAAATCCATCATCCCTCTATTTTCATGAGGTCTAATGTACTTAGGCTAGTACAAATTGAAATCGAGTATTCAACTTTCATAAAATTACAGAAGGTTCGAAATTCAAAAATGCATAAATTACTCTAGGCCGTAGGAGGTAAGGAATAAATGCATTTCAAACTAGAAGGCGCCCGCAACTTCGTTCGCGGTGGAGAAAAAGTCATAACCCCTCTTTTTTTATAGCATAGTCGGGTAAAAAGTATCCTATAACCATCTGGAGATACCCAGCTACCCGTGTACCAAAAATAGTTGAAATCCATTTAGCCGATTTAGCGTGATGAAGCCACAACGACACATACAAACATACAAACATTTTATTTTTACAACTTCATACTAGTATAGATATCACTTTCCTATTTTCAGCGATTTGTCCGTCAATTGTTATGTTAGTAGGTAATGGAAATGTTTTTAAATATATGATCCTATATATATTTCCTTAGATACCTTAAGTAGACAAAGAAGCGTGGGCGAAAACAAGAGTTATGACGTCATCCGTCACTAACACGTTGTTTGCACCCGGATATAGAATAATTTTCACACGCAATGTTTAGATTTTACATGTATATTTGGATATAGGTAATATATACAGGTATCTATATAGGCACCAGAGAGTTAGGATCACGCACACAACTTCCTGTCATGTATTGACAGCGGAATTTTGAAATTAGTGTTTTTATTTCGCACCGATAGCAAATTCAACAGCAGACTGCACAATCGACTAACAGTTTCTCTAAAGTATTTTGATAGAATTTTCTTTAAAAAAAAGTCAGATTTAAATAACTAAATATTGTTATACGGACTATATTATTATTTAATTTTACTTTTCGACGCGATATATTACTTACATTTTTTTACAAAGCAGAAACTTCTGCTAACTACAATCTAAACGTAAAAAATCTAAATGAAAGTGTTAAGTCATAAAGATCATGCGTCAAATTAAGTAAAAAAAAATAAACTTTTCGCTTATTAAAGCGAAATATTAGTCGCATGAGCTAGGAGCATCGATGGACCAATTGGTAGGTTGCCCGTGTTGGCCCGGTAAGCCGTTGAAGACGTGGGTTCGAAACCCGTTCGATGCGTAAAATTTTTCAACTTTTCGCTTATTAACGCGAAAAATTTGACGCATGAGCTCGGAACATCGATGGACCAATTGGTAGGTTACCCTTGTTGGCCCGGAAAGCCGTTGGAGACGTAGGTTCGATACCCGTTCGATGCGTAAAATTGTTCAACTTTTCGCTTTAATATTTACATTTGCCATATACATATTTATCCGTTATTTTTTTTTATTCAAATGTATGCGTGAAAGCTAAAGATAATAATATACACATGTGTATTGCCTAGTTTACGAAAATATATTCAACCAGTCAACAACTATGGGATTTATGTAAACGAATTCATAAGTCCCATTATTTCATTCACAATTTTTTTGCCGAATGTAGTTTACCTCAACTCTTCCGATACCTATATATATTTTTTAATAATAATATGACATTAAAACGTATTTTTATTCAATTTATTAATATTATAATAATCTAGAAGCTTTTTTACTGATCTTAATCAATCAAGCTTACACCACATTTTTTAATCTTGAGATTAAGATGCAGACTGTGATAAGACATAGTTATAGTTCTCGTAAATGTAAATACATTGTACACGATTGACGCCTCAAAATCACTTTACTACTAAACGGAACCGAGGAACATACATAAATACATACATACATAGACTGCTAAAATCAGGACCCTTCCTATTGGTTGAGCCGTAGTCGGGTAAAAAACAGACTACAGGTGAAGCTTTTTGTATTGAACCAGTAAAGAGATCCCAAGTTTGTACCCTAGTACCTAATCAAAATAAAATAAATCAAAGAATGTTAGCTATATAACTTCTATAGGTACATAATATTTTCTTCTGTTTCCGCGATTATTACTCATTGAAATAAAACAACTAAAATGAATGGAACTAAAATGAGATAATATACGCGATATAATCCGTTAAATTGTTTTATTTCTATAGGTACAGTTAGCGTCTAATAGTCTGTAGCATCCAAAGTACCAAATAATCTCACATCTTTATGCCTGTAGTAAATAATGGTGTACTACGGCACATTTGGCATGTTGGATCACCATTTTATAACTTGAAAATGGTCGATTCCCGACCAAATTGAGACCAGAACAAACAAATATATATATATATAAATATTGGCACTTTGCATGTTACAAACTATTCGACACTGACTGTACCTACAATCGTGTCTTATTTGTCAGAAAATCCGATGAATATCTTTTTTATGTGTTTCTCAGAAGTCTTGGTTGGGGTTTTCAAGCTTTAACTTCTGACTTTACGAGGCAAAATAAAGATGGCATTTTATTTTAGCCTATTTAAGACTTTCGGTGAAATCTTTATAGCGTAAAATTACTGAAGAAAGGGGAACGGGGACTTGAGTAATCCACCATAGCGTTAATTGTTGTTTTAACAAATGGACGACAGTTAAGGCTTCATCTTTAATAGCTGAGAGGAAACCTCCGTGGTGTATTCAGAAATGTTGGTATGACACCGGAACAAACTTCATGTCCATGCTAAATATAAAATTTTGAGGGAAGATTCAAAATTAACCGTGTATAATATACTCGTACCTTTTTATTATAAAACCGTAGAGCTAACTACGGGAGATGGCATACGAATACATTCCCCTCTGCCAAAGTAATCACAAAATCAACGTTTAGTTTATACATGGTTTATACGGTAAATTGTCAGTGTGTGGGTGGTTTTTCTTTGTACGTGATTTCTTTTAATTATGTGCGTTTGTATAAATAGGAATATTTCCGAAGTGTGCTGTGAATGTTTACCTCGCTTGCATGACAAGTTTGTTCGGTCGGGACGGTCGGACACGGGTTGTCATCTGCAGTGGTAAAATGCTCTAAGTCCGAGAGAGTCCAATCTACCACAGTTTAGTTGATTTCCCCGGGCGCGTCCTATTAGTGAGTTCATTTTTTATCACAACACAAGAAAACGGGGCTTAATCGCGTAGAAATATGTTCTATTTTATTACCTTTCGTTGGTAATTCTTCGACGTTTCGGTTGTAACGCGACGTAAATAAATCATATTTATACGCGATTAAGCCCCGTTTTGTTGTGTTGTGATAATGAGTGAAAATCGTGTAAGTTTAAATCAATGTTGAGGTTATTTTTTATTTAGATCCGCAATTCAATATTACTGCGCCAATATGAGAGTTATGTTTTTTCGAGTGTAGGTAGGTTTAGCTTGTTCTGCAGCCTAAACGGTTTCATGGATTTTAGCGTATGAATGTTTCTAGGTTTTGGGCGTGGCATAACTCCAAGCTATATGAGTAAATGAAATAAAACAATTTAAATGGATTATTTTGCGTTTATAATCTCATTTTAGTTCCCGACGTTTCGGAAGCTTATTTACAATAGGGATATTGCCTGATCTCAAATTTTTTAAAAATATATAAGATTCTTATAAAACGAGCAAAATAAGGAACTACGTTAAAATTCTGAGGACGATATCTTACGTGTAGCTTTTTTCATGAACCCTTAAAGTTGGGTGGGAAAGTCCATTTTTAAAGTACCTAAGAAAATATTAATAACTAATAATACAATTGAATTTGACGACCGGTTTGGCTCAGCGGGAGTAACGTTGCCTGCGAAGCTAGAGGTCCTGGGTTCAAATCCCGGTAAGGGTAAATATTTGTGTGATGAGTATAAATATTTGTTCCTGAGTCTTGGATGTTTTCTATGTATATAAGTAATATATCTATTAAATATATCGTCGTCTAGTACCCACAACACAAGCCTTATTGAGCTTACCCTGGGACTAGTTCGATTTGTGTAAAATTGTCCTGTAATATTTATTTATTTATTGAATAACCCGAAAAAGACATGGTAACTAACCTCTGTTATGAAACCGTTTCGATAAAAGCAAATTTTAACATAGCTGCAGAACAAAGTTCTTAATTTTCCCATACAAGGTAATTACCGTATGACGTCACTAAGCTCGTAGGCTTTAGTATGAAGCGTTTTTTGGGAAAATCCAAAAATGAGATTTTAACATTATTTTATCTCAGGGTGTTTTTATGAGATCGAAGAAGATTTATCACCAATATTTTTATTATTGAAAGGTCGTTCTATAACATCCAACATAAAAAGTTGTTCAATAGCTTATTTCCAGGCTATAGTATTTACATTTGGTTTTGTACTTGAATGCTGATGATATACAGTGATAATCAGGACCAAACCACTGAATTGAGCTACATAACAAAAAAGAAAAAAATGATTTATTGCCACAAAAATAAAAATAACACATTGGCATGCCAGAATTAAACTAAGTACCTACTATTACGAATTAAAATCAGGACCAAACCACTGAATTGAGCTTCATAATAAATAAAAAAAATGATTTATTGCCACAAAAATAAAAATAACACATTGGCATGCCAGAATTAAACTAAGTACCTACTATTACGAATTAAAATTAGGGATGTGGCAACAAGCTCAGGCTCAGCGTGTGCTGTGAGCGAGGGTCGGCTGCACAGCGCTGTTTTTCAGCCTGCACCTTATGTATAGATAGTTAGTTAGTTACAGTAGCGGAGAAGAAACTATCGTATTGGTAATCCCAAGACCCTCTCTATGGAACGTTATTACTATAGTAGAATCTTACGTGAACCTATTGAAATTAAGAAACATTAAATTTCTACCGGGAAGACGGTTTCAAACTTTCATCTTCGTAGAATCCAGTTATTAGTAAAAATCTAAACAGCATCAAACATCATCCGATAAAGTGCCAGATGTCGTGAGTATAGTTTGTCGGTATAGTGACAACCTTAGTGTTCAAATGAATAATCAAGACCAAGCTCGGGTAGATCGAAAAACTCGCGCGGCTAGAAAATGTTGATACCCACCTCTCCAGTTCTTCGAGACCATGGACGTAACGCGACGTCCGAAACGTCGAAGAATTACTAACGAAAGGTAATTAAATAAAATCATATTTATACGCGATTAAGCCCCGTTTGTTGTGTTGTGATATATACTTACAGTGAAACTGGAATACAAACTGGAATTTTAGTACACGGCTATCTTCGTCTTTCTAATGGAACATATTATATTGTCAGGTGTGAGTGAGACAGGGACAGCATTGAACAGCCAGTACGATTAACACTTTGGTTTTACTGTGCTCGGTAGTTAATGTTTTCAACTGTTCAATCCAATGTCTCGGGATTGGCAAATCTGTCAGCAATCATGTTCAGAATGCAGTTGATTTCCCCGGGCGCGTCCTATTAAAGAGGTGAATTTTTATTCACGTTATTGCGAGGGACCGGGAGCTATGAAACGTTTGATCAATCAGCTTTTCATTCAAAAGGTAGTAATGGTTTTCGTTCCGCTTGAAGCGATTTTCACAATTTGTGGATATGTTTTAGAGCCTTTTCTAAAAAATGTGTACAAGTATATGTAGTTTTTTCAGAATGTTGAGTTTTTGAATTAATCTTACTCACAATCGTAATTAGACCAGATACATATGATTTAGTTATGTTTCTGTTGTGAATAAATTTATGAAAACGTATATCGCAAAATCTGGCAAACAACGCTGGACTAGAAAGAAAAAAAAACATTATTAAGCATTTGGTAAATAAGCAGTATATGAAATGATTGTGCTTAAGAACTAATTGTAATAATGAGCATATGTAGTTAGGATTTTGGACCACTCTTGGGTAATTTTAGACCATGGTGATTTTGGATCATAGTTGGATAATTTTGGACCGTGATGATTTTGGACTATAGTTGGGGGATTTTGGACTATAGTTTTAACCGGTTAAAGTTGTTGTTGCAGACAACTGTAGTTTACCAAATTAATAAAAAAAAAGGTTCTGTCGAATCGACAACCTCATCATTTTTTAAGTAGGCTAAAAAGTTATAAAGCGTTACAGTTAAACGTCATAGTTGACTAACATGCTATTAAAAATCATGTCCTACTAATGTAAAATGTGTCGTCTTGTCAGTATGTCCATTACCTTCTGTCACCGAGTTGAGAAAGAGACAAATAAGGCTTTTGGCTTTTACCGCCTTTGTCCATTAATCATCCATTTAATTGGCGTAAATAATTGGACGGCCATTTTCTAAGAAGCCTTTTACTTTTTCTAAGTTATTATTTATGGATTAATTTTAATGCTTAAGAACCTTTTTACTTGATTAACGTGGATTAAATAATAATGTAGAACAATTTGCTAAAGGACTGCTGTATATAGCCATAATATAAACAAATAACAAGTTAAGTTGTTGAATATTTTGGGTTCTGGAAGAGCTTGTGACATCTACGTATTTTATGCTGTCTCTATGTCATACGGCAGGAACGGCAGTCGCATGGTGTACAACTTTACATTTCAATAAATTGTAGAAAGGGCCTCTACGCGTTGGCTTCGACTCCGCGCAAAAGGACCAGCGGGGTTATTGCCTAACGAAATTTTGACACTTGGTATCGGAATCAACTGTCATAGCCCATACAAAATCATGACACTTGATTGCGATTGCGAGCGTCAAACGCGTTAGGCAATACGGGGGCGGGACACCATTGTCCCGTGAGCGAGTGCCACATACAAATAAATGACAATCTAGGTTGTCAAATTATTTAACACACTCAACAAACACTGTTTCGGCTTTTAATACATCCTTTTTCCTAGCACCGCTTCTTTGTAAAAAAATCCATACACCACGGCTATCTGCGCTATAGGTGAAAAACTTAAGTAAGTCACCTGTTGTATGTAGTAGTAGCGTATCCGTATAGACAATTTGTTCCATATTAGAAAAATGAAATAAGTTCCATATCAATTTTGTACACTACTACATACAAGAGGGACTTTTCTTAAGTTTTTTACCTATACCTGAAGATAATTATTATTACACCAAAAAACACTACGTGCCCAAAATGTAAGAAATCAATGGTGCACGCGCGATTTGATATCGCTCTTGCTTAAAAAACAGAGATCTCTGAAAATAACGTTAGAATCAGTGCATGATACCCTCGGGGGGATACCTGTCATGCCATTCATCCATCTGTCCTGTATTAAGAATTTTCTGGCTGTCGCGAAAAATTATACTTCCTCCAGCCCTGTTCGTAACAAACACACTTTCGTCTTTATAATATTAGTAAGGATCGGCGTCACATTACTAAATCAAATAAAAAAGTTCGGATTACGCGAAATTTATTCACGGAATTTCGTTCCATAGCTTCCGAAATCCAATAAAGTACTTTTGCAATTAGTTCTGGAAGATTGTTTGTCCGATCCGTGCTGGAACTACGCAAATAAGTTCCACAACTGTTTAACCATTCCTTTTGTTCAAGCGCATGAGGCTCTATAAATCGAATAGCCATCGAAACCTCATATCTAACTGGTGCCTTGTTTTCGAATGTAAACTTTATCACAGGTGAGGGTAATTTGAAATTGCTAAGACATTATTGAGCAATTTATGATAAAATAAGTAAATTAGAAATTCCTATTGTCAGTTTTGTAAGTGCTATTTATTTGGGAGATCCATCTTATACAAACCTCTCATTTTGATATCGGCGCTACCCATTGGTGCTAGTAGAGACAATGGGGACATAATTGCATAATTCTCAGGCATTACACATTCCATGGTTTGCGTTCGTAGAAAATGCCAAACAGCTTTGACTGTATTCAGATTCAGACAAAGCTTATGACGTCCCGTTTCACCCGTTTTTAATTACCTTACATAGTATAGGTACATATTGTGACACAATTTTGGAGGTTCTTAAAGAAGCTCAAAGTTACTTGGGATCTCTCTACGAGATCGAATCAGAAATGAGGAGATTCGTTGACGAACCAGGGTCTCCGACATAAACATCACGGTAAGCAAATTGAAGTTGCAATGGACAGGGCACATAGTTAGAAGAATCGTAGCCGATGGGGCAGAAAGGTTCTTGAGTGGAGACCGCGTACCGGCAAGCACAGCGTGGACGGGTAGTGGACGACCTGGTTAGGGATGTGGGGACTCGCTGGATGCGGGTCGCCTCTATCCGGCTCACGTGGAAATCTATTTATTGAGGAAGCCTGGGTCCAGCAGTTTCCTGTGGCTGAAATGTTGATAATAAAGGTTAACTCTTGAAACATGCGTTCGTTGACGATTCTTGGCTTCAAATTGTATTAACAAAATGAATCCCGCCATTTTCGAAGCGCTACGCGCATGTAGCGAAAACTTACTGCCAGCAGAGCGCCCACTTTTTGTTAACAGATTCTCGGTCGTGAACGTGTGAAATTCAATCAGGATATTTACGTCTATAGGAACAAATATGATTTTTAAAGAATCAGAATATTTTACAACCCAATTTCCCTGTTTAATTTTACGCACTATTTATTACTGTTAGTAATAAATAAAGCGTCATTTTAAACTAAGGAATCATCATTAGAAGCAGTTTCCCCTATAGATGCAATCATTCCGGTAAATCTTATATATTATTAATGGCGTTCGTGATACCACCCACTAGGTCTTAGTATAAATTAGTTTTAAGTTACAGGGCACCACCGAAAATCAGCGTCACAGCTTGCCGTGGCATAAAGCTCAGTGGTGACCCCTTTCAGCGTCGTCAATTCTTTTTTCTGTTATTTAAGAATAATAACTCATTTAATCAAGTAGGATTCATTGAACCGCCTTTGCATCGTCATAATCTACAATTTGTTGCATATTTATACATTTATATTTCTACAATTTTTACAATCAGGCATACAATTTAAAATAGTTACAATAATATAATAATTTAATTAATCAATTGATCAGCTACATGCATCGTCATTAAAAAAAATATATACACCGTGACCGTTAATAACCCGAAAGATTTAAGCTAACGATACTAGAGCCTAATTATAAAGTTATGTAACATATAGTCCAAAAACTCATAATTAAGGAGATATTAATTATTTACAACAAATCAAAAGTTAAAAAATCTCCAGTGTAACACACCTTAAGGGCATGAGCATGACGTAGCCACCTACTTCTTTTACACGTAGATGCACTAACTGTATGGTTGTTAGCCAGTTTCATAAAGAAGTTTGGTATCTATCTACAAAAAGTTTTTACTACCGTAAAAAAGGATATAACATGCAACTAAAATACAGTGTAGTGTATTAATCCGAATAATTATAATATCTTATCTTACACACTTCAATCTCAAGTAGCTTTTTTTGTTATCACTGAGAATAGAGATAATTAGGTTTGTTCTGTTCTAAGTCGCAAGAGTGGTTCTTCTTATAACTGGCTAGTTTGAAATTGATTGTCACTAAAATGACACATTACAAATGATAACTAATTGTCACGCAAGATAAAATAACATTGAACATTTTATTGACTGTAATAAATAATATTCGCTATGCCGCATTATCCTTCGGCTCATTTAGCAGATATCCACTTTGTGTACGGATTTTGTGATGGGAACTCGCTCCAGGCAGTCACCGAACACCGAAGACGATACCCAAACTGTCGTATACCTCACCATTCGACTTTTGCGGATGTCCATTGACAGTTTCGCGAAAAAGGGCTTGGAAAAGTTCACAGAGAAAGGTCTATAAATCTAGATGAACAAGTAGAGAACAGAATAATGAGCATCATAACAGCAGACCCAACTTTGTCATCAAGAGCTGTAGCAAGAATTGTCAATGTTAACTATAAGCTCGTTTTAAGGCTATGGAAAAGGTATGGCCTGCATCCTTTTCACTACAGGAAAGTACACGGATTAATTAACAATGACGGGCTAGCTAGAGTTGCCTTTTGCCAAAGGATGAATCAGAAATTAGTGGAAGATCCTGGATTTCTAAATAAGATATTATGGACAGATGAATCGTTGTTCACGAGAGAGGGAGTTTTTAATTCCCATAATCAGCATATGTGGTTAGAAGAAAATTCCCATGCGAAAAGGGAAAATTCATACCAGCACAAATTTTCCGTAAACTTGTGGGCTGGCATTATTGGGAATAAAATAATAGGTCCCGTCATATTTCCAAATAGAATGAATTCTCAAAACTATTTATTATTTCTAAAGAATGAATTAAACGACCTACTAGAAGATGTCGATTTGGAAACCCGACGAACTATGTGGTTCCAGCACGACGGATGCCCGGCCCACTGCGGCTTGGATGTTCGTAATTGGCTGAACCAACAATACCCCGAGAGATGGATCGGCCGTGGGAGCGAAGTTTTAGCATGGCCTGCCCGGTCACCGGATTTAACTCCGCTAGATTTCTTTCTATGGGGAACTCTGAAAGATAAGGTTTACTCAACACTTGTGAACTCCAGAGAAGAGTTGTTAATAAGAATTCAAACGGTTTCAGAAGAAATCAAGAACACTTATGTTTACTTGTATCATGAAATCCGTTCAAGATTGAATATTTGTGCTGAAAACAGCGGTACACATTTTGAAAATCTAATTCATTAAATTACTCGTAATAAAAATGCGTAACTGTTTCATGTTGTTGTTTATTTTACTGTAGGTACAGGTTAGCATGATCGCTGTTACAACAAAGTCCCTTTCCTGTATGAGGTAAGAGGTAAGTATGATGTAAAACAATAAGTAGTATGATTTCCTTCGAATATTATCATGCCTAACAATTTATGTTTGTGATTGTTAGTCAAAAAAAATATACCTAAGACACAAAGTTTCAATAATAATGTAAGAGCACTTTAATGTCGTAGCACCTAATAAAGTTTGGATACATAAGTATTTGTGGTATTTTGTGGTGCCAATAAATAAAAATAATTTAAACTCAAACATCGTGCTAGACATAACTTGACACTTCTTGTCATTCATGGAATACAAGTCACGCCATTCGCCTTTCATCGTATGATTTCGGAGCGATTCGTGAAGTATCATGCTCGCTCTCTGTTCTTCAACTTGAGATTCCCACGTAAAGGCTTGTTCACAAAGAAGCGGGCAAGTAATAAGATTTAATTCGTACTGAAATAGTAATTTAATTAAGACACATAATTAGACCCATGTTGATATAACATTATTTACTCGTACAGTCGTCAAAAATATGTGGTTTAAATCTTTCGGGTTATTAACGGTCACGGTGTATATATACAATTCAAAAGATTTATAATAAATAAAAGGCATAATAACACAAGAAATTAAATTGGGTTATGCATTAATAAACGTTACATTTTGTATTTGTATTTCTTGTTGCTGGCGTTGAATAAATATGTTTTCTTTCTTTCTTTTCTTTCTTTCTATATTAATATTCTTTTCTGCTTCCACGATTATTACTCACTCATTTCAATAAAAAAAACATAGTTCTCATTTTGTTAAACGCTGGTAGTTTTTTTTAATAAAATAGTTGAACTAATCTGGCACGTATGTTACTATCTTTTTCTTTACATATGAGGCCCATCTGTCATGTATGTACACACCTTAATTAGAAATTAAAAGTGGGTTAGTTTGCAAAAATTTTAACTTTGACAGAGATTTTTTTTCTCAGTGTACCCCGTGAACACGGAATCTTTCGAAACGTATCATCCGTTTAAGTAATTTTATTTAAAAAGAAAAGTGGTACAATTTACGCCACGCCGCGTTGCTCAAGCTTTAAGCCTACCTACTCGTATAATATAATGAGTATTTATTATTGGATCATATTTTTACAAAATTCCCTCCATTAGTGGGACCACTAGGTCGTCTGGCAGATAATTTGCTTAATTAAAACCAAGCAACGCGCTCTATACCAAGCTTCCGAACAACATTTCACTTACATAATTGCGTTCTTACCATGTAAGTTTGCATGTTTCAGTGAATTTAGCGAAGTACTGACACAAATTCATGACGGTCTGTTATCATTAACGGCTAATTACGCTGTCAAGTGGTTGAGATTGACAGGCAAAAATCAGACCGTATAGAATTCACACAGCGACTTTTTGCAGCGATTCAGTCGCGATACAAACACAATTAAGTCTCGATACAATCTCTGTCGTGATATTAACGCTCTGTTATATGACTTTTTAAAGCCAAATAGTCGCTAGAATCTATCATTAAAGTTTGTTGGATTACTCGGGCCCACTACATACAAACGTTTACGACTTAGACATTCTCCGATAAACATGGATCAAGACTTAGACGTTAGTAAGAACAGGACATTTTACGATTATGACATTCCAAGATTAGGATGGTTCAAGACTTAGACGTGGCACTACTTAGACATGGACACAATTTCGACACTGGACATTTTATGACTTTGACGTAACACTCCGGAGGGAAAACAAACACACATTTTTAGGGTTCCATACCCAAAGGGTAAAACAGGACCCCATTACTAAGACTCTGCTGTCGATCTGTCTGTCTGTGTGTTTGTCTGTCCGTCTGTCACCAGGCTGTATCTCATGAACCGTGGTAGCTAGACAGTTGAAATTTTCACACATGATGTATGTCAATTGCTGCTATAACAACAAATACTAAAAACAGTATAATTTTTATGCATGCCTGTGTAAATGATCGAACACCGCGTACATTTTGCTTAGAAGAAGGGCTCTCCTAACACTGGACTTTCATAGATAAGGCCGTTTGTAGCGTATATTTTGTACGGAACCCTCGGTTCACGAGACCGACTCGCACTTAGCTGGTTTTTATTAATTCATGGCAGGGTTGGTTCTTAGACTTCATCATCCGAAGAGTTCACAGCTATGTCCTGTATTCATTTAACATTCCTTTCTATACAAATCCGCACGGTACTGCGGAGCTCAATGTGGCATACCCGGACCGCACCGCATATTCGTCCGACTGCACGGTAACGCGTGCGCCGGCCACCGGCCGAAGAAGAGGTGTCAATGTGTTATACCATGCAGTTTTCGTATACTAATCAAGATTCTACAGTCGAAATTAAAAACCGCACACTGAAAATATGAGCCAATCAAGTGGCTTTTTAAGATTGATTGGAAATTTGGACCACACCGTATATTCGTTCGACTGCGCGGTAACGCGTGCGCCGGCCCCCGGCCTAAGAAGCGGTGTCAGT
The DNA here is from genome assembly GCA_905404275.2 of Hedya salicella. Taxonomy (NCBI): domain Eukaryota; kingdom Metazoa; phylum Arthropoda; class Insecta; order Lepidoptera; family Tortricidae; genus Hedya; species Hedya salicella. Next base: position 19,203,598 of record FR990113.1, read on the forward strand.
GTGTTATACCATGCGGTTATCGTATACTAATCAACATTCTACAGTCAAAATTAAAAACCGTACACTGAAAAAATATGACCCTATCAAGTGGCGTTTTAGCTTGATTGGAAATTTCTTAATAGATTCGATCACAATATGAACAAACTCATTACTTAACCACATAATTCTGTATAGTAGTACGACTTAAAGTGATCAAATATTTGAAAAATTCATATTGTAACAGTAAACAAACAAAGGAAATGATGAGTTCTACCAAAAATGATATTTGTATCAATCACAAGTTAATTCGAACTTGATTGAACTTATAATGGACTTATTTAGCGCAATCGCATGCAAACATCTTATTTGAAACAATTAATTTTAAACTTGACAAAGATATAAAACTTTTGTGATATCTTTAGTAATGATGCAGTTATCAAATTAAAATTGTTGCTGCAACTATTGCACTTGATATGCGCTGGTGGAAAGGAGTTTCTTGTTTGATTCAATTGGTTTTTTTTCAGTACAGCATAGCACATCGAAGTGGTGTGATAACCGCCCAAATGACGCGGAGAAAGTTACAAAAATAGAATTTCAATCTCCGGAGTAACGCATCAATTCGTTTTGTTGAACAACTAATTCCTCCTTGGAGGTTTACGTATCTGCAACGTAGATCGACAGACTTCATTGTGAGATTGTATCTGACTATCTATATTGTTCCTTAAATCCGCAAACTAAATACAAACTGGTTTCGTGGAAGAATAACATTCAAAGAATGAGATAACGAGTACCAAACAGATAAAAGAAACTAATTTTCTACTTTGCGTGCTTTGAAGTGGTTTTACAAAACTAAGATACTTATAAAAATACGATGAATAAAAGTTTAAGTATGAAAGAGGGACGTTGATAGGTTACAGGGTGTAATTCTATGTAATTGACGTATTAATCTAATAAGTTATATATTGCTGGAAGGCACCTTGGCCCCTGGCAGACAACTTCGTTCGTGGAGAAGAAAAAGTCATAACCCCTCTTTTTTTCTAAAGCATAGTCAATTAAAAAGTATCCTATAAGCATCTGGAGATACCCAGCTACCCGTTTACCAAAAATAATTGAAATCCGTTTAGCCGATTTATCGTAATGAAGCCACAATGACACAGACAAACATTTCATTTTTACAACTTTATGAAAGTATAGATATAGCCCAGTTGGTACAGAAAAGCATGAGCGCGGTTTCCAATCGCGAACTATATACTCATAATTTACCGACTCTTAACAGAGATCTGAATTTCAATTCTTTTGTCAAATTGAGCAATCTGCATGACTTTATAATTTACTTTTGATCTTAGATCGACTAATACTTCAAAAAGTCTGTATATTGGTTTGTCAGTCTTTTCAAAATAAAGTTAGCAAGCATTTGATCATGATCGACGTGATTGCGTAAAGATAAAAATAGGCAATAAGAGTACATCTTAAAAAGTTTGTACAGATTTTTATGGGCACGTTAATTTGTCAATAAAGTCGTAATATTGTATCGAACATATATTTTCTTAATTATCCAAATGATTAAACAAAGCAACAATCATACAATAATAATCATCACAAATATTTCTAACACAATACATATGTTTGATTCTTTTGTATTTTCTTGACGATCCTTTTTGGGATTTCTTTTAATTTATTGTTTATTTTTTCATTTTTTAACTTACCAATGTACGCGTAGTTTATCTCATTTGAGTGAGTTCTCTACGTTTCGGAAGCTTTTCAGCTTTCCATGTTGATGGGTTAATAACTTATTATACGCGATATAATCCGTTAAAATTGTTTTAATTATATGAGTAATAATCGCAGAAACAAAAGAAAATATTATTACTAATGTATTTTTTTTTATTGTGTCCAATTGTTATCAATAAATTGCTCTAAAATACTTTTGTAAAACGATTCAAAAGTGCTAGGCCTACTTGAATAAAGAAAATTTTAACTTTGAATAAGAAATAATTAGGGATCCCTTAATTGACGTATAAACTTTTTCAGAAATGCACAGAGTGACATTAATATACTTTTTATCGCGGTAAAATGCAAATTCAGAATGAATAAATACTTATATGAGGGCAAAAAAAATCTTTTAAATGTACTCACTCACTTTCTTTCTTATGGTTCCATATATAATGAAAAGAGGAAAAAGGAGATGACATCCCTAACTGGGATAAATCCGCCTTTGTACTTTATATCTTATACGTTTGATTACACTTGTAACTGGGTATCCTTCCATTTCATCGACAGACGATTCCGAGAAACTTTATGTCATAGAATTCAATTCATCGACAACTCTTTTCCTGAAACCGTTCAATTTTCATGATTTTTGAAAATATCATCATTTGAAGCCGTTAGGTTAAGTTAGGTTTGTTTTATAACATTCCCAATAGTCATGCGCCTAATGTAACTATAAAGAAAATAATGATATGCATCCATTCACCGAGATACATAATCACTCTTTTAGTTCACTAGTTCAGTTTAGTTCGCTAACGGTTTTAGCACTCATTCACTTAATGAGCTATTGAGAAGAATGCATTTCGCGCCGTTCGCGGGTTTGAATATTGAATCACCTGCCGGCATGACATCTCCCTCTATCGGAGTGCGTGAGTGATTGGGTGAACTACTGAAATGCATGAATCTGTAATGAACTAGAGAGAAGTAGTACAGTGAACTAGAAAGAGTGATACTAACTGATATACTTCATTTCCATCATTCTTTCGCGAAGTACACAAAACTTATGACCAAATTATTAACAGAAAAATGCCGTCGATGAAATGTGTTTCGATAAAACAAGGTTTACCCTTGCAACTTATTATTGTGTACATTAAAGTGTTTTCATACATACATACATAGAACGTATTACTTACATGTAACGTGGCTAGACGAGAGCCAGATAATTTAGAAAAGCTCATCGTGGTTGGTTATGTGGAAGGAAAAACGGGCCGCGGAAGATCGCCGACCCGATGGACCGATGCCGTGAAAGAAGCCTGTCAGGAAACTCTATAGGCGTCAATCCAGAAAGCGGAAAACCGTGTGGAGTGGAGAGCTTTGGTGCTCAAAATTATGGCCTCTAGTGGTCACGACCCTCAGTCATGAGGAAGCGACGAGGAAAAAGAAGAAAAAGACATAATGTATATCTAAACGTAAACGGCATCTTTATAGTTTGCGACCAAAATGGGCGTGGGCGCAATACTAAAAGGTTACGAACATACCCTAGCTGAATAAATTGTCAAATATAAAACGTTCAACATTTCACTTGAAATGAATGTAGAATAGAAATGAACATTTAATTTATTATTTTGCGAAATTAGCATTTGTCCTTCTCGAGAATATTTAAATGATAACGAACAATTTAACAGATTTGGCTGTCTAGACGCTTACAATGTGCTCAACAGATCATATTTTAAAACCCAAACGAAAAAGGGGATAAAATTGATTTGAGGTCCGTGTATGAAAGATTTTAATATCTTTTTTAAGGTTCTGTGGGCGAAATGGTAAAAACGGAACCCTTATGTGCTCGCAACTTCGTTCGAAGAGGAGATAAAGTCATAACCCCTCTTTTTTCTTCAGCAGATAAAAAGTATTCTATAACCATTTGTGGATGCCCAGCTACCTGAGTGCCAAAAAATGTTGAAATCAGTTTAGCCGTTTCGGCGTGATGAAGCCACAACAACACTCACAAACATACTAAAAATCACTTAATATTTTCTTCAAATCCCGCGGTTATTACTAATTAAAATAAAACACTTTAACGGATTTTATCGCGTATATGATCTCATTTGAGTTCCCGACGTTTCGAAAGCTTTTCAGCTTTCCATTGTCACGGGTTTACTGTCAAAAAAAGTGTGTTATATTTAAATAAAAAAAAAAACTGTTTTTCTATTCCGTGACCTTCAAATAGTCAAACTGTTTTTAATCTAGAAACAACGCAATAAATCATTAATAGAATTGGTTACTAATATGTATGTTTGTAGACATTTTATAGGCACTCATTAATAATGCTGATTTATACGCATAATTACCTACATTTGAAATGAAATTCCTTTTAATATATTTCAATAAGTTAATTTATCACCGAAAATAGTAAATATGGCCGCTATAGATCTTTCGACACGTGCCTAACTAATGTATATATGATTTAAAGCTTATGACTTTGTGATCACAAAACACCAAAAGGGCTTAGTCACGTGATAATACAGAGTGCATCCTAAGTCGTGAAAAATATTTTTTTGTAAGTCTTAATCTGCCCGAGCTGCTAAGAGTGATAAATTACTAAATTTCAATAAGTAGTCAGTCATGTAGGTTAATAAAAAATGTAGCGTGACGTCACCTCCTAAGTTCAGTTTGTACAAGCGCCAAAAATATCGCAACACATCTTTATTCTTACGGGCATAAAGTTGTGTGACGATAAATTTGGCGTTTTGGATGCTACAGACTAATTGACGCTGACTGTACCTAGTTATGACGTAAGAACTGTATTAAAGAGTGACGCCCCTTACTCCTAAACTTTTATACGATTTATTATAATACTAGCTTCTGCCCGCGACTTCGTCCGCCTTAAATTCTTTTATCGCGGCTAAGGGTATTTTGCCGGGATAAAAAGTGGCCTATGTCCTTCCCCGGGACTGAAAATATCTCCATACCAAATTTCATCCAAATCGGTTCAGCGGTTTAAGCGTGAAGAGGTAACAGACAGACAGACAGACACGCTTTCGCATTTATAATATTAGTATGGATTTTGTTGTTAATTTGAAAAAGCATATAATACGTGTCCATTTTTTAACACGCTTTTATTAGGTCGACCTCTATGTAACTAACTATATAATGGGATCTAATTGGCAGCTGTATGTAGTTCTGATGACAATACAATACTATGGTACTGTCGAACTGATCTGATGATGGAGCCGGAAGATATGAACTGGAACTTCATGAGGATTTGAGGAACATCGTATCATAGCTGTGTTTGGATTTGTTAGAAAAGTCTTGTAAAGCGTGTTTTTCTAGTGTTTTTTTTTTATTATCTAACTGACAGACGAATTAGAACTTTGACTGCGTACTTACCTCGTCATCATGCCTATTAGAACAAAGATATAAAACATAATCTTTTTCATGGTTACCCTATTATTTTACACATTTCACATATTAATATCATGTCATTATAAGCTAAGTAGAGTGACCAAACCAAAAATGAGTAGCACCGTAAAGGCTTTTAACTTTATAAAAAGATGTTAAGTACATTACTGCAGACGCCGGGAAAGAAGGGCTTGCCGGGTGAGTAGGGGAGGCCGGATAGTGATACGAAGCCAGCAAGCACTTTTCACGGCCAGAGGCATGTATAGTACTTTTCTCAAACATATGCAATGGGATAAAAAAATACACCACTGAAAAACCTACACGACAAAAAATTTTGAAATTTTTCCTTCATTCCCTCCATAATGTTTTTTTTTTACGGAAGTCGTCCGTATTTCGCGTGTGTAGTATTCGAGTAGACACTTAGGGCCGTTATACACGACCTTTATATAAGAATATTAATTTCTGTAATAAATAAAATAATTGCAGAAGATTTTAAATATTGTCTATTGTCTCTTGTGAGTAACGTATCATAGACAATATTTTAAATGTATTCATCAACATAATGAATCATACAGATTTGTGTTCTGAATATCAGTTCGTGTGTAATAGGCATTAACGCGGATACTTTTGGTCCGACAATCATTCAGCCATTAGAAAAAAAACCAGCTGTTTAGCCCGTTCATGAACACAGACGCCATGATTAAATAAAAAACATAATAATATTACTTCCCGGCCTAGGCCTTAAATTTTGTATGAAATTCTTTTACAGTTCTTTCGAGTTGTTCCGCCCGAAACGTGATACTTTGAAGCCTCTTATAACGCACGTAATGCCGACATTTCATTGCATGTTTGAGAAAATGTTATTTAATTGCCATTAGAACTAAATATTCAAAAGTTCATCGAACAATTGTATTTCTGTCTTTTGCTAATTGAGATACGTCCTAAAGTTGTCAGAAACAATTAGTAATAAGTTGGTAAAAATATTCACGAAGTTTTCATAATTATCTATGTTATACAGCAAATATTCGTTTATCAATCAAGAAAAAAAAAATTTTTTTTCATGTCTTTTTATTTTATTTTTATTCATAATTTGTTAGATTTGTATACATTACGTCATTAATACAATTAAGTTGCACCCTTTACACTGGGAAACTCAGATATTATCTATTATTTATATTTTCACCATAGAAGCGGTCCGAAAAATGACTGCAGTAGGTACTCAGCGTACTCAATACTCAGACTGGGAAACTGGACGTTACAAAATCTTCTAAACACTCCTTTTAAAACGTACTGATTTATCCTATCAGTCTACCCCATTCAAAATGATTCTCGAACCTTCAATGCTATTATTTAACAGCTTATGCGATGAAGATATCTCAAAAATCCATTTAGTCACTCTGCGCCGACATATTATATTACTCACGTCGTTACACGCATCTGTCAAAGCCTCTTAATCGACGTGTGGAACCTTGTCACATCAAAATGTATTCACATTAGAAGGATATTAGCACAGTGGAAATAAGATTTGGGTTATGTACAGAAAATATGCGAATTAAGTTTTCTTTTTCAGAATCTTGTTTTTTTGGGTTTTTTAACTTATAATAGTTTATACATTCGAACTTCATATAAGAAAGAGTATTTCCCAATTTTTCCATCTTCGTTACATTATTGTATGAATGACTTTTTTTCTTTGTATGAATCCAGGGAAATATTGTTTTATACAAAAATTTGGGACATCAAAATGTTTCAAATTCCATTTCAGTTTCGTTATATTTTACTATAAATTGAAATAAAACAATTTAACGGATTATATCGCGTATATTATCTCATTTTAGTTCCCGACGTTTCGGAAGCTTTCCAGCTTTTCATGGTCACGGGAGGAATTGTTTTATTTCAATGAGTAATAATCGCGGAAACAGAAGAAAATATTATTTTACTATAAATGTTTTTTTTCTATAAGAGTTACGTAAAGGCACGGACAGACGTGCTCATTATTAGCACGAAAACATGCTTTTATTGAGCAAGTGCTCATTGCTAGCACGTGTGTAACAACATTGCTAGTCATGAGCATGCTTATTTATGAGTATGCTTAAAACAAGCACGCTTATTGCTAGCAAATGTGAACAGTTGCAGGGCATGCTAATTTTAAGTAAGCTTATGAGCATGTTTTTTTTGACCACGTCTGTCCGTACTTTCACGCACCTGATTTTTTTTCTTACAAAATCTAATTTAAATTATGTCTAAATCTAAATTATGCCGATGTTTTCATAGAACAGTAAGAGGAAGCTTTAGAGTCGATATTAACATTACGACTGATCTACTCATACTAATAGGCAATATGCATGAATCTTTATTTTTGCTTTAACTTTAAACAGTAGACAAAAAAAAACGAATTGCTATAAAAATAACCAAGATATAAGCCATCAAACATTTCGTTCTATCTCTTTCTTGCAAAACAGAATTTAATATGGAGTTTATATGGCCGGAGTGCACAGTGACGAAACAGTGCATATCGGACCTCTCTGTCTAATTACTAGTTTAAAATGCCTATATTATGCGTATTTCTTGGCCGATTTTAATTTTAATTCCGCATTTTGAAATATTTTTTACGGTTGATATTTGATGATATTTAGTTAAGAAACGCGATAAAAAAAAATCATGCATGTACCTACATAATTCATTGATTTTATTGTAAGGCACTACTGAAGATTCCCGGTGAGAACCGTTGGCCGTTGGGGCAGGCAGGATCTCGAGGGGAGACCGAGTACTGGCAAATGCAGCGTGGGAGAGCAACCCGCATGGTAGTCGGGCGACCTGGTTGGGGTTAAGGGGACTCGCTGGATGCGGGTCGCCTCTATCTGGCCCATGTGGAAATCTACTGAGGAGACCCATGTCCAGCAGTGGACGTCCTATGGCTGAAACGACGACTAAAGATTCTCACATATTGTTCGCATGCCGATGATTGCGAGGAGTACAAAGACAAAAAACTCTGTATGCCTATTGGCGCTTTCGCGATAAATTTCGAAACTACTGAACCAAGTCATTTACACGAGAATATAAACATTGAAGGTAAAATACGAATTAAGATAGGTACTTGTACACATTTTAGCCTTGAAACACTTTTATGTACTTGGTTCTAATTTTATAATCACTCAACTGTCCACTTATATGTCCGTTTTTTTAATATAACCAGTCTGACATCAGACATCACGCAATTTCACTAGACATCAGTAACAGTGACCTAGAAACATTGGACATTATAGTATACAGTTGTGCTAGCTATTACATAGTTATTACAGATTTGTTAACTTGAATCTTCTTTTTAGGGTTCTGTACCAAAAAGGTACAAAAGGAACCCTTATGGTACGACTTTGTCTGTCTGTCTGTTCTGTCCGTCTGTCTGTCTGTCCGACTATTAGAGCGCCATATCTCAACAACTACTTACGCTATCTATTTGAAATTTGGAATATTTATAAACATGGTAAGCCCACATGTATTGCACAGGAAATATTTTAAAATATATTTTTATTTTCTTAAAAAACGACGAATGGTAAATATTAAAATATTAGCTACTGGGTCAAAAAAAGTATTATATATGAAAGGGCTTGACCTGCACATTTTTGATTTTTTTTTTCTTTTATTGTTATTATTTTTTGTTTTATTAAGGAAAATGTGAAAAAAAAACACCATTTCCCCCCTTTATCTCCGAAGTTTACCAAACGAAAATTTTGTTTTTTTTTACAATTCGTATAAATAAACATAAATATTGCACGAAAATTATAGCCATGTCTCTAACTAGCTATTTTTTTTAATTTGCAAAAAACCTATTTGAATAATCCGGTTGCGTTAAGTTTGCACCTCATTTGTATGCAACGCCATAGATATCAGGTGCAAATTTAACTCAACCGGTACTGGGTAATAAAGTAAGGGTAAGTGAAAATTTGTACAGAGAGTCCAACTCGCACTTGGCTGGTTTTATTTTATATATATTTTTTAACTAGAAGGCGCCCGCAACTTCGTTCGTGGAGGACTTTTTTTTCTATAAAGAACGACCAATTTGAGCGGGGGCAAAAATTTAGAGTACTAGGTCAAGTAGGTTATCATATGAAAGGGCATGATCTGTACATTTTCGAACAATTTTTAGTACAAGAATTTAGTATTAGACATCCGAATATTTTAACTAGAAAACTGCTTTGAGACCCAGACATATTTGGATTAAATTGGCGTTAGAAATGTCTCAACCAGGCTGACAGAGCACATTCGCTATGTGAAGAAACCAGATAGCTAAGGCTCGGCTGGGTAATTCTATGGCTCGGCTGGGTAATTCAAATATAATTAATTATTAAAATAAAAAAATAAACATTAGGGAAAATCTGTTAGTCCCAAACTAAGCAAAGCTTGTACTATGGGTACTAGGCGACGATATACATAATGTATAGGTAAATTATAATACTTAAATACATAGAAAATATCCAAGACCCAGGAACAAACATTCGTGCACATCACACAAACACTTGCCCTGGCCGGGATTCGAACCCGGGACCGCTAGCTTTGTAGGTCGTTGTGCAACCCAGTGAGCCAAACGTGTCGACAAATTTAATAATACTTAAATACATTTAAAACACCCAAGACCCAAGAAAAAAAGTGAATACTTATCACACAAACACTTGCCCGTGCCGGGACTCGAACCCAGGACTGTCAGCTTCGTAGGCCTTTGTGCAACCAACTGAGCCAAACGGGTTGTCAAAACGTGTTACTGAAAGCAGCTAATAACTTAAATATGGCAAAATAGGATCTTAAGATTTTCCGACAAATATGAACATTCACAGAAACCTCGCACGAAAGATAAATATAACATTAAACGAGACAGATTCTGTATGTTTAGGGTGTACTACAATAATATACTGATAATTAAACGCCCTAGGCAAAACCACTACACATTACAAGGAATTTCTCACGCTAACGAAGATTGGCAGCAAAAAACCCGTGTAACATTTTGTGTTACAGTCTGTGAGCACTTAAAATAGGATTCGGCTTATATAATATAGAGTAGTATAAATAGTAATGTATTTATGGTACATAATAACACAAAAGGATAGGGGACTGGAGGCCTTGGAAATGTGGTGTTGGCGTAAGATGGAAAGCTAATGGACAGAAAAAGTCACAAATGAAGAAGTATTCGGAAGGGGAAGGAAAAGGAGGAGCTTAATAAAACAGTAGAGAATAGAAGAGGGGAAAATGATTGGTCACCTTATAAGAGACGAAGCTTTTATTAATGACATCGTGGAAGGAAAGGCTGAAGGCAAGCGAGGAAGGAGAATACCAAGGATAAGCTTCATGACACAAATAAAAGAGAAGGTTGACGTCATATCGTATAGGGTGATCAAGAAGATGGAGTGGATAGCGCGAGATGGAAACAGCTTCACACCTCATCAGCTAGAACATCAGTACACGTTACGATAGATAATCATTATTTGTATTTGTACAACAGAGATATATATATATACATGAGGTCTTACATATGTACTTCCGATCCCCTCAGTAGTTAGTTCTTCGACTTCAAGGTCATACACAAAATAATAACGCAAGTGGGAAACTGATATAAAATAAAGTTGACATCATTTTCATGACTTTTCATGATGCGCAAAGGAAAGAAAACAACTACACAAAAAAAATATATGACTGTAGCAAATTACTATCTTGGAAGTATATAGAACAGATAATACCGGGCAATATTTTTTTTCTATAGAAGGGTATTTCACAGCTCTGTATCTGCTGTGAAACAAAAAAAGGTATTCGAATATCTATGTTGGAATTATCACTTGATATAGTAATTATGATATCAACGTTAACAATTACAAAATGATTATAATGCAATGCAAGGAGAAATAAAGGTTTAGTTTCATTAATTAACAAATATCTGGGACAATTTTACACAACTCGACCTATTTTATTTATCCCCAAACCAAGCAAAGATACTATTCCTAGGGGACAATATACATAATATATACATAGTTTATGATACTTAAATATATAAAAAAAACATCCAACACACAGCAGACACCTTCTAGTGTTAAAATAATAGTAAAAAGTGAATGCAGAGCAGTACAATATAGGATTTATTAGATTCGCGTGCCTCCGGCTATAACAAAAACCCGCTCTAGGGCCCGAATTCTATCCGGAATGCTCAGGGATTGTACGTTTTTGCTTATAACTGGCCTTATCAAATATCCAATTTATAGTCCATGTTCTTGTACATAGTTTACGAACTAGGGTTGTTTAAATTAGCTCATTCATTCGAATAGAACAAGAAACTTAAAGGAGTGGCCACTGAATGCGTGACCCATGTCAAATCTGACGTATCTCGATCTCCTTGTGGTGTTGGCATTACAGCAAAATTAAGCCTAAATAATTTTAACATTACGTAAAGTATAATTAGAGCGGTTATTTGGTACTTGAATTTCGTGTTAAGTGTCTTTGGAACGATAACATTAATGCTAATTTTGATTACGATTTTATAGTGGGAGGTTGCATTCTGTTTTTATTTACGCCTTTATTTTAAAAGAACATCATATATGCGACTTTGCGTCATAATGACGTCACCAGAACCATAGTTTCGCTCCTTGCTCATAACTAAGATCCTCGTAATAGACCGAAACACAGACGAGCAGTACTCCGCTTTTAAAATGTGAATAACCGCTAACGTAATCTAAATATGTCAGATTATCACGATAGTTTTCTAGTTAAAATGATCGTCTTCTATTATTTTTGCTGCTCATTTAAAAAATTGTGTATGTTAGCTATTGTTTATGCGAAGTAAGGTATCAGCGTCGAAGGCACGCTGACGGACTCGACGTTGTATAGTATGATCCCTAGACAGGTATGAACCATTAGTTGTCATAGGTTTCGGCTTTGGTTTCCGTTTCTTAAATTAGTATTGACAATCTGCTTGATGAACCAATATATTTTGACCTGTGATCTGGAACTTGTACCAGTACTTCACGTGTCTAGTTATATCGGGAAATAAGCGGAGGCTGTTTATCGTGAATTTTCAGAATAACACCCAAGGAACACATTCAAGTCCAACATTTTCGTAGCGCCACGCGTGTAGCTGGTAACCAGGTTTCGGATATTCGGTGAGATATTTACCTATAAAGTTGCCAAAGACCCAGCAAAAGTTGGGCAAATATGGAGTTGGCATCTTAATTAAATTATTTGAACAATGTAGGGTGGGTCATAATTTTTTGCAAATAGCAACACTGAATTTTTCGTAAACTGTCAGAGTGAGCGGCGGGAAATTGGCAGTTAACTATACGTAACTTCGTGCTATTTTAATTATAATGGAGCATTTCACGGAAAAACAATGTGTTTTTTGTGTTAAACAGTATTATAAAAAGATTATGAGACTGCCGCGATCCCTCTCAGCATGTGTCAGCGAGTTTTCCAAAGTTTCCATAGTTGTTCGAGTTTCAATTTATATTTTTGTTTTTTTTCTTTTTATTTTTCATCAATTATCAATATCGATAAATTGTCTGACGATGGCATAACGCATTGGAGTCAATGCGCATGCGGCACCTAGCGCCCTCTACAACGAGATCGATCGCGACCGCGCGGGTCGAAACCAAACAACAGCCTCGTGAAAACTGGTGATTTTGTGAATTTGGGACAAATAAATTCGTAACGTGTATATAATCCACATTGTTGTGTAAATGTGCAACCAAAGCCTTAATAGTGAAGCCCGGGCATTCCAGAAACTATCCTATCAAGCAACTTCGACATCAAAACAACGTGTGGCAAGTCAGGTCAGTGGTGCTTGCATTATATTTTGCCGGAGTCAGACAACTAACCAAATTCAGTCTAATATTCTATCGGCGAGGTAATCCTCGACCCAATGTACCATTCAATTCAATTTGGTACATTATTTTGGTGCCGAAACCCGGGAAAAGTATCTTATTAGAATAGAAATTCCGTCCGCCATTTTTAGTACCTACATAAGAACTTTTATTAAAACCAGAAGTTGACTTTAGTTTCAATTTCCGTCTCTAACAGCATAACTACTGACATTTGCTTTAAAGTTATTCATATTTCAAGTGTATTCAGTCATCCCGTTCCAAAATTTGCAAATTTTCAATAACAAAACTCTAGGCACAGTAGGTACTCTTTGCCCATCCATCAGTATAAATAATCAACGAAGCTATGGCGAATGCTTGACCAATACGGAAGAGATTATAAAACACGAGTTGTTGTAATACTTGTAATTATTATTTTTCATTGTGGACTCGATTTGTGTTTATGTTAAGATAGAAACAAATATTCTCCTTGTGTTGGTATTTCATATCGTAGTTTACAGAACTTCTTGAAAATACGTCAATCTCAAATATTTGGTTCAGTACAAATCATACCTACTGGATATCGTAGGATCGTATTAGACAATATATCTCCTTTAATTCGGTGTCTATACAATTCTGTTGGCCTACGATAATCGTAGGTATTGTGTTGGGTTTTTTTATCGGTACTGGAATCATAATAATAATATGCTCTTACTCTCATACTAGATAGGTATCGTGGAACGTATTTTAAACAGACTAATATCGTTTACAATTGGCACGCATTCGAATTAATGTAGTGTGGAAACAAATAGTTAATGTAGTGTGGAAACAAGTAGTTGCGTTCCGTTTCACAGTAGTTAAGTGTAACTTTCAATAATCTAATTTGACGGTTAATATTTTGTGCGGACAAACGCAATAAGTACGGATCGCTTTATAGCTGTCAGTTGTCAAAATATCAGGAAACGTAATTTTATCCCAGTGTATTCAGTTATTGTGTTTTGTGTTGTTTATATAATTTTATGTGACAAATATAGTGTTGTTATATATAAATAGTGCCGTCGGTGGTCAAGGAAGCGGAGATTCCGTACAGAAAACGATGGATTATACTACAAAAGATTTACCTGTTTTACGTCGAAAGCGCACGATGTCTTTTAACCGGCTTTCGAAAACCTTAGAAGTAGGTCAAAAGGCAATGGAAGATAGGTCAAACTTAGCATTGTTTTTATCACACTTTTCAAATATAGAGAAGTTTTATACAACTTTTGAAGAGTGTAACATGGCAATCTTAGGGCTAGAAACAACTGATGATCAAAGTGAAGACACTCTGCAGACTGGATGTGATGAAATTTATTACAATATATTAACATTGCACCGGAATCTGGTACCATCAGACTATGCGAATGATAGTGTTACAAAGGACACACAGAGCCATGCCGCACATCTTTCAAATAATATTAAATTGCCGAAAATAGTTCTACCAACATTTGCCGGAGACATAAAACAATGGCCTACATTCCATGATACATTCCATTCAATGATACATCAGAATGAATCTTTGACCAACACAGAACGGATGCATTATCTCATATCTTGCCTGAAGGAAGACGCTCTAGTATTGGTGAGTACATTCCCTGTCACGGGTGATTATTATATTGATGCCTACAATGCGCTTGTCAAACGTTATAAAAATAGTCGTGAGCTAGCATATACATGCTGGAAGGAAATGTTGAATTTTAATTTGAAAGCGAACTCACCTCAAGAATACAGGCGCATATTTGACACATTCAATGAAAATTTAAAAATACTTAAAACATTAAATTTGCCGGTAGATCAGTGGGATTTTGTGCTATGTTACCTTGTTTTATCAAAATTAGATACAAAAACGCGCTGTGACTTTGAGGAAGGTCATCCATCATCAAGTTTGCCGTCTTATTGCGCACTCAAGGAATTCATATATTCAAGATGTGATGCTTTAGTGTGTGATAGCCACTTTCAGCAAAAGGAGGTTAAAATGGCTACTCCTTCATCATCTGCTTATAAAATGCCATTGAAGTTTGGTTCACAATCTGTATCCCGTGTTAACAAGAATATGCCTGTTAACACCTTTGTCACGGACAGTGTCGATGTGAGAGGCATTCAAAAATGTTCCTTGTGTCAAGAAGTGCACTCAATAAATAATTGCAATATATTTCTGACCAAGTCAGTTGCTGAACGGCATGAGCTTGCAAAACAAAGACAGTGGTGTTTCAATTGTTTGAAATCTTCACACTATTTAAAGGAGTGTAAGTCAAATTTCAGATGTCAAAAGTGTAAACAAAAGCATCATACTCTATTACACAATGATGGTGCTCTACTTCAGCATGCTATGCCTGCCATGCCTGTCATGCTAGAGGCCAGTGATGAAGTTTATCAAGCAATGACTGTGAGTCCAGCTGCAAATGAAGTACACTCAGAGCCAAATGTACTAACTACATTCAGCCAACATTCTGTGGTAATGCTTTCTACAGCGGTAATTCAAATCAGAGATTCTACAGGCAATTACCAGTCTATGCGTGCGCTAATTGATTCAGGAAGTCAAGCCCATTTTATATCAGAAGATGCAGCTCGCCGACTTGGGTTCACACCTATGACAGTCAATAGAAATATAAATGGTCTAGGTGCAGCATCTGCCAGGGTGACGGGATCAATCACTTGCTGTGTAGGCAAACAGAATGAAACATATTTCAACATTGATTTACTGACATTACCTGTTATCTGTGGCATTATGCCTTCTATGCATCTCGATACTTCTTCATGGAAACATGTTAAGAACCTTCAATTGGCTGATCCACAATGCAACATCCCCGGACCAATTGATGTATTGCTTGGAGCTGAAGTTTTTACAAATGTTATTCTTCCTGGACGTATTGATGGAGAAGCAAATCAGCCTTCAGCCATCAAGTCAATTTTTGGTTGGTTACTGATTGGAAGAACAAATGTGTCAAGTAAACAGTTCAGCAATAACCTGTGTAATTTGCTGTGTACTAGTGATGTGTCACTACATGACCAGGTTAAGAGGATGTGGGAACTTGAAGATATTCCCTACTCATCAAAATTAACCCCAGACGAAGAGCTATCTGAAAGGAAATATGAAGAAGGTGTGAGCAGAGATGAATCCGGACGATACATAGTTCCTTTACCATTTAAATCGGAGAACCCTCCTGAATTTCCAGGATCCCGTGATATTGCTTTGCGAAGATTTCATCTCTTGGAGCGTCGACTGCTGAAAGATCCTAAACTTCATAACGCATACAAAGATTTTTTGATGGATTACAAGGAGAATCGTCATATGACTGCTGTGGCGGTTACTGAGGTAACCAATGGAAAGTATTATATCCCACATCACTGTATTACTCGTCCCGAGAGTGAAACTACCAAGACGAGAGTTGTTTTTGACGCTTCAGCTGTATGTTCTTCAGGTCAATCTCTTAATGATGTATTGCTGATTGGTGCACGACTGCAAGGAAACATAACAACAGTTCTCCTTCGTTTTAGACTGCACGCCGTGGTCTTCATTGGGGATGTGAAGCAAATGTTTCGTCAGATAAAAATAAGACCTGAAGATCAAGACTATCAACGCATCCTCTGGAGGTTCGAGCCCAATACACCAATTCAGGAATACCGGTTAGAAACGGTCACTTATGGCACTTCTGCTGCACCTTATCTCGCGTGTCGAACTATTAAACAGCTTATCAACGATGAAGGTGAGAAATTTCCTTTAGCTGCCAAAGTCTTAAAATCAGACTTGTATGTGGACGACGTCACTACTGGTGCGTCAACTTTAGAGGAAGCTAACAGTCTTAAAGGAGAAGTTATAGAGTTGCTTAAGTGTGGTGGATTTGAGTTAAGAAAATGGGCATGCAATGTACCCGAACTGTTGGACGATATCCGCCCTGAAGATTGTTTACAAGGATCGGCGTCATTCGATGATAAGACAGTCATGTCTTTAAAAGTTCTCGGACTCAAGTGGAGTGCCGACAATTTCATATTTGATGTGCAATATTTTGAACGGGAATGCACCAAACGTAACATTTTGAGTGAAATTGCGCGTATATTTGATCCTTTAGGGTTTTTGTCACCTGTCACATTTGTAGCCAAACGGCTAATTCAAATTTTGTGGATACAAGGTATCGGATGGGATGATAAACCTTCGGATAACATTGTTAATCAGTGGCGCACATACATCGACCAACTGCCATTGCTCAGAAAAATTCGTATTTCACGCCGTATCACAGTTGATGAGGCCGTGTCATACCAACTACACGGATTTGCTGACAGTTCAGAAGTTGGTTATGGAGCTGTTGTCTACCTCAGAGCCGTGGATGCTAATGGTTATGTAACTGTGAAACTAGTGTGTGCTAAGGCAAGAGTATCCCCTTTAAAACAACAGTCATTACCTCGTCTGGAGCTGTGCGCTGCAGTCCTTCTCGCAGATTTACTACATTATGTCAAGAACACCTATTCCTCGGACATACTAATAGACCAAACATATGCTTGGTCAGATTCGACTGTGGTATTATCGTGGCTTCGGTCTCACCCATCTCGATGGAAAACATTTGTGGCCAATCGGGTTGGTCACATTCAAGAAATAATCCCCAGCTCATTATGGCATCACGTCTCAACCAGCGATAATCCAGCCGATGTATGTTCACGAGGTGCTTATCCAAAGGATCTTTTTGAACATCCCCTATGGTGGACGGGGCCAAATTGGTTGAAGTACTCCAGTGAGCATTGGCCGATAAGCGAAGAAACGGCAGAAGTTCAAGACAGTGTAAACTATGAAGAGCGTATAACAGTATTACTAGCTGAACAAGAATCAAACGTTTTGGACAAGCTATTAGAAGAAAGTTCTGCTTTGAGTAAGGTCATACGTCTCGTGGCCTTCTGCTTGCGACTCATCCGTAACCTTCGTAACCCGAGCGACAAGGCAACTGGTCCACTGACAAGCAAGGAGCGCACTAATGCATTGCAGCTTCTCGTCAAACGAACGCAAAGTCAACACTTCGCTACAGAAATGGACCGGCTTCCCGCCAGCAAACCTTTGTCGAAACCATTTCGAAAACTGAACCCATTTATCGATGAAACGGGTGTACTCAGGGTGGGCGGCAGGCTGGCTCGATCTGGATTGGTGTACGAACACAAACATCCGGCCTTATTACCGCGTAAGTGCGATTTAACCAAATTAATCATACGCGAAACCCACCGCAATAATTGTCATCCCGGTATCAATACGACACATTACTTGATATCTCAGCAATTCTGGATTTTATCGCCTAGACGTGCCATACAATCAGCGTTACAGCAATGCGTTCGATGTTTCCGAACAAATCCCAAGGTATTGGAACCCTTCATGAGTGACTTGCCAGCCGCACGAGTAAATGCAGTTAAACCATTCTCTGTGGTAGGAGTAGACTTCGGTGGCCCCTTCAATATTAAACATGGAACTCATAAAGGAGCTAAGATAGGGAAGGCCTACCTCTGTCTTTTTATCTGTTTCACAACCAAGGCCGTTCACTTGGAAGTTGTGTCAGATCTGTCGTCTGAAGCCTTTGTAGCTGCGCTACGACGTTTTGTAGCTAGGCGCGGTCGCTGCAATATTATTCATTCGGATTGCGGAACTAATTTTGTCGGAGCCAAAAATCAGCTCGCAAACTTAATGCGCAAGGCAGCCATTCAAAATAAACTGGAATTTAGATTCAACCCCCCTTCTGCACCACATTTTGGAGGTGTGTGGGAAATTCAAATCAAAGCTGCAAAGTCACTATTATTCAGAACGGTTGGTACACAATGCTTGACATTTGAGGAACTCTATACGTTATTCACTCAGATCGAATCCACAATGAATTCACGTCCGTTATGTCCGCTTAGTTCAGACCCAAATGACATTAACGTTTTAACTCCAGGTCATTTTCTGACTTTGGAGCCCCTAACAACAGTACCCGACGACGACTACACTAATGTAAAACTATATCGTCTTAACCGTTGGCAACTCATCCAACAATTACATCAGGGATTCTGGAAACGTTGGAGCGCTGAATATTTGAACTCCTTGACTCAAAGAGCAAAATGGACCCAAAGCTCTAAACCTTTAAAAGTAAACTCAGTGGTTATTGTTAAAGGTGATAATTTATACCCTCTACACTGGCCTCTAGCTCGTATCGTGGAACTGCATGCGAGTCCCGACGGAGTGGTTCGTCAAGCAACTGTCAAGACAGCTACGGGTACCCTTCGGAGGCCCCTAGTCAAGCTTTGTCCATTGCCAGACAATTGTGATTAAGCTCAGTTTTCACTATGTAGCTTTGTAAATAACCCAATCCTTTTAGTTTGTGACTGAATACTGCCAGTGCTACTATTCTAATATGTTTATTCCTTTTTCATTGCTTATTAATTTTATAATGTGTAAAAATACTTATAAGTATTTTGGTGGGCGGAATGTTCGAGTTTCAATTTATATTTTTGTTTTTTTTCTTTTTATTTTTCATCAATTATCAATATCGATAAATTGTCTGACGATGGCATTACGCATTGGAGTCAATGCGCATGCGGCACCTAGCGCCCTCTACAACGAGATCGATCGCGACCGCGCGGGTCGAAACCAAACAACAGCCTCGTGAAAACTGGTGATTTTGTGAATTTGGGACAAATAAATTCGTAACGTGTATATAATCCACATTGTTGTGTAAATGTGCAACCAAAGCCTTAATAGTGAAGCCCGGGCATTCCAGAAACTATCCTATCAAGCAACTTCGACATCAAAACAACGTGTGGCAAGTCAGGTCAGTGGTGCTTGCATTATATTTTGCCGGAGTCAGACAACTAACCAAATTCAGTCTAATATTCTATCGGCGAGGTAATCCTCGACCCAATGTACCATTCAATTCAATTTGGTACAATAGTCGATTGCAAGAGTGCCAACGACAAGACGGAGGACAACTGGAAATTGTAATTCTTAAAAAAGAAATTGCAATTATCTGTTACTAGGTTAAATGAATAAAATATAGAAAAACATGTATAGGTAGTTAAATTTTTATCGATGTTTCAAAAGTGCAAACATTTTTTGCCCACCCTATATAAGTTCCGGGATTTTGGGATTACATAAATCGACACGAGGTGGTAAAAATACACAAACATCTTTAGTTTATGGCTATATTGATAAGTACGTACGTCATGCAAATGCAGGGAATGTAGGTAATAATATACGTAACCG
This sequence comes from Hedya salicella, assembly GCA_905404275.2. Classification (NCBI taxonomy): domain Eukaryota; kingdom Metazoa; phylum Arthropoda; class Insecta; order Lepidoptera; family Tortricidae; genus Hedya; species Hedya salicella. Next base: position 19,223,758 of record FR990113.1, read on the forward strand.
CGGTGTGAATTGATTTAATTTCAAGGTATAAGTATGTAAAATAAGAGAATAATAAAACATGTGTTTTGGAGGTCTTGTTACTAAATTTAAAAATCCCGGGACGTTTATTAGGAAAATTAAATGGAGTCCGTCTCCATACCGTTCAACAAAGACTGCGCCGCTAAACGTTAGGTACCTAAATAGAGACCGAATATCCAAACCCTGCTGATAACATGGGAAAGTGTGTATGTAGCGAAAATTTACCACGAACAGAGCACTCACCCAGCGGGTTCCCGGTCATGAGTGTTAAAATTCATTAGTTTCATTACGACCGCGAGTTTGTATAAAAACTGACAAAACTACAAGCAAGTAATATCGAGTATAATCTCAAAGGAACACGAGAAATAGGCCAACTGGGAATAATATATCTCTTTTGAAAGAAAAATATGTAATAACTTAGAAAGTTAGGTAGCTACTTATATTAATTGGTTTCACTATAGCTTTTGAACATCATTCTGGAGTTTAGTTTAAGTCCAGGATATTCTAGAAAAGTATATTAAGGGTTATCCGCACATTACGTCACAAACATATGGAAGGGGGGGAGGGTCAGGCCAGACGTCATATATGGACGGCCCTTATGCAACTCATAATTATAATAACGTTATAAACTTGCCGTAATTAATATTCAGTCACAGCATTTTGTACCTCAATATCCGTCCTGCCAAGTGTTTTTTTAGGTTTGGGAAAAGATGATCAGAAGGGGTTAAAAGTCACACAAACTTACAGCAATTGCTAAAAAACCTGTAAATAAAGCGATTGGCTCAAAATCTGATGGCTCAAGATAGCTTTTATAGTCTAATTGGTTTAGGTGCATATTGGCCCGAAAAGTCATTGGAAATACAGGTTGAAATTCTTTCAAAATGACAGTAAAAAAAGTGTCTGGGTACAACCAACCTCGAAGACATGTAATTTTATTTTTGCAAATATATAAACCATTTTTGTAACACACATCCACACACACAGCTTTAGTAAATGAATATGGAACGTGAGTAAATTCCTTCGCACAAAATATGTAAACGATTCTTAGAAACTTGAAAGACTTAAGAGTCCCCGGCAACCTCGCCGAATTTCCATTCCTACCCATACAAACGGAGTTTCGTTCTCATTTCAAAACTACGTATTGGATTGTAATGAAACTTTGCACATACAATGACATGAAGTATATATAGTAGTAGGCCTGTAATTATTTTATATGGCTCCAGTGTATAAAACAAACGAAATACAGCAAAAACAAGTTTTGTATGAAAAACTTAAACTCACTGTATTTCTTTTACTATGGTATCTGAAGCTACATAAACTAATTACAGGCCCGCATATACCTTAAATTATTCTAAGTAAAAAGTTTCAGAGCAAACTGGCTAGTCGTTTTAATTTGAGAGCGTAACTACGTTTGTATGGAGAACCGAACTTACCGGGGACTCTTAACACTCGAACGGTCAGAAATGACCAGCGACAGTACGAGCGATAGCATCGTCGGTTCGTCGCCTCACGACACATGGAAACGTGACGTCAAGAAATAGTTTTCGATTCAATTCTTTCATTGAGACACGTCAGTGACGGCTCAATGGCTCAGTATCGGTAAAAGTTATGAGAAAATCCCGAGAATGTGAGCGTACTACGTCTCGTTTAGGATTCCATTTTTTCGTGGAACTAACAGAATCTATCTCTTTCTATCGATCCTAAGGCGGCATGTTTTAAACTTTCATAGTCACTTGCACATTATTTCCTTCGCATTATGTACCATCTTTGAATCGCCATTAAAAAAGGGTATACATATTGCATCCGTGCATCCGTTTCATTTCAAGTGAATAGATATTGAACAAGCGCAAATTCCTTCTCAAAAATACATAAACGTTTCTTAGAAAATTGAATGGACACTTGAACAGGCCGGTCGGAAATGACTAGCGATAGCATCGTCGACGGTACAACACACGGAGACGTGATGTCGGGAGACAGATCTAGATGGGATTATTTAATCGAGACACGTCAGTGACGGCTCAATGGCTCAGTATCAGTAAAACTCAAGAGGAAAACCCGAGAATGTGAGTGTACCTACGTCAATTTCAGGATTCGGTTTTTTCATGGAACTAACAGAACCTATCTCTTTCTATCGATCCTAAAGGCTGCATGTTTTGAGCTTTTATAGTCACTTGCAAATTCTTTTCTACGCATTATGTACCATCTTTGAATCGCCATTAAAAAAAGGGTATACATGTCGCATCCGTGCATCCGTTTCATCTCAAGTGAATAGATATTGAACAAGGGCAAATTCCTTCTCAAAAATACATAAACGTTTCTTGGAAAATTGAATGTACACTTGAACAGTCGGGTCGGAAATGACTAGCGATAGCATCTTCGACGGTACAACACACGGAGACGTGATGTAGGGAGACAGATCTAGATGGGTTTCTTTCATCGAGACACGTCAGTGACGGTTCAATGGCTCAGTATCGGTAAAAGTCTAGAGAAAATCTTGAACCTGTGACAGTGCACGTAAGTTTTAGGATTTGGTTTTTCAATGGAACCAACAGAACCTGTCTCTTTCTGTGGATCTCTAAAGGCTTTTGACGACCCGGCTTAGCTCAGTGAGAGTAAAGTTGCCTGCGAAGCTGAAGGTGTGATGAGCATATAAACATTTTTTCGTAAGTCTGGCATGTTTTTTATCTAAATATATCGTCGTCTAGTACTCCTAAACTAATTCGATTTGTGTAAAAATTTACCTGTAATATTTATTTATTTATTTTGAACTTTAATAATCATAATCACACAAAAAATATTTTCTTCGCATTGTGTGCCTGAGTAATTTTCAATATAAAAAGTGTATAATTTAATACTGTTGAACCCTTTCATTGATTTCACCTTATGTGAATGATATTTTGTACCGATAGTATCTTCGTATCACGTCTCCGCACGAGTCACGGAGACGTGTCGTCGGGAGACAGATCTCGATGGAATTCCTTAATCTAGAAACGTCAAAGACGACTGAATGGCTCACAGTAGGTAAAAGTTAAAAAATCCCGACCTGGGAGACTTTACAGGTATTTGGCTTATATTATCTACCTTTATCTGGAGCTTTGTTTGTGTGGTAAAGCAATATTTCGAGTCGGTAAAATACCCTCATACTTCCTACAATAGTGCGGTGTTCCAAAGTTTTTTATTCCCGTCATGATCTTTATTTAATTTTACATCTTAATTGCAAAAATAACCGTAAAAATAACGTATTCAGGTCTAAATCGGACTCGTAAAACCCCATGACGAATAAAAACGTTAACAGAGTGAGATATTGCAAAAATCGTCATTATTCAATGTATGTATTTTTATGGTAAGATCACGGAAATTGCTAATACAGTCGAATATTCCGAAGGCTAGTATATTATGTAAATAAAACTAGTGCTTATAATATAATTTAAAAACCAATTGCTGTTATTTAAATTTGGGTGACGGAAATGTTTCCGCTTGAGTGTGTTATACGTATCCGTTGGGATCTTAGCTATTAGATAGAAAAAATAAAAAAAATTAAAACCCCCCGACTTGTTCCGCTAAAAGCTGAATATCTTGGAGACGAGTGCTGCGATTTTCATCAAACAAAGGTAAGAACACTCGGAATAAAATTATCTATGACAAAAAAAATCGCACTCAAATCGGTTCATTCTCCGTAGGTATGCAAAAAACCTAGTCGATCCTTTGCTACACATGAGCGTTATTTTTACTGGTTGTTTAGTGGTTGTTTGCCGCATTATTTTAAAGCGGTAATTAATCGGATTTATTTTGCACAGGGTAAAGAGATGCCCGAAATTTTTTTTATCAGCTTACTGAGTAAAGTACGTTTACAGTTACAGAAACAGAGGGATTTTTTTACACACACAGGTTGCGTGCAAATTGTAAAGCATAATACATACATAAATTAATGAATAATTTGTAGACGAAATTATGCCATTTTGAAAGGGCTCACTTTTCAGAATTATGTTAAAGGATCAAGATACAATCTCATTTAAACTTAATTAACTCGCTACCTTTATCAACCATAAAATGCCTCAAATCCATTTGTGAAACACCCACAGAACTCCCGAAACAAAACATCGAAATCGCGAACTTGAACAAAAATGAGGTTTGGCACTTACCCAAAATTTTTACGAGAAAAGAAAATCCCTTTTCCACGGAATATATGATAAGACTGACAGCCCTAAGTCCGCAAAACTTATGATCGTATACCATGAAATTGGCTTTTTGCCTATTTGCCTCCACCTGAATCGGAAGACCGGTGTAAGTGTGTTTTCAACTTTATCGACTTAAGCTTTTACGGTGTTGAGGAAAAAGGGAAAGGCAATGGAATAACGGTGTAAGATGTGTTTTTCACGGATTATATTGTTTTAAATTGTGTATAACAAAATATTACAGGCCTAAATCTACGTTTTTTGAGTGCAAATTAACGAAACTCATGTATTCTAAAATATTTTTTTTTAACGGCTAAAGAGCCGGATGCACCATACAGAAATCCATAAGCAAGAACAGATAACGAAATTCGTCGACTACTGGTAAGGACGATTAGCTCAGTTGGTAGAGCGTGCTGCTCCAGTCTGGCTCAAGGCACTGGTCAAGAACATTATCGTCGAAAAAAAAATTCATTTGCTTCTGATCTTTGTTTATAATACTTTTTTAATTTTAACTTCTATATTATTGTAAAGTTGTAGAAAAGAAATGTCTGTACATTGAATATATTTTCAAAAAAATAAGTGAAAGGGACTATTTGAACGATACTGTATTGAAAGATACTGTATTATTTGGATTTTTTGTATATTGTTTGTATCGTTGTGGCTTCATCGCGCAAAATTGCTAAACGAATTTCAACTATTTTTGCACGGGAAGCTGGGTACTCACAGATGGTTATATGATACTTTTTACCCGGCTACGCTGAAGAAAAAAATAAGGGTAGGTAATGACTTTTTCTCCTCCGTGGACGAAGTTGCGGGTACTTTCTAGTAATAGTATAGACAAGTATTTTAGTAATTTAAATTCAACTACTAATCTATTTAGTAGCTCATAAAAGACATTGATATTCTAAACATTCATTACCATCTTAGCATTTCATACTAAAATATATGCCTGTGATATACAGATGGACAGGCAGGCATAGGTAACGAAACTATTTTTCTTTTTTTGTTGATTCTTGAGTCTCTTCCGGTCAATTCTGACCGCTTTAGAGTTGTGAAGTGGGCGCCTGCTGAACCTTAAGGCTTCGCCTGGCGACCGGGTGGCAGCCAGGACTTATTGTCAAGCCGATGAGATGCTGGCATATGGGCCAGCTGTTATGATATTGTAGATTCTCGAAGATGACCCTTTTCTTCCAATCTACGGTTTTAAATTTTGAATTGTCCAGTTTTCATCTTTTGATGCACTAATGAAGTCTAGGCGTTCCGCGTAGCGGTCAACGTTGTCCAGTCCGGTAGCGTTGAGAGAAGACACGGGTGGAAAGCTATCCCCCTCGAACCAGCTGCAGACCCTCTTCTGCCCGGGGAGCGTACTCAACAAGTGGCGCCACTGCTGTAGAAGGTGGTGTCCAGGAAGTCCAAGGGGGAATCGCCACCCGCGGTGTCCTCAGTCTTCACTTATCGTAGATTCAGGTTTATCCTCCCAATCATGGGTTGGGAGTTGTAGGAGGTTGTATCCGGCGTGAGGAGCACGGACGGCGGGCAGGCTCGCCCCGGAGCGCGCAGCAGGTCCCCCTCGGGTTGGCAAGACTGCTCGGCGCAATGCGGTGTCTACTTTGACTCCAACGCGAGGAAGTCATGGTGCAGGGTCCGGCTTGTTCCCACTCTCCGCGGATGCTCCTCACGACGATGCAGCACTACGATGCTCGATGAGCATTTTGGAAGTCACTTTTTAATGTTCACACAATTTTCATGCGGAGGTAAAGTCGGTTGTTCTTCTCAGCTAGTGAGTGGTGCAAGGCTTTTCACTTTACCGCCGGGGGCTGAGGTCGCCCCGGCGGCTCGCGGATGGTGGTGCGATCGCGCGCCCGTGCCTCACATCTCTCAGAATGACACAATATAATTGAAATATGCCGTCTTGCGCTGTCAGACGTTGTTGGAACCACAGCGGAGTGAGGAAAAAAACTCAGAGCGTTACTTTTTATAGGTAACAAACTCGTAAATCAATATTATTGTTAATTGTCATACGATATACTTCATACAACGAAACCAGTGTGCTCAATTAAAAAATGGGGTAATTACCCTAAAAGCTAGGGAGATTGGTATTGCGTTAAAATAATTATTTTTTAATGAAAAATAAGTTTATAAAACGTGAGAATTGTTATTTCAGTATATACATTTGTTTAATTATCGTGGAATTACGTCTTAAACTCATCTAAAATATTATTTAGGTTTCCTAGAGTTGACGAATTTCAAAGAAATAATTTACGATATAAAAATTATAAGAGAATGTAGGAATAAAATAATTAAACACCATCCAAAATGAACGTAATCTGTACTATGCATTTTGAAGCTACAAATTTATACTTCACCGAAGGTCGAATGATTAGAATGGTAACTTTACCAAAAAAGGTAAGTTTACCAAATGAAAAACTCCAGGTTCTATAATAACTATTAGATTTTCCGTTTTAATCCGTATTTTGATATTATCCACATCTGAATCTTACATGTATTGTGTTCTAACCTTTTTACGGGAAAATCATTATTTGAAAGCAACTTTCGTGATTGGGAAAATTTTGTTGTACATGGCAACTCTGTTAAAATGCACACACTGACGCGGTCCGCCGTTAGCTGGCTTCAGTTGAATGTTCTAAAGACTCCGTCCGCTTATTTTATAAGTCCATGTTAAAACCTGACTAAACATCCTCAAGAATCTCAGGAAGCGTAACTTACCCAGACCCAAAGTGCTTTTTGAACTACTAACGATAAACTTAGTATAAAGAAAAAGTTATCTCCAGCAATTAAGAAAGTTTTCGTATCCTAGAATTTAACATTTCATACTTTATAGATATTTTAACGACCTTAAGTAAAGGAAGGATCTTATGCTCTTGAGCTAGTAATCAAGGTATGAAACTTAATTTGTACACGTATTTAATATTCATTCTCTGTTTTTCATACATAAAGTGTTTGTAACAAATATAGTTTCTTAAGCGTTAGTTAGCTTCTAGAAACTTTGCAATAAAGGTACTGATGTTGTAACTCGTTTTGAAATCTTAGAATCTTAGAGACACCTGTAATGGACATCGCCAGCATTTCCACGACCTGATTTTGATGGTATTTCAAGGCCTATAACCTAATGATCATGATTTGTAATTACATAAACTATGTGACATGTGACTAAGAAAATGCGATAATTTTAGAAAGTGTAAAATAAAAGAGGAATGCAGATCTTGTACATGTTTTTATAAAAATTAAAAGTAAATTCCCAGTATAAGTATATAATAGTTAAGGAGACATAGCAATAAATGAGGTTTTTACAGTTACTGACTGTCAAATATACCAAAACAAAAATTTATTACTTAACTTTTAAATATGACAAAAAAATACATTATGTATGAGGTTTCTATTTTTTATTATATAAAGTGTCTATTTTCGAAAATAATTGCTCCGAAAGTAGCATAAACTGTCTCCCCCCCCCCCCCCTCCATCTATTTTTAACCGACTTCCAAAAAAAGGAGGAGGTTCTCAATTCGACGGAATGTTTTTTTTTTATTATTATTATTATTATTTTTATGGATGTTCACCGATTATTCAGACTATTTGACCGATTTCAATTTTTTTTTTGGTTTCATAGAAGGTACTTTCTAGTTAGTCCCATTTAATTTTGGTGAAGATCTGATGATGGAATCCATGAGGAATTGAGGGAACTTCTCAAATATTGTAGGCATACATATAGCGATTTTGGTATGTTAAGAAACATAATAAGCATTTGCATTCAGAAAGTGTAAATTGGTGAAGTGGAACTGATGCAGAAGACCACAGAATGCCATCGGAACTCCTCAATGATAAATGATTTACGGGTGGCGACAAAATATCTTGATTAATTTAGCTAAGCAACTTCATAGTCACAAATTTAAATGTTCCTGGTGAGAATGGTACAATCGAATTGATTTGATGATGGAGCCGGAAGGTAGGCACCAGATCTATGTAATAAAATAATGTATCCTAGCCGTGTTTGGGCTTGTTCGAATCGTCACGAGATACACTTTTAAGTAACGATTAACTAAAAAGTGTAAAATAAATAAACCTTTAAACAAAAAAATAAAACCAACTCCAAAAAAACTAAAAAGTAAAAAATAACGCCATAATTCAGTTTCTTCAAATTACTTACAAGTAACCGTTTGTATACTCAATCTATACAGTATATACAATTAATGTTATTTTGGAGTCGGTGCCATCGTGTCACAACTTACTAAAATCGTCAATTTTCAATATTTTACACATTCTTTATATGGCACCGAAGCCAAACTAAGATTAATGGTATATACTGTATAGATTGAGTATACAAACGGTTACTTGTAAGTAATTTGAAGAAACTGAATTATGGCGTTATTTTTTACTTTTTAGTTTTTTTGGAGTCGGTTTTATTTTTTTGTTTAAAAGTTTATTCTACACCGTAAGTCCAATAAAGTGAACTTTTTCAGATCGTATTTTTTTAATCTATTCTATTCCAATACAGTTAATAAAAACGAGAATTGATCATATTTCCGACCCTCTAGACTAAATTATAAATCTCACTCTTGAGACAGGGATATTTCCTGATAACCTAAAAATTACATTAATCAAACCTTTGCATAAAAAAGGCGACAAGGATCAAATCGGTAACTACAGACCAATAGCTCTCTTGCCAACATTTTCGAAGATTATTGAGAATGAGTAATATATTCTAGATTGTTAGGATTTATTCAGGCTAACAAAATACTTAGTCCAAATAAATTTGGCTTCCAAAAAGGAAAATCTACTTCGCTAGCAATGTTTAGGATTCTTATGTATATCTGGGATGAAATAAATAACAAGAGACCATGTTTTGCTCTCTTCCTAGATCTTTCTAAAGCATTTGACTGCGTAGTTCACGATACAGTTTTATATCAGTTAGAAAACATAGGCATACGTGGTTAACGCTCTTACTCTCTTTAAAACCTACCTGTGTAACAGGAAGCAGGCTACGGTCATTGAATCGTTCAATGATTTAACGAAATGCATGGAGCAGATGCGTTCAGATTTCAAGACTGTAAACGTTGGAGTTCCACAAGGAAGTGTGTTGGGGCCACTTATTTTTCTAATTTATATTAATGAATTGCCTAAAATCGTTGATGAGACATGCGTATTATTTGCTGATGATGCTACGCTTCTGTTTTCAGGGTGTTTGTTGAATGAAAACCTTCAACAGAATATTAATAATACTCTAAGCGCTGTTGTTAAATGGCTGAAGTGCTTAAACCTAAATGTCAACCTTCAGCAAACCAAACTCCTGCAACTCAGGAATTATAAAACGCCACCTAGGTCTGTTGCCGTAACTGAAGGATCGGTAATTATTGAACAGGTTGATAATTTTGACTTTTTGGGAATTAAAATAGACACGCATCTAAATTGGAAGTCTCACATAACGGATTTAAACAATAAAATTGCAAAAGCCTGTTATGCTTTATCCGTACTTTCAGAGAATTGTTCTGAGAATATAATAGAAAGTGCATACTATGGTAAAGTATATTCGTTACTTGCATATGGTATCATTTACTGGGGTGATTCTACTGACGTTGTGACTACGTTTAGGTTGCAAAAAAGATGCTTACGCACCATGTATCATTTGCACTATCGACATTCAACCAGAAATGTTTTCAGGGAAAAGAAGCTACTTACGTTAACTGGGCTTTACATACTGGAGCTTGGCCACTTTGTAAAACACAATGGAGAATACTTCACTAAAAAGACATCACTTAAGTTACAATTTACGCACACAGTATAAATATAATTATAAAATTCCCAAGGTCAACAATAAGCTTATGTACTCGTACAAAAGTGCATTCATTGCCGCAATGCGTGTCTTCAATAACCTCCCAATTGAGTTAAAGTCACTTGAAGGTAAACAATTTAAGACCTAAAAAAATGGCTCATTGATAGAGTACTCTATAATGCATGTACTAATTTTCCCCAGTATTCACGTCACGTCCGTGACGGATAAACTGTTGTAACAAAATATATTATTATTACCATCTTTGTACATAGTTATACAATAAAAATATATTCTATTCCATTCTAGTGCATTTTTTTGTAGTATTGGCTACAGAACCCTACACTGAGCATGGTCCGACTTTCTCTTGGTCGGTTTTATGCTATTTAATGTTTGATTAAATGATTACGCATTTCAATATTTGACAAGTTTTAACGCAGCCGTTATCTTTATGTTTAATGTAACATAATATATCAATCAGCATGATACAATAGTGTAGTTTCATGGGTAAAACAAATATTATTCAACTTATTGTTTCACAAATATCATGATAATAATCACAATTTTTGCAATTTATTAGTGGATCACTCGACGAGCGTTATTATTATAAACAAACATCAGAAACAAATGAAAAAAGTTTTTCGACGATACTGGACTTAAACCAGTGCCTTGAGCCAGACTTGATAATAGCGCCACCTCTCGCCGAGCAATGGTACCTGTAAAGGTATCTGCTCGGGGTGAAAGTAGCTTCATAGTTCTGCACTAGGCGGCGTTAACGGCTAAAAGAGTCGGATGCACCATACAGAGATTCATAAGCAAGAACAGATGACAAAATTCGTCGACTACTGGTATGGACGATTAGCTCAGATGGTAGAGCGTGCTGCCCCGGTCTGGCTCAAGGCACTGGTTCAAGTCCAGTATTGTCGAAAAACTTTTTCATTTGTTTCTGATCTTTGTTTATAATAAATATTATTCTAATTAGTCCGTCAGATAGATTATCAAAAAATATTGAACATGTATTTTTTCTTTTGTCAAACACAAAAAGACAAAGATAAAGCGCGTTAAAGTTTGGGAGTGCGCATGACGTCACGCCGTGGGAAAAGCGGTCGCACAGCGTGACGTCAGCGGGGAACTTTAACTAACTTGGAGTCGGTGCCATCGTGTCACAACTTACTAAAATCGTCAATTTTCAATATTTTACACATTCTTTATATGGCACGGACGCCAAAATAAGATTCATTGTATATACTGTATATATTGAGTATACAAACGGTTACTTGTAAGTAATTTGAAGAAACTGAATTATGGCGTTACTTTTTACTTTTTAGTTTTTTTGGAGTCGGCTTTATTTTTTTGTTTAAAAGTTTATTTTTGTTTAATTGACTTAAGAAAAAATACGTGTCCAGTATTTTCTGAAAATGAAACTGACGGATTAATTATATTTGTTTAGGACACAAGCCTATTATAGTAGCACTCGATTAATTCAGAACTGTAAGATGTTAGTCTCGAACACACTCGGTAAACGGAGATAGGATGAAGTTTACTTTAAGCCACAAGAGAATACTGTTTATCTGTTCAAGTGTTCAGCCTAGAGGAGTGGATACACCGCTGCTCAAAATACGCAAACAAACCAGTAACGTAATGGCGTGATTAATCATTATCTCACCTAAGTAGTGACGGCCGCTGCTAAATAATGGCTGTACAATACAAGATTATAGTTATTATAGATAGTGGCTGCGTAACTTGCCGATTCGGCGTGCAAAATTAAATTTCCTGATCCATGTGCAACGTGTACGCATCATCAGTGGTATATAAATTATAATTAAATCGAGGAAAATATATCGACGACAAAAAGCGGGAACGTAGTAACCGCCAACTGAATCCTTTGGCGGTTATACCCAAGTAGCACAAAAGAGCCATTATATAGGGAATATCGGATATAGGGAAGCAAGACAAAGCCTCTCCCAAAAATATCTACGTTTATCGGTCTTAAATCGCATTAAAGTTTAGAAGTGGGGACTCGTCACGTCACTCCTAAGTAAAATTTGTACCTGGGAGTAACATCACGTGACCTTTATTTAACCTAGTGCTCTAGGACTACTTGCATTCAAAATCTTGCGTACAACTTTAAATTGTAACTTTATTTTATACGTATATAGTAAACTTATCCTGTGTTTATAAATGTCTAATACCTATTACGCTTCAAGAGTTAGCGCCCTGTGGCAGACAGACAGATTGACGAGCAGACAGACAACAGGGGCTTAATAACAGGGATCGGTTGGTGCCTTTTGGGTCTGGAGCCATCAAAATAGTATTCCATTGGTAATATCTATACTCATTGAAATAAAACAATTTAACGGATTATATCGCGTATATTATCTCATTTTAGTTCCCGATGTTTTGGAAGCTTTCCAGCTTTCCATGGTCACGGGTGGACTGAGAAAAGATGTATTTTCCCTCTGTCAAAGGTACAATTTGTGCAAACTACCCATTTTTTTGAAAAAACACAAATAAAGGTGTACATACATGCCAGATGGGCCTAAGCTGTAAAGACAGTTACACATGTGCCAGAAGGGCTTAATTATTTTATTCTAATAATTTACCAAGCAGCATTTCACAAATGAGGCGTACTGAGGAGAAAAGAAACGCTGCAAAGAAAAACTCCCAGGATGCTACGCGAGGCTATTGAGATTAAAAAGCATCCTAATTTCAATAGAGAAGATGGATTGTCACTACCACCAGCTTGGGATACTGTAATACATCTCATCAAGGAACAAGCGAGACACAGGACTGCAAAACCTTAATTTCCGAACGGTGTAAAATATCTTATCTGTTTAAAGTAGTTTAATAGTCTCTGTTTTTTAAATATTATAATTAGTAATGAGGTAGCCTAAAGTAAATTGTTTTATTTCAATGAGTAATAATCGCGGAAACAGAAGAAAATATTAAATATCTATACTATTATGAAATTAAAAAATTACATTTCTGTACATTGAAGATATTTTCAAAAGATAAGTGATACCGACTATTTGAATGTCACTGAATCGAAAATTTTATGTGGCGTTATGGCATCATGATGCCAAAACGGCTAAACGGATTTCAACTATTTTTGATATACGGGGAGCTGGGTATCCACAGATTTTTATAGGATACGTTTTACTCAACTAAGCTGAAGAAATAAAGAGGGCTATGATGACATTCTCCTCAGCTGACGAAGTTGCGGGCACCTTCTCTTAGTAATAAATTTATGTTGAAACTGTTCCTACCAGTAAATAACGTCAAACGACACTCAAGGGTCAGCTTACATCGCTCTCGAGAAAGCCTTTAAAATATGGCTACTGGGTAAACTTAGCGAAGTCAATTACCGTACTTGAAAAGTTATGAAGTTTCATATTAATTTAATCTATTTAACACTAGCAATTACCTACAGCTTTGTCCGTAATGTCTGATCTATCTGTGTGTGTTTTATTATCGAAATCAGCCAGCTTTACAAACTTTCACATTGCCGTAAAATTTTTGTAGTTAGGAATAAGTGTAGTGGGATTAGTAGAATTAAACTTGAGTTTTTTTTTCTATGAAATACTAATGTGTAACGACACGCCGCTGGCTGAAATAAAATCACTGTTAATATATTCGTATGTCTTTGTTAATTTTACATTAAAACAAAACAATTGAAACGGATTATATCGCGTAAATTATCTCATTTCAGTTCCCGACATTTCCGAAGCTTTACAGCTTGTGTTCATGGGGTAAACTGAGAAAAATATTTTTTCTCTCTCTCAAAGATACAATTTGTGCAAACTACCCTACCTTGAAAAAATAAATAAAGGTGTATACATGCCAGATGGGCCTAATGTCACAGAATAAGTAATAATGCAAGCTAATGTGTAAAGACAGTCACACATGCGCCAGGAGGGCTTAATTATTTTATTTTATTAAGATGTCAACCTAAGTTTCCGACACGTCGGGAGTCGGGAACTCAAATATAACGATATCTGTCACAAAATATACGCGTCATAATCCGTTTAAATTATTTTATTCATCTTCAAGGCGAATGTAAGTGGAAATGTTGGAAGAGAAAGACCTAGACGAATGTTTAATGCGATCAGATTGGAGACATTCTGAAAAAAAGGCGAAGTGAAAAGTACTCTAAAGGTGCGTCCACACTTGTATCATTTGCTCGTATCCGATCACCGTGCCGTGGCATGACTACGTATCGCGCTGCTTGGACGATCACTATCGGCGCGCCGATCATGCCGTACTCGTCCGATATAACTGTGTGATACGCGTAGCAAAATGGATTTCGAACGATCTGATCGGCGCAACGTCCAAACGCGTGATCGTGACACGCGATCATGCCACGCGACGATGATCTGATACGGGCAAATGATACAAATGTGGACGCACCTTAAACCGGCGCATGCATGCATGAAGAGAGAGATTAATGAATGTTGATGAAGCGGCAGTTGTATGTCAGGACCGTAGCAAGTGGAAGGAGGTAGTCTCTGTCTACCTCGTAATGGGAAAAAGGCGTGATTGTATGTATGTACTACGCACACAGACGTCCCACACACAAAATAAATCCGTCTATCTGAATGACATCGTCTATCTATACAGTGTATACAATGAGTCTTATTTTGGCGTTGGTGCCATCTAAAGAAGGTTGAATATGTACGATTTTATTAAGTTGCGACACGATGGATGGATTTACGACACCGACTCCAAAATAATACTAATTCTATTGTACCTATATACTGTATACATTGAGTATTTAGATATTTAATAACTTAATAAGTTTAAGACAACCGTAAAAACTATTAACAATATTTTAACATTGAACGAAAGTACACAAAAATGACAAAGGTGATATTTAATAGAGGTAATCAATATCAAGGAAATATTACTTGTTAACATAAATCATCAGTGATATTATATAACTACTTAACTCAACAACTTAATTTTAACTTTATGACAACCTGCAAAACTGCGAACAATCAATTGACACCAAAGTATACAAAAAACTGGCCAATAGCATGTCGGACCATGCTCAGTGTAGGGTTCCGCAGCCATGACTACAAATTAATGCACTACTAATGAAAAAAATACGTTGTCAAAAGTGTTCCAGCAAAAGAGCGTCGTGACACTTACGCCCTTTTCCTGAAAAGCGCAGTTTTTCTGGAATAACTCAAAAACTGTATATACAATCGTAAGTATTGAAAAAAATTTTCATTGAAAATATTTGTATTTATTAAACTTTACCTTCGTAATTTTTTCATATTTTTTAGACGTAAGGTTTAGAAAATAGAGCGGCACAAGTTATGCAACTTTTGAAGCAATTATTTCCTAAAACATTCACTTAATCAAATATTATTTTCAGAAACCTCTATGCTTTTGAAGAAAGTGACGAAATATGTTGTGCTGATTTTTTTTCAGCTTCTGTTACATTAATTGTTAACTTTAGTACCTTTTTTGGGAGGCACTCCATATCTGTTATGTATATATTTTTTATTATGTAACTACCACACTAGGTAGCGGTTTAGAAAAGACTCCAATATTCATCAATATAAGTACATCTTGTAGTTTTTGAGTAAAATGCCCGTGACATGATGGACGGACGGACATGACGAACCTATAAGGGTTCCACTTTTGCCATTTTGGCTACGGAACCCTAAAAAAGCCACGAAGGCAATGATTTTATACAAGCTATCAATGTAAAGAAAATATTACTGCAAATCAACGGAAGTTAGTCCCAGATGCCAGTAATTTCATAGTTATAGCGAGTACTTTATTTCCTGAGAAAGAAACGTGGGAAAGTCTCAACTATTGTACTATTATGTAATTTAATGAAACACGCACTTATCTATAAGTAAGTAGAGGGTAAATTTCATAGTCCAGAAAAGTTATAGCCCGTGGAGGAAAAGTCAGACCACATTAGTATTCAGATCATCTGTAATGACATCTTTTGATAATAAGGCACAATACAAGAGCTAATGTGACGTGAAAATTCAAGTTTTCAAATGTGAAAATTTCGATGTTTTACGTCTAAATTGTAATAAAAATGACATGTTGATTAATTATTATACTGATGTTTTATATATTTGTATATAAATGATAAATTTATAATGATTTAGCAATAAACAAAGATTATATAATAATACAAAAAAATACAATGATAAATTAAAAAAGAAAAATCTTAATTCGTTGAATAATAGCTGTAGAGGGCTATATAACATAACGAAAAAACTTTTTTCACTTCTCCTGCTCAAAAAGTACGTCATATTAGGTTACCTAAAATAGTACATTTAGCCCCTAGGGTTTAAAAGAAAGCCATATAAATCCATAACAATTTATATGACACTGAAAAAAAATACTTGCGGCCAGCTACATACTACTTACTAATAATTAAAAACAAACAAACCAACCTGATCAGATTGGTCAAACTTTCTGATAGGATTGCTCAAACTGCACTTTAAGTTTTTCATGAAATATACAATTTTAATGTTAAGTCGTTTTCATTTTCAGCAGTCGAAGTGAAAAGCAGAGTGTTTAAAACGTGGCTAAAAGCCATTATGACACTCAGACACATTTGTCCTCGTTCACTTCGTGAGCTCGTCCAAATAATCACTTTGTGTCAAAATGGCTTATTTTAGCCCCTTGTCAAATAATCTACAATTTTTTACATTATATACGAGTATAATTCAAATAGCAAATTTTTAGACCCCCTCATGTACAATATACTTACACAAATAAAATACATTCTAAATCGACCCACCCTAATGTACATACTGTGCATATATTCATTTTTACAACTTTATGATAGTATAGGTGAAAAACTAAGTAAGTCACCTGTTGCTTGTAGTGTAGCGTATCTGTATAGGCAATTGACGTTCCATATTAAAAAAATGACACGAGTTCCATATCACTTTTGTGCACTGCTGATCAGATTTGACCTTTTGACCGCCTTTGCTTGATAGAGATTGTATGCAATACCAATAAGATAAAATACTGCGACTCATAATAGACATAAGCAATAATAGACAAAACCTGTTGCTATAAAATTTTAGGCTTAGACGCCATATGCTTAAATAAATGGCTACATTATTCCCATTCCCAAAAACTCGCTTAATTCTGTAGACACATTCCAATCGTCTCCGCCGAATCTGAATTTAGATCTAATCTTATTTTGTTATTATCGTGTCAAAAATTTGAATACTTGAAAAATTTATATACAAATCGTTTTTTATCCTTTGTTGTTTTGTTTATCTTAACTTTAACTCCCAAGACAGTAAAATCAAAGCGATTACGTCTTATTGGTTGCCTTAACAGTTTGGATTCGTTGCGGCACTTTTAAGGTGCCGAAATAGCCTAGTGAGATAATCCATCCTTTACCAAGTAGAGTCGATTTCAACTGCAGAGTAAATAAGGTCATTAACCTTACCATTTGATATCAGTAGATTTGGTGGTAGACGCAATAGTAGTACAATGTTAGTGAAACATTTTACTCGTCACTACTTTGTCACCATGTCAATAATGTATTGGTACTAGCCTAATCCTATCACAATAATCCATGCGAATATTGTAAATGTAAAAGTGTGTCTGTCTGTCTGTTACCTCTTCATGCTTAAACCGCTGAACCGATTTGGATGATATTTGGTATGGAGATAGTTTGAATCTCGGAAAAGGACATAGATTACTTTTTATCCCGGAAAAATATCCTTATCCGCGATAAACGAATTTAAGAACGGATGGACCAATTTATGACTTTTGTCTTTTTGTATTTGTCTTCGTCCGGAATAAGATAATAAGGATTAGGACTGATTCACCATCGAATCGGATCATTGTAATTTCTCGAATATTCACAGCATATTTTTTTACAAATATACTTCATGGGCAACATGAAGGAACAACTGGATTGACGTCGAGAACAATGCAACAATGAAAAGAGCAATTCTTCAAGATCTGCAGCAACTACTTTATAAACATCATGCATGCATTGGTCAGGCTGTTATAAAAAATAAAAAAATAACTCATTAATCTGCTAATTTATTGCCTCTTAGACTAAACGAAGTTTGCCGAGTCGACTAGTCTATATTATTATAAAGTTGTAAAAATGAAATGTCTGTACGTTGAAGATATTTTGAAAATAATAAGTGATACAGACTATTTGGGGGTCACTGAATCGAAAAATATTTTTTGGATTTTTTGTATGTTCGTTAGTGTCGTTATGGCTTCATCACACCAAATCGGCCAGATCAGAAACTCAAATTATGACAGTGAAATATCGATCAAAACATTAAACTTGTACAACATCAAACTTTTTCCACTTTAAGTAAGAGCATTTGATTAACTTAATGTGTTTACAAATTACATTGAAAAATAATGACATTTGAAACATATTAAAGAGCAAATATTAAAATTGTTATCGATTTGCTTGTACAAATACCTAAAGTCAAACAACATTTTTTTTGCTTATATATATGTACACATTTTCTACCAAGACAAAATATCGTTACGCTTGCCATTTTTGTTATGCGTTTTGCAACATTTAAAAACAATACTCTTTCAAATGAACAATTACCACTTTAATTTTTCAGGCGTAATAAAACTGCACGTAAGTTAAGCGGTTTATTTCATTTCAATTGAGCAAATTGACCCCATAAAAGCTGTTTGATAAAAGGTCAATGTGCGTTCTTTCTCTTACTCGTGAGAAAGACTACTCCTCAGATTAAGTATATCAGTACAGATAATACAGGCATATTAGTACCATTTGGAAGCGCTTATGAATCTATAAAAACTAAAGTTTAATCTCTAAGTAAAACGAGTTTTCTTTTCTCGTAAGCGACAACTATACGTACAACAATGTTAATCTATGCCATAAGGTCGTATACGTCAATTATATTCATAGGTTTTTATTGCATTTTAGAATGTTACAGCACTAGATGAAGACGTTTAGTTCATATGCGTTAATAATCTCTCATGGGTGTCGGTGAGATCAAACTTCTCAAGGCTTTTAATAGCTTGACTCGTAATTAATGGGTATTTTATATAGATTTTTTAGATTAAATGATTGGTTTCGGTAGTAAAGTGCTTCCGAGATATTTCAACGGTATTTTTAAGCTTTTGCCTTATCTTCTTTTCAATATACTTCTTGCCTATAGAAAACGATAGGGGAGACCGGGTAAGTTTAAGCGGCCATAATGGACTATGAACCGGTGGCGAAAAATCGCGAGTTCTATATCTCCGTGGTAGATAACGCTCTCGCGATTTTTGGACACCGGTCGAGTCTTCTATTATAGCCGTTGTGTGACAACCAACCCGTGACACAATCCTAGCCAGTTTCCCCTACTAATGGATTAGGACAGCTTAGTATAAAGTTAGCAGCCTTTGGGTGTAGTATAAAGGCAACATATAAACAGAGATTCAATTAAAATTATTCATTATTTTCGGTGGTTATATCCACGCTTAATTATGTCCCACGAAGTTTACTTACCTAATATAAACACAGCCTAGCATACCTCTGCATATAAAGAACAAATGCCATCACAGATGAAGAAGAATTCTCATACGAGAAGTCTTCTCGGGTGGACGTTATTTCATGGTAAACCAATGGAACTATAATGCATTAAGCTAAAATTTTCGGTACCGGAATATAACGGTATCGTTATTTTTTTCGATCCTGAACCTTTTTATAAAGGTAGGTATAGGCTAGTTCCCCGCACACCGCTCTCCCGCTCACCTTTGTCGTCATAATCGCCACCGCCCTGAGTAAGTAGTTAGTAAGTAGATAACTAACAAAGTTACTTTTTTCGGCACAAGAGTTACTTTTTTTTCGGTACCGGACAAATACCGGCTGACTTCCGTTTTAATAAAGGTTTAAGTACACCTATGAAGAATAGCGATATCGTTATTTTATATCGGTAAGCTACCTTAATAATTCAACCGGTACCTACCTTTATGACAAAGAGGTATTCATGTCCAATACCACTACTATTTAATCCGTGTTTTTTTCAGTGAATATGAAAATTCAAGAGATATTATTAGAGGTTGGAATAGGTAGTGCCTATTTACCTTCTTCTTCGCGGAAAGACTTAATTAAGAATGGTTAAATTATAACCACCAAAATTATGTTTGATTTTTATTGAATGCGGGATTTTCCGGATTAGTTAATACTTACTAATAAATCGGTCTCAGAAAAATTAAATACGTTGACAAAATTGAAAATACAATAGGTCCATCGGACATACTCTTAGGACTGACCCCGAGACTCCCGAGAGTGAATTTATGTGTTAAGTATTATAACTCATCCGGGAAATCCCACATTCAATAAAAATTATTGATTAATTTGGTGGTCTTAATTACGTCCTCCCGCGCCTTAAGGTAAATATGCACTACCTATTCTGACCTCTAGAATTTATTAACTTTACTTCACTTTTAATTAGCCTACTTAACCTGTCGAAAGATCACTGTATTTTGCTCCTGGAGTGAATTGGGGAAAAGCCGGTGTTTTGATGTCGCCTTATGTAGGATGGTGCGGGTTACCGCCGTCTGAGCTAGCAACCTAACCTCACTAAAAATCCCATTTTGCTAATATAATAAGCTAGAAGGTACCCGAAACTTCAGCAGGTGAAGCGAAACAATCATAATTCTCTTTTTTTAATGAAGAAACTGAATTAATATTCTGATTCAAATTCAAAATGATTTATTTCAAAGTCCGTATATTGTTAGTTACATTATTAAGACTAAGCTATGTGTGTCGCTGTGCTCACTATAAGCATCGCTGCGGCTGGGTGGACTCCCATGCGTGCGTCTGCGGTGCGGGGGAGCAAACTGTTCAGCATATTGCCCAAGCCTGTCCTATAACTCCGTACAAAGCTGGCCCTCTCGAAGATCTGATCACCTTTAACCACGCTGCCATGAAGTGGCTGACTAATCTTAGCTTTAACCTCTAAATTGTGTATCCGTCTCAAATGATACCTTGTGCCATACGATTAAATAAATAACTAACTATGTACAAATAAACTAATACTTACAAAAATAAAATTGTCAGGCCTACTTGCCATACGTCAAGACCCGCTCAATGCAATGCCATATTATGGGGTAGTTAAATCTACCAGCACTCACCTTCTGAATGCCGTTTTGACTTCCCCCCGACGTGACCCATAAGCGAAGTGATTTTATTACGCACAACCATCCTAATAATATACTTATTTAAATAAAACAATGTAACGGATTATATCGCGTATATTATCTCATTTGAGCTAGATAATATATTTTGATTAATATTATTGAAATTACATTGTTGAGACTAATAGACGATCTTATTGTAAATGCATTTAATTTTTAACTTGTAAAATATAATGTAATTTTCAATAAGAAATAAATATTTATCGATCTATCTATCTATACGCGATATAATCCGTTAAATTGTTTTATTTAAATCGGTAATAATCGGGGAAACAGAAGAAAATATTAATATACTTATTTTTTATTAATGTGGAAATACCACAATTGTTATTCAAATTAATATTATAACACATACTTCGATTGTAAAGGAAAACAAAACAATGCGACCTATTAAATTGCAAGCAGGATTTGCATCTCCGACTTCTTCTTTAATGCAGAAGTGCTGTGACCAACTGAGCTATCGCAACTTTATATCCCAGAAAACCACAATGGGCGATGCCGCAGGTAAGTCTAGTATAAAATGAACATAGATAACATTCTGACAAAAAAAAATCATTTTTTCGACAAACTTTTATTGCCGACTGTACTTTTGTTTGAACATTCATCAACTACTTACCGAGATGATTTTAAAGGGCCCAAACTCAGTAGGATTGCATTCACAGATGGTTATACACTGTTTATCCATATATATATATGTAGCAATTTTGGTGCAGTGATAATGGTAGAGTGCCCATAAGGTGCGTCCACGTTTGAATCATATTTTTGGACTTTCCGAAAAACGCTTCATACTAAACCGTAGGAAGGCGTGACGTCACACCTTCCTGCCTTGTATGGGGAAATTAAGAATTTTGTTCTGCAGCTATGTTAAAACTTGCGTTTATCGAAACGGTTTCATACCAAAAGTTACTATACATTTTTTAGGTTCTTCAATGGTATTATTATTTATAAATATTTTCATACTTTAAAAATGGACTTTTCAACCTATCTTTAAAGGCTCATAAAACAAGTTACACGTAAGGTATCGAACTCAGTTTTTTTTAGGAATGTCGTCATATAAATCTACCATTTCGCATCAACATTTTATTATTATTTCAGTACAGTCAACATCCCTATTGCGAAAGAAACTGTTACCTCTCCTCGCTTAAACTGTTGAGCCAATTTAGATGAAATTTGGAATGGAAGTAGCTTAAGACTCTAGAAAGGACGTTGGTAGTTGTTATCCTGGAAAAATTGACAGTTCCAAAGGGATAAATAAAATAGTAGGCCACACAGGCCGCGGGAAAATCCTCAGATAATTGTAACAGTGATTGTGAATTTGGTAGCAATTTTGGTGCAGTGATAATGGTAGAGTGCCCATAAGGTGCGTCCACATTTGTATCATTTGCCCGTATCAGACCATCGTCGCGTGGCATGATCGCGTGTCACGATCACGCGTTTGGACGTTGCGCCGATCCGATCGCTCGAAATCAATGTTGCTACGCGTATCCCACACTTATATCGGACGAGTGCGGCATGATCGGCGCGCCGACAGTGAGCGTCCAAGCAGCGCGATACGCAGTCATGCCACGGCACGGTGATCGGATGCGAGCAAATGATACAAGTGTGGACGCACCTATAGATGTGGCAAATTTCAACCGAAATGATGGATTAGGTTAGGCGTGATGAAGCCACAACGACACATACAAACATACAAAACATAAAAAAACGAATCAGTGACCTCCAAATGATGTGTTACATTTTTTTTTTATATCTAAGGTACAGACATTTAATTTAAACTATTTTATAATAGTATAGATGAACGTATGTATGTATGTGTGTAAGTATGCATGTATGTACGAGTTTCTCTTTATTCAAAAACTGAACAGCAATCGACTTTAGTGTCACCTGATGGTAAGGATCTCTGTCGTCGAAGGAACATTAAAAAACGTATTCGCGTAATAAACACTTAGTATTTACTTATTTTTGACTGTGGCACATTTTCTATGTAGGTACATATTAAAGAAATATTTGATCAATATTATCATCATCTAATGTCCAAAATAACAAACTTTTGGGCATTTACGAAAATTTAGTATCCTTAATAACGAATTTAGTTTTCCTTTCCCCTAAGCCTATTTCAACATTATTAACCTCCAATCTTTATTAATTATTTATCAAAACTGATAAACAATTAATAAAGATTAGCAATTTTTTTAGTTTTCCATTAAGTCAAAACAAAGCCAACAATTATGTATACATCCCCTTGAGGAGTTCGTCTAATAAATAAACCCGATACTTGTACAACGCCAGCGAGACTTGAGACTCAATAAATTAAAGATTACCTAACTTATTTCCGTCTAAAATGAACTATTTTACTTGCTAACTCATGACAGTTACGCCCTTCTTCGCGAGAAAAAGAAGGATGCTATTCGCACATTATGCCTTAGACGCTGAATCAACCTTGACCTCATAAATTAGTAACAATCGTGTAAAATGTAAGCTATGTGTCGGCACAGAATAGATAAGAGTACAAGTACAGAAGGCTCACTACTTTGATCTTTACAAAAGCCGCTTTTTTCTTAGCAAAAACATTATGATTTATGGCCTTCTGACGTCGTCGACTCCAGCGCAAGCCAAACGGAACGTTAAGGCTGTGTACGAACGGTGAAAATGAATAGGCTCACTCGCCGCGTCGCCGATAGTCAGGGGTGTCAACAACTAGAAATAAAATAATAATGTATTGCCCGTTTATTTCTTGCATTCAATATAGAGAGCAATAAATTTATATTCTTCATACATTATATACATTATTTCATTATTTATCTTTAAAATAATAAAAAGACAACAGACAGACAGACGCGACAGGGGACTTCGTTTTATAATATTGAGTGATTTGAACGGAACGGTTGTTAATACATAGATATAAAATACATACTAAAGCCTTCCTAAGAATCAAGCTGCACGTTAGTGAAAACCGCATCAAAATCGGCCGTGTAGTCTCCGAGTTTATCGCGAACATACATACAGACAGACAGACGTGACGGGAGACTTAGTTTTATAATATTTGGTGATTTGAGCTTTTCGAGCAAGCAACGTGTTATGAATACCTCGAATATACAATGAATAAGTCGTGAATAGGTTACTATGGCGTGCATTAAAAATAACATTAAGTTTGTTTGAAAAAATCAAAAACAAAAAATTATTTACATAAATCTTGAAAGTTGATGAACAAATAAATGTTAATTCCTTTATAGAGTACACTCGACTCCTGGGAGTTAAAATTTATGGTCAGAGGCAACCGGGAAAATAGTGAAAACTCTATCAAAACCTGGTAAGTAGTTTAGGAGAAGAAAGCGCACACACACCTACTGGATGCGAAAAGTAATTTGTACTTACATACTAGGTATTTAGAGAAAATCGTTTACCGATACTGTAACGTGAACATGATAATTTATTATAAACATTCATATAAACGTGAAGGAAATATTATTATATTATTTGAGCAAAATAACTAAATAAATGTGGAACACTGCTATTATAACATGTTGCCAACTTTTTTTAATGGTGCTGGTATGACCTACCTGCATACGAATTGCTGTTTTAGTAAGTCTCTACACCCTGTATACCTACTTACTACACTAGAATTTAAATTTATAAATGTCAGCAAATAATCGATTCAAAATTACATAAAACCAGATAAAATTGTACTCAGTATTAACTACTTCATTAATCCAGTGTTAATTACAAAGGTACCTATAATATCTTTTTTATTATTATACAGTGACTACCTAGTATCTATTATATTCATTTACTTATCTTCCGGCATCCTTCTGATGTGGCGGGAGAAAGTAAAACGAGTGATTTAAATTTCTGTCATTGCTCCTGCAACCCGCAGCGATACAATATTTTTTAGCTTTATTTTTTTAATAATTTAAGCACCATTTATCTCATAATTTTCCCAAATAGTCCGTCTTGAAACATTGAATACACGAATATGGCACGTTCACTTGCGACGTAAATCCAGAAAGCGAGAGCGTCTAGCGTGCGCGAGCGTTCCGAGGCAGAGCGTGGAAGCCACTGAATGTGAAGGCCCCTCTGGAGGTGCCGCCGGCATGTACTTGTAGCGACGAACGTAAATCGCGGAGTGAGCCGCGCCTGGTGTCGGCTCTCCAAGGCCTTTGATAATTTTATTTTAATTATAGTCCGGACATTGAACGACGTTTCAAATAGCCTCTTAGTGTTATACAGCGCATTATAGATCGGCTTGACTCCTTGGCACTGCATAGAAAGAAATGTAGACTCGCTCTGCTTATGTCTCTAAGTGCTATAGTTATTTTTTAAAAATTCTTCAAACTTGTAAAAGTGAAAAAGCGACAATTGAGAAAACGTTGGTTAAAGTTTGGGACCGCAAAAAACACATTTGTACTTTGAAGTTGTGGAATGGTTAGTATCAAAGGAATTGGCATACTTTAAGGATTTCAAATTTGTCAAAATCTTGTATGCAACCTTAGTGATTTGAATGTTACGGAGGCTTGAACATAAAAACAGAACGGAAATATGTCAATCCTGGATATGGGTCTATTTTCTATATTTATAGCACGACACGCAGATTCATCTTTAAAGTTGTATTTATAAATGTATTCTCATGCTAAAAAAGACAGAAATAATTCTATGTATCCCTTTAGTTAGTTATTATGTCAAAAGTTAATTGAAAAGTACAGCATCAAAAATACGAATAAAAATAGTAGATTTTTTGACAAGTGGTAAAAAAAGCCATTATGACACGAAGTGATTATTTGGACGAGCACACGAAGTGAGCGAGGACAAATATATCTGAGTGTCATATAATGTATTTTAGCCACGTGTTAAACACTCTGCTTTTCACTTCGACTGCGAGAAAATACAAAAGACTTAACATTAAAATTGCGTATTTCATGAAAAATTAAAAGTACAGTTTGAGCAATCCTATCAGAAAGTTTGTTTGTTTTTAATTATTTGTAAGGAGTATGTCGGCTGGCCGTAAGTTTTTTTTTCAGTGTCATTGAAATTTGTATGGTATTATATGGCTTTCTTTTAAACCCTAGGGGCTAAATGTGCTATTTTAGTTTCAATTCGCGAAGCTAATATAACGTACTTTATGAGCAGGAGAAGTGAAAAATACGAAATATGAATAGTAGGGTTGGGTAACCATCGATAATGGACCTTTTATCAATGATTCCGCTAAATAAAAAACAGTATTATTTAAAAAAAAAAAAAATTACGGATAGATATAAATAACATTTATATAAATACTAACTCGGAAAACATTACACCTATGTTTTAAAAGCTGATTTTATACTTGTAGTAATTCTTTAGCGTATGTCCATACGAACGAAAACAAACCGTCAAAGTGGGACACTAAACTTGAGTCGGAAATAAGTTCTGTTCAAATTCCGTAAAAAAAGATCAAACAAACGACATTAGTATCAATGACTATTAGATTAACAATAACAAACCTTTATCACATACATAAAATGGGATAAATAAACCAAACACATACTTTTCACTGAACAAGCACTAAAGTTTAGTAAATCGACAAAGTGGGACGCTACCTATAGAAAATCACTAAACCTTATAATGCATAAAAAAGTACTTAGAATTTGATATTAATATTTTTTATGCTTGATAAGTGTGTCTTTAAGTAATCTTATGTTATATATTAAAATACATATGTTATTTGTATTTTATAATGCTGTACTTTTCAATTAATTTTTTATTAACTTTTTGACATAATAACTAACTAAAGGGATCCACAGAATTATTTCTGTCTTTTTTAGCATGAGAATACATTTATAAATACAACTTTAATAATAAATCTGCGTGTCGTGTTATAAATATAGATAATAAACCCATATTCAGGATTGACATATTTTCGTTCTGTTGTTATGTTCAAGCTTCCGTAACATTCAAACTACTAAGGTCACATACATGATTTTGATAAATTTGAAATCCTTAAAGTATGCCAATTCATTTTATACTAACCACTCCATAACATCAAAGTAGAAGTGTGTTTTTTACCGCCCCAAACTTTAACCAACGTTTTCTCAATAGTCGCTTTTCACTTTTGCAAAGGACCCCGCAGCAAACATAGGGAAAAAGTGGTTTCAGTCAAATGTCACGAAATTTTAGTATGATGTAGATACAAATCTCCTCATATTTTTTTTATAAGGGCACAACTCTCTCAGACTTATAGTTTCAGAAATAATCAATTTAATTGTTTTATACAAAATATATGTATGTTACCTATTTTACGTAATTCCTCCTCTTTTTTGCTCTGTTATGCATATAGTTCGTAACATAGATAACTGATAAAATGAATGTCAATGTGACAGTGACATTATGAAGATGATTTGTTAATTTAGATAATTACGTACTTAATTATAAGCACATTAATTAAAATAAGCACAATACTTATACCAGATAATGGCAGCAAGAAATCCTTGCTTTGTCTGCAATAATCTTGTCGCTCCTCGGGGTTTGAGACGTATTCCAATCGAAAACCTACAGAGAATCGATATTGCAATCCGATATAGGGAAACCATTAATAATATTCCTGCCGAATATAATGATGATTCTCGTGTTTGCGTGAACTGTGACCGTTTGATAAACCGGGAAATAGAAGAATTGCGACGGGATGGTGATTGCATTGTTATCAACGTGTTGAGACAAACTACGAGTCATTCTTGCGTTATCTGCAATTGTATGCAAAATCAACCCAGACTTTTTATAAACGCAAGGGTCAAGATTTTCGTTGACGATAATATTTTTATTCCGCCTTCAACACGATGTTGTTTAATACATTTGACTGCTGCGGGACTTATACCACAAGAGTTAGCGAGAAGATTACATTTCATCAAACGACCCTATCGCCTTCAGGGTGCTGACTTAAATGTTTTTTTGCAAACTATAAGAGAACAAGCTAAAGAAGCCACAGTTTTTAAGAACGATTATTGTACAGATGAAGAGTTTCAGGTCATAAGTCCCGTCACCAAACCACAATTCGACGAAATATTACAGTCGAGCGTGGAAGTTCCTGTAAGGAACACATTCAGACGTATTACCGAAAAGATGCTGATGATGTTTTTGTTAAAAATGCGTCAGGGACTTCCAGAGATTTCTTAAAAGTAATATTTAGATATAGTAGTAGACAATACGTATCCCATGATATATGTTTAGTGAGAAAGTCACTGATGCTGCGATTTGTGCCTGAATCCATTGGGTTTGATCATATTACTAGACGAGAATTCATTGACAGACATGTAACTGATTTTGCAAATGAACTGTATAACGCTGACGTTCATAATCCTAAAGCCATACTTATAGTTGATACGACGTATGCTTATATTGAAAAGCCTAGTCATTTTAAATCACTTAGGCAATCTTTTAATATGCATAAAAGACAACATTTAGTTAAACCGGGCTTACTAGTGGCACCAGACGGTTACATTCTCGATGTTCACGGGCCATATTTTACGGACTCTAGAAATAATGATGCTGCTATTATTGGGTCTGAATTTGAACAAGATAGGGAGGGTATTGATCGATGGTTTCAAAATGGAGACATAATGTTGGTTGATAGAGGCTATCGTGATGCATTACCGTACCTAGAAAACAAAGGAATAATATGCAAAATGCCAGCATGCATTGTACGTGGTCAAGCTCAGCTTTCTACATTGCAAGCGAATGAATCAAGAACCATTACGAAATCAAGATGGGTGGTTGAGGCACGTAATGGCCATTTGAGATCAATATTTAAGTTTTTTAAGGGCATCATCCCTAGAGCTCATGTTTTGCACCTAAATGATTTTTTTAAAATAGCTGCTGCAATGATTAACAGATTCCATGCAGAAATAATAATGGAGGATGCAACCGTAGAACTAGCTCGCGAATTGCGTGTGAGAATAGATGACGTAAACATAGTTCAAGCTCGTGTAGAAATGGACAATCTATTCAGAAGGAATGCAGTATGGGTTCCTTTGAACGAAAACCACGCATTACATTTTCCCGTACTGGATCTTGTGCAACTTAAAACCATTTTTGTTGGCGTGTATCAGCTTCGATTGTCCCCAGCATACATGCAAGATAAACTTGATTTAGATGGGAACGACATGATGCAAATCGACGAGTACCGTCAAGAGCCAGGATTTATACGGGTCAGGATTTATTCTCGTTTCCGTAATGCGACAAAACATCAACTGTGGCTCTCTTACGCAATAGGACGGGAGGAAAATGAAGAGTTGGAAGAGGCAATCCTGGGATATTACTGCACATGTAAGACAGGAGCTAGAACGATAGGCTGTTGTGCTCATATTGCCTGTGTAATATGGTACCTGGGCTATGCACGTCATCAGGAACATTTAAAATATCCCAGTATTGCATTAATACAGTTTATTAAAGATGCAGCAAATAGAGGGCGAATTAGGCATTGATTGTTGCACCTACTTGTAGTATTCAGTATATATTTTTGTAAAAATGTTCAAGGATTGTACTTTTTATATATTGTAAGATAAGTAATATAACATTTTATGATGATGATACTTTATTTATGTATGTAGAACCAAACTAACATGGCTACTGCTATAATTAATCCGGTAGTCCCACCATTACAACGAATCAATAATACACGAGCATAAACAGGCGGACATAACTGAGTCGCTTAACTTCAAATTCATGACTCAACTGACAGTTGGTGCCTGCACCTGAATTTGACTTCATAACGTCAGTAACTGTCAGTGGGTATCATTTCAATATATCGATTTCAGAAAACACGTCGCGTAAATAGAACAATATATACTTGATTATTTTTGAAACTATAAGTCTGAGAGAGTTGTGCCCTTATAAAAAAAATATGAGGAGATTTGTATCTACATCATACTAAAATTTTGTGACATTTGACTGAAACCACTTTTTCCCTATGTTTGCTGCGGGGTCCTTTGAAGAATTAAAAAAAAATAACTATAGCACCTAGAGACATATATTTTTCACCAAAAGATAGCGTATGATCTGTAGTATTAGGAACTACTCATAACTCCATATCGACAAAGTGGGACCTTTTCCCAAAAACAGTCACATATCATGATAAGTTACACGTAAACGCTGGAGGTCCCTATCGCCCGCGCAGTATGGCGTCTCAGTTCTCAGTACAGTCAGCTGAAGAGTCAAGGACCCCTCTGCCATACAAATAAGTAATATGATAGGAGGGTCACGTTTTTCTGCAGTTGACTGTGACGTGTAACTACGTTTAACTATGTATAGATACGGATAACTACGTTTTTATGAACTAATATAACGACAGCAATAATAAAATAGAACGAATAAAATATAAATTATGATTATCATGTAATTCTGAAAATGTATTAATCTCAACGATTAGCAATGTATAAATGAGTACCCTAATGTAAAAAATAATGTCACCAATTATTATATACTAAAAATGATATGTAAAATACTGAATTTTATGAATAAATATCTGAATCTGACTATATATTATTAATTTTTAATTAGCATAGAGCGGGAAATACGCGCTCCCCATATTTCCGTATGGCTACTATTATATATTCTGTGGTATGGCGTGGAAATATGAACGATACGAGCCTGAAATAGGCAAAGGATCGATGGATTCGAGATGAGGTGCTGGAGGCGTATGTTGAGGATACCCTGGACCGCCATGCGCATCAATATCGATATATCGATCCTTTCACAGCTTTGTCTCCAAACCCGCCAATCCACAATCTGTCAACTTCGGCCAGATAATGAGGAGAGGAGATGAAAGCCTTGAAAAGCTGATCATGGTTGAAAACACGAAGGGCAAACGACCCCGAGAACAGTCCCCAACCAGATGGAGCGTTCAAGTGATAGGTGTCCTCAAACAAGTTTTGCTCGGTCGTCAGAGACGCGATGAACAGACACCGGTGGAGGCAGATCATAAGAACTAGGTGTAGAGCTCGCACATCCATCGATGACCACGATCCTCAGTCATAAGGGAGCGACCACAGAAAGAGAGAGAGAGAGAGACCGGAAAATATAACTGGTGCCGAGTCGCGAAATGAGTGAAGTTGCAGCCTGACCTTGCTATGGTCAAATTATAATAAAGACGAGCCCACCCTCAAGTTTCGAAAACTTCTGAACAGAGTAGCAAACTTCTAAAGTTGCCAATACCGTGGAAATATCTGTTCGCAGCATTAAAGGTATTTACGAAATATAAGCGATCGAAGATAAGGCGTGAACATTTGAATATTTAAATTCAGACGAGTTCGCAACGCGGGTAATTAAGTAGTGTTCGGGTCATTAAGCCCTGATTGAGACTGATGTCAAATGCAAAACAAACATTTTAAGCTGGGGTTAATGAAATAATGATCTTTATTCTCTGAGTAGTCTTAATTTAGTCCGTTTTAACCCTACAAAAATACATTCATCGCTAAAAGTTGTTGTCAACCCGATGAGACGTATACGACACGGAAAAGCAAAAAGTTACGGATCGAAGGTCATTCAGAGCTATAAGCCCCTTAACTGATCGGTAGAAGGCGGGAAGACCATGTAAATCCTGAAACGCGCTATTTAGAGTTTTCTCCAAGTTATGACTAACTCTGAAAGATGAGAAAACAATTTTATTATAGAACTTCGATCGCGTACAATCAGAATTTATAAAAAGTCCTTCCATAGTCCACCTCTATCTCTAAGTCTCTAAACGAGTATAAAGATGTTTCAAATTTTAAAGAAAGGAAGAAAGAAAACATATTTATGCAACGCCAACATAAACAAAAATTATAAATAACAAAAACAAATGACGACGCTGAAAGGGGTCACCACTCAGCTTTATGCCACGGCAAACCGTGACGCTGATTTTCGGTGATGCCCTGTAACTTAAAACTAATTTATAGGTACCTACCTAGTCTATTATCTAAACCTAGACCGAATTTCATGTGTAATGGATTCTCGTTACTATTTTATAGGTTCTTTTATTATGTTATAGGTAGCAAACGAGCAGACGGGTCGCCTGATGGTAAGCGACTTTGGGGTGGGACTTGTGGGGCAATTTTGGGGTTGGGAGACCTTTGTCCGTCACTGGACATCCTTGAACTGATATGATGATGATGATCATAAACAAACTATTTTTTAAGTGTCTATAAAAAAAACATATAGAAACTTAGCGTCACGCATAAACCTCTAACAGGTTTTTGTAACGCGTACTAGTAAATGTTTTGTGTGTTTACGTCATTTAAATAAATTAAAAAAAGAAGTACTTAATTTGTGCAGTCAATAATAAAGTTAGTCTTAAAGTGGATAAAAAGGTTTTTAAACAAAATTTAAAAACTTTCCATTCGAGGGAATAAAACGTTATCTTTTTTATACTGCAGTACAGGACCGTAAACCAGGAGATGAATCTTTTATATCACAAAAGGATGAGAAGAAGTTAAGTTCTGTTACATTTTTGTACGAAGCTAATAACTATTTTATTTATATAGTAATTAACTCACCAGCAAAGATAAACTACTTAAACACTGTTTACTTAATAAACTAAATGCTACTTTTTGATGAATACAACATATTTTAATGGTCTCCGATTTATAAAAAAACTAGAAGGTGGTCTTCGTCAGCGGAGGAGACAAAAATCATAACTTTTTTTCAGCGTAGTCGAGTAAAAAGTATCATATAACCATCTGTGGATGCCGAGCTACCCGTGTACCAAAAACAGTCAAAATCTGTTTAGCCGTTTTGGCGCGATGAAGCCAAAACGACACATATGAACATATACTTTTTATCCGACTACGTTAAAGAAAAAAAATAGGCACCAATCAATACAGGTACCTAGTTGAACATGTTTTTTAGAAACATTTGAAATAATTGGCTATTACGAGGTCGTTGCAACGATTACACATATGTCTAATATTTTATTTATATGTATCTAATTATACATAAATACTATATGGGCATCCGCGGATAGTTTAGGATTATTTTTATCCGACAGCGGTAAATATAAAAAAAGGTTATATTATCCATCGCACGAAGGAAGTTGCGGGCGCCTTATAGTAGCACAATAAAACCGGGCAAAATTCGAAACTTTCTAGTAGAAATTCTGCACTGCATATCAGAGCTATACATAAAGACACCCACACTTTAATAAGTTTTTCCAGTAGCGCTTCAGAAAGTACAACACAAGTGAAGCAAAGATCCAAGACAAGTTTCCTATAATTTCGATTCTGAGTAACTTACTGACGCACAAAACTTGTGTATAATATCTACGTATAACTAGAATTGTTCAAAATAAACAGCGAAAAAGTACCATATCCATCATCGACTCCATAGTCATATCCTAATAACAGGTGAGATCGAATAATCAGTGATTGAAGAATTTACCGAATCATTCAAATTATTGAAGTTACATTCCCATAAAC
The DNA here is from genome assembly GCA_905404275.2 of Hedya salicella. Lineage (NCBI taxonomy): Eukaryota > Metazoa > Arthropoda > Insecta > Lepidoptera > Tortricidae > Hedya > Hedya salicella. The sequence continues at coordinate 19,257,333 of FR990113.1, forward strand.
AAAATAATAACATAAAAACAAAAAAGGTACTCAGTATTCGAAGTTATTACCGCAAATTGACAATGTTTTATGTTTAAACCAAGCTATTTTTCAATGAAGTCAAATAGAGGATAAAAAATTAAAAATAACCAAATTTAATATTTTTGAAAATATCCCGATTTAATAAAAATTAAAAAAAATTATAAGACCCTCCTCCTGAATGAGTATATGTGGCAAGTAAAGCGTGCGACAGTCACAGCGTAGAAAATCGTAAAGAAACACTATTACTAAGGAGGATTTAGTATACAATTTTTATCATATCTACCTAGTGATGTCACTTACACGTTTCGCCTAATATCTTCAAAATTAGTTACAAAAAATAAAATATTATTTTGGGTTCCTTGATTGAATGAATAACATGACTGTCGATTGAATATTACTTGGAAATTTTAAATGTTGTCAATTAAGAAAACACTTACAGATGATGTACTTAAGTAGTTCCCAAGACCTTCTTGTAAATAATTCGCTAGTACAGAAATATTTATTTGTCGCAAAGCCTAAAGACTTGGTATGAAGACACTTTGTGAGAAAATGAGTATTTTATTAATGAAGCGATTAGGATTGTAACTTCAAGTTGTACAATTCCGAGAAAATAAACCCGTCTAAGCTTGAGATGTTATAAAATGTGAAACTTTGATACAGAGAATTTATTCTTTAGGAAAAGATATACTTTCAGTTCGGATTTACGATGTTTTCCTATCACAGTAACGAAACAAGGTTTGCTATACTATAACTTTACAGTATAGGTTATAGCTAAGCTATAACATTTTAAGTGTCAAGTTTTTCGAAGCGAACTACAAATAAAACCGAAATACATGTTAAATATTTTACGCAGAAAATATCCAAATACTGCTAAAATATGTATACCGATGTTGTAATTCTATCATTTTGCCACCATTTTTATTTATGAAGTACTACGTTAATGTCAAATAAATATTTCACATCCAAGTGTGAAATATTAAAATTTGCTTACATCATTATGTTCATCATAAACGAATCTAAACATAGACATCGTATTGTGAATAAATTATTAAGTAACATACCTTTTAAAATCGCCTATTTATCACAAAAATCACAAAAGTTTTGGCAACACTATAAATTCACATCACACATTCCAAATTCAAATTTGAATTTTCGAAGTCACTGGCCACTAATAAAAACTATTATAATTTACGAGTAAAACTTTCGATCCGCGCGCGAAGCGAGAGGCGTGCGTTCGGCGTAACGAACTTTTCGGGACTGTCCGTTGTAACATCACTGTATGGTTACAAAGTTGTTGGACAAGCTATGTTTTTCTTTTTTATGATTATCATGTCCATAATTACGTCGGATGGGAGACACTCGTATTTTATAACCTGCAATGTTTATTATTTGTGTTTAGGTAGATATGAAGCCCGTTTATAATATACTGATTATGCGATTTCTATTGATTAAGTAAGTTATAGTTTAAAATGGCGATACGTTTTAGTAGACTATTCGTTTTAGTCACCGTCATAACAAACTCGGTAAGTATTTACATTTTATTTAATTTATTAATTGAAATTGAAATTGAAATTGAAAAATTTATTTCAGGCTTCTTGACCCATATTTGTTAGTAACAAATTTTCTTAAAAACTATGTTAGTGAATACAGATCTGCGACTAATACATTAAATTAAAATAAATTAAATTATAAGGAAAACAAATTTAAATTCGAATAAATTACATGTCATAAATCAAATTAAATACAATAATCAATTCTTGTGTATGCTATTCCACTTTATCACAAAATGACTGTCAAATTTGGAGTATAATGCATTCAGAAGCGCGCTAGAGCCGGCCGACAGCCTGCGCATGAGGGAAGCCGCCCTCTTGCGGACTATAGCGGGGAACCCGTCGGTGCGCGCGTAAGTATTAATAGTGTTAATATGAGCATTAGTAGCCAATATAGTTAGATGGTATATATGGCGTCAGATGGTATGTTATGGCGTCGAATATGAATGAGGTGCGTTATGTTTGCACTATCTCATTTTAGTTCCCGACGTTTCGGAAGCTTTTCAGCTTTCCATGGTCACGGGTGGACTTTCGAAACGTCGGGAACTAAAATGAGATGATATACGCGATATAATCTGTTAAATTGTTTTATTTCAATGAGTAATAATCGCGGAAACAGAAGAAAACATAACGTAAACAAGTTATTAAAAATTATTTAAGAAGATACAAAAATGGATACATACAATGTACCAACTAATAATAATGCGTGGTAATTTCAACTTTGTCGCATGTTAGACTTTGGAGATAAGGGGGTAATTTTTTTCCGAATACTTCTTCAAAAATCAAAATTGTAAAAAAAATAGTATTAATGTGGGTTTCAATATAAAGAAATTAAGCCCTTTTGATATGCAGCATAGATTTGAATTCATGGGCCAATAAATTCTAAGCTAATGACTGGTAATTTTAATTTTGATAAAAATATATATTAATTTTAATTTGTTCACTGCGGTACACTTGGGTTAGCCATGTTTACAACTATTTCAAATAAATACCATAAGTGTAGTTCCTGAGATATAGCCCCGTGGCAGACGGACAGACAGACAAAGTCGCACCATTTTACATTTTTCATACGGAACCCTAAAAGAACAAACTTTAGTATTATATGGTACGCTAGTAAAAATATTTTGTATTAAATAAGAAGAGTTCATACGAAGTTAGTACACAACGTTTCGCGTTTTCATTCTTAGGTTATTATTATACTAAAGAAAAGTTTTTTAATATCGTTACAAAAATTATACTCGGGGAATCGATTTTCTGTCCTTTTTAACCCCCAACGAAAAGAGAGGGGTGGTATAAGTTTTACGGGTGTATCTGTGTCTCTGTATATCTGTAAACCTGTGTCTGTCGGTCTGTGGCCATGGCCACAAAAGATCCTGATTCCGTATCACTTCCCCCCGATAATAGTGCAAATTCGATCACACTCTAGAATTGGGATGAGCCAATTTTTAATGAATTTTTTTTTTGCTTCGAACAGATTAAAAAAAATAGATTTCTAAGATTAGTTAATTGTGTTTCTAATTTTGACTTTTATTTGTCCTTGCCAAACAGTACAGACGTCAGTCGGTAGTAACGTCAGTCAAAATATCTCGTAGGTAATTAAAAAAAAATAGTACCTTAGAACGGCCTATTTTAAGGAAAATAAAAATAAACCTAGGACATTTTTCAGTTCATTTCAGCTCATCCCAAGCATTGAAGTTGGTATGAATCTAGACTCTCATTAGTCCACGGTTACTTATTTTAGATATTTCGGCGAAATTGGGACTATTTTCAATATGGCTGCCGACGCTCGTTAACTTTAAGGTGCGTCCACATTTGTATCATTTGCCCGTATCAGATCATCGTCGCATGGCATGATCGCGTGTCACGATCACGCGTTTGGACGTTGCGCCGATCGGATCGCTCGAAATCCATTTTGCTACGCGTATCACACAGTTATATCAGACGAGTACGGCTGATCGGCGCGCCGACAGTAAGCGTCCAAGCAGCGCGATACGCAGTCATGCTACGGCACGGTGATCGGATACGAGCAAATGATACAAGTGTGGACGCACCTTTACCTTTACCTTTTCCTATTCATGAAGTGCCTCGCTATATTATTCACAAATATGGTATCAGCGCTCGTAGCGTCTATCATCGCCACTGCAATCTCACCCCCAGACTCCACCACGCCACGCTCTGCATTTTCTATCACATGTATATTGTATAGCGGGGAGTGCTCTGAGGAATTGTTCGGGTTGATCCCAGTTGCATCCTTCCGCCATCGTCCTACACGACAATATTTCCATCCTCACCACTTAGATGGTTTGCACTCCACAACTGTGCGTTTTGCTCGAAATTTCCTGCCAGCACGACTGAACTGTTGAATAAATTGTCGCCGGTAGTACTTCCGGAACGATGCGATCTTCAAGACTTTAAAAAAAAGAGCGAACTCCCACCTGGAAGACCGGCAACGCACTTGTGACTTCAGGGGCGAGCTAGAGGCGGTTTAACAACAATTTTCAGAACTACACTTCTGTTATCGAGTAAAATTATGTAATGGGCGCTTCGAAGATTACAGCAATTATTTTTAATAGAGATTTAAGTACTTGGCTTTAACGTTATGAAGCGACTCCATATTTTTCGTCAGTGTCATAGCGACACAAATTTTCTTAATTACAAGACCATTAAAACACGTCTGTCAATCGCCATATATTGAATCGTGCTCCGTCTGTATGAGATATCTATACTATTATAAAGTTGTAAGAATGAAATGTCTGTAGGTATATTGAAGATATTTAAAAAAAAACATTATAATTGACCGTTTAGAGGTCACAGAATCGAAAAATATTTTATTTTCATTTTTTGAATGTGTGGTTGTAGCTTCATCACGCCAAATCGGCTAAATAGATTTCAACAAATTTTTGGTACACGAGAAGCTGGGTCCACACATGGTTATAGGGTACTTTTTACCCGACTACGCTGTCGAAAAAAAGAGGGGTTATGACTTTTCTCCTCCGCGAACGAAGTTGCGGTCACCTTCTCGTGCGGAAGACATTTATTAAGAATGGGTCAAGTTCGATAGTAGTAAACGATTATATCGGTTTCACATTAAAACAATTTGGCAACCTTTTTATCTCCCATCTAAATTATTGTATCGGCAAAGTTCTACGCCAAGTTTTAATCACGTGATAATTATCAAACCTTGTAAGTTCTCCGTTTTACCGACAGAATCAGTTTTGTCTACAGAATGTACAGTGGAGAAAAACATCAGTATATGTACATCTCTCCTATTATAAAGTTGTAAAAATGAAATGTCTGTATATTGAAGATAAATAAAAAAGAAGTGAACTGGGCAATTTGAAACTACTTTTTAATTCTTTTTGTTTTTTATATGTTTGTATACATCTTTGCAGCTTCATTACGTCAAACGGTTAAACGGATTTTAAAGCTTTTTGGTACAAAAAACAGCTGGGCAACAGAGCGTTCACAGATTGTTATAGGATACTCTTTGCTAGACAATAAAGCAAAAAAGTGGATTATGACTATATTCTCCTCCGCGAACAAAGTTGGGGGCACCTCTAATCCATACTAATATTATAAATGTGAAAGTGTGTCTGTCTATCTGTTACCTCTTCACGCTTAAACCGCTGAACCGATTCGAATGAAATTTGGTATGCAAATAGGTTGAGTCCAGGGGAAGGATATAGGCTACTTTTTATCCCGGAATAATACCCTTATTCAGAAAAAGTCGCGGGCAGAAGCTAGTTCTAGTATAAAAGATAAATCAACAAAACGATTTGCGCTTTCGTAATATTCGCGAGGGTTTTCCTCTTCAATAACTTAAAAGGATTCCAGGTACGAAACCGAAACAAGATCAGAATGACGAAACCAGAAAGTTTTAAATAGGCTATTAAAACGCTCATCCACCAGCGTGAGAATGCTATACAGAATGCTATTCGCCTATTTAAATAAGATACTGCGTCAGGTGTGACAGCACAATATGTTATTTCATTATACAAAATGTTATTAATTTATTTGAGTTGCATAAAGCGCTTGGAGTTGATATATTTAATTCAGACCCCGGATTGCTAAACGTCAGTTTTTGACACTTAAAAGGTATACGATATGTATACGTCAACATGCAAAGTATAATTAAAAAAGCCAAAAACCCGACTGCGTAAAAAAAGTTATAATGGAAATGGTGCTGTGAATCCAATGTCTTGAATGACGAAACAGCAGTAGAAGGTTATGTTAATGGTAGTATTAGTTATTAATATTTTCTTATTTTAAAAATGAACTTTCCTGCCCAACTTTAAAGGCTCATAGAACAAGTTAAACGCACGGCATCGAACTCAAGTTTTTTTAAGAATGTCTTCATAAAAAGGTGGGTCCACACTTGTGACAATTTACCGAACATTATCCCGTGACCGTATCAGACACACGTGTCAGTACCGTTAATGTGGACGTATTTTTGTAACGCGAATAATTGTCACAAGCTCCAGTACGCTTCAATCCATTCCGAATACTGAAAGAAGCTGCCGAACACAAAATAACCGGCAGGACAATGTATGGAGTTACGATCTACCAGCCGGGCCCAGTGTGGACGTTGGTCTGTGTACTGTCACGCATCTAAGTCACGTGTTACGAGCCGATCCATCGAAAGTCGGTTTTTTATGGTTAAAGAACTTTATTTCTCAAAAGAAATTTTACATTTCACTTAATGAGAACTTATTGTCTAAAAAATAGTTAATTGTTTCAGTGAACATCGATTGCGACATACAAAGTTACGTTAAATTATCTAAGTTTTATTTATACATTACTAATAGCACTTTGCACTTACATACCACAAAATTATTAGAGGGATACATAAAAACACACACATAACATAAAATATTCAAGTAAAGTACAATGTGGGTACGCAGAGATTTATCTGTACGGTAAATTTATAAAACACCTTCATTTATGTTTAGTTTTTAATGTGCTTCAAATAAAATTTTAAGGTAAATGCTTAATGACATCCTTATCAGTCGTCTTTTGTATACGATGCAGAACTCCCAGGGCCGGATTTAGACGTTGTTAATTACATGGTCTCTCAGTTTTCGTTTAAACATATTAAAAATTTTACATTCCTTTATTTGTTTTGGTAATTGGTTGTAGAATAATACTCCTTGGAACCCTATGTGTTTCTTGCCAGTTTTAGTACGCGCTGATCTGAGACATAGATTATTAGCGTTCCGCAACGGGCGTATTCCCATTTCACTCTTAGTTTTAAATTGTATTTGGGTATGGATTTTCTTATCTAATATTTTTCTTATTAGTAAACAATAATTGTTGTAATGTAGTTGATTTAGGGTCATAATTTTAGTTTCTGAGTAAATTTTTTGGCTGGATGTAAGATAATTGTACCGAAAAAGTGTCTTTATAATTTTATTTTGAGCAATTTGTAAATTTTTGAGCGTTGTTTTATTAGCACTACCCCATATCTCTATGAGGTAGTTTAGATGGGACTTCACAAGTGAGTTATAAATGGTATATCGCACTTGGCGAGGAAAACATTGTGCAGTGTTATAAAGACATCCACGTAGTGATGATAATTTTGCTATAATTTTATTTATATGAGGCTTCCATGTTAATTCGCTATCCAGTAATAATCCTAAATACTTTTCTTCTGTTGATTCTTTTATATGTATGTTATTTATTGTTAATGGCTTTTCGTCAGTTATTTTTTTATTTTTGGATTTGAAAATTAGATATCTCGTTTTTGCCACGTTTATAGTAAGCAGGTTATTTTGAAACCAGGCAGTTAGCGCTTTTAGATCATTTTGAGCTTTTATTTTTAGTTCATCTATAGAGTGTCCAAAATAAAATACACACGTGTCATCTGCATATAAACTCAACTCTCCTTGCAAAGGTACTTGACTTATGTTGTTTATATATCCTAAAAATAAAAGCGGCCCGAGAATAGAACCCTGAGGGACACCGCACGTAATTTGTTGAGGAGAACTTTGTTCATTGCCTATTTTAACTATTTGCAAGCGATTTTTTAGATACGATTCCATGATTTTGTGTGCGGAGCCCGTAATTCCTATGCTTTTCAATTTTTCCAAAAGAAGTGGCTGACTCACTGTATCAAACGCTTTCTTGAGATCTATGAAGATTCCAAGCGCTACCTTTTTATCGTCTATGTTAGTTTTGATACTACTGACTAAGTCAGTTACTGCGGACAGCGTGCTAAATTGAGGACGAAATCCATATTGTTTATTAAACAAAAAAAATATTTGCGATAGATATCGTTCTAGCCGGTGGTAAATAATCTTTTCTAATATTTTAGATAGTATCGGTAATACTGACACTGGTCGATAGTTCCCAGGATCCATCTTATTTCCTGATTTGTAAATTGGTGTTACTTTTGCTATTTTTAGTGAGTCTGGGAAAACACCGTTCTCTAGGCAAAAGTTAATACATTTGGTAATTTTTGGAACCAGATATTGTTTGATACATTGAATCGATTTTGTTGTAATTTTGTCTATGCCAGCACTAGAGTTAGGATCTAATTTATTAATTATTTTCAATACTTCATCTTCACTACAAGGTGTAAATTTTTCTAATACATTATTACTGTCTTTTATGGCATTTTGACTAGTGTTGTTGTGATAACGAGATGGGATCTCATTAGCCAGCGCAGGACCAATTTTTACAAAAAAGTTATTGAATTCATCGCATATTTCTTTTCCATCCGTGGCGGTTGTTCCATTTGTAGTTGTTAGTTTTTCTGGACGGTTCTCAGTTTTTTTTTGTTGTTTGATAACGAGGTTATAAGACTCGAAGGATGTTCGGTATTGCTCGCGTGACCAGGAGACGTCCACACTTGTATTTATGACACGCGTCGAAGTACGCCAGATGACACAAATACAGACAGGGTAGGAGTGGATCACGTCGTGACATGTGCCGGTCGGTACATCACCCGCCCGCACCTCGCCGCCTCGATGTTCGCTCATTCAGGCAGCGCATGCATAATTATAAACATTGTGTTGTTTACATTAGTTTTGTTTTGTGACGATTAATTTTTGAGGCATGGAGTGGAGTTGCTTAAATGACACCACAGACCGACTCCTGTAGCGATGCCATGCCACGCAGTTGGACACCATGCGTCTACACTTGTAACATTTCATCGTACTTGGTTTGTGAGCGTGTCAGCATCAGCACAACCTAGATCGTCCACATTTAGCGTAACATGTCCTGTAGCGATGCCACGTAGACCGGTCCGTCGTCATGTCACTAGTGTGGACCCACCTAAAACTGCCATTTCGAATGAAAATTCTATTTTTTTTTGAGTACCGTCAACATTCCAATTGTTTGACTTGCCAATTGATAGCTGAAATTCGGGACAGTGAATTTCTGTCAAGTAAGAACCAACAATACCAAATAAAACACCGACTTCGCATAGTTATGAGAAAGAAATTTATAAAATTTCGTAGCATAATTACGATTTTTTTTTTCATTGTAACAAAATATAAGGTAAATGTTGGGCATTTACCTTATTATGCTGGATATTGTAATTTCAATAATTGACAGCCTGATTGTCACCTCCATTACAATAAATTAAGGTTGAAGGTGTCAACGATTGGCCAGTGACGAATACTGGGACATTTACCTTACATTATCTGTTAAACTTACAAAATGGAATAGAATGTCACAGATGAGAAGGTACATGTCATTATTATCTATTAATTATGTAGGTATGATAGGCTGATTTAAAAATATACTTCTAACTAGGTACATTGAAATGTAATTATCACCTATTGGCTGTGCGCACGAGTTCAGCGCCACCTAGCGTCCGCAACTTTGTTGGCTCTGACGTTTTGACATTTAATCCGGACATTGCGACGAAATCATTACTATATTATAAACGTGAAAGTATGTATTATTTTATTTCCAAAATTACTGGGATATGTGGGTGAAAAAGGGTTGTGAAATCATTTTCGGTCATTCAAATCAAATGAGGAAAGTAACATTTATTCAAACAGTGTGTTTTATTTTGAACTAGCTTCTGCCCGCGACTTCGTCCACCTTAAATACGTTTATCGCGGATAAGGGTATTTTTCCGGGATAAAAAGTAGCCTATATCCTTCCCCGGGACCCAAACTATCTCCATACCAAATTTCTTCATCCAAATCGGTTCAGCGGTTTAAGCGTGAAGAGGTAACAGGCAGACAGACACACTTTCGCATTTATAATATTAGTATGGATGTGTCAGGGTTTGTTTACTTCATTTTAAGTTGTAGTTTTACTGTATAACAAGAAGATAAAGCTACTAGTAACACTAGATGGCGCCCGCAACTTCGTTCGCAGAGGAGAAAAAGTCATAACCCCTCTTTTTTTCTTCAGCGTAGTCGGATAAAAAGTATCCTATAACCGTCTGGAGATACCCAGCTACTCATATACCAAAAATAGTTGAAATCCGTTTAGCCGATTTTGCGTGATGAAGCCACAACGACACGTACAAACATACATAAAATCCAAAAAAAAAAAAATCCTTTTACTAACCTCCAAATAGTCCATAACAATTTTTTTTTTTTATTATCTTCAATGTACAGACATTTCATTTTTACTACTTTATAATAGTAATAAGATATATAATTGTTCTTGAATCGCTAGTGATAAATTAAATCTTATTTTTAGATCAAAATAAGTATTATTTTAAGGACGGGGTTTATTAAAATTAGGTAACCAAGTATAAACTCTTCTGTCATATCTCAAAATAATTTGAGATATGACAGACGACAGCGCCAACATTATTTTTACTTTTGGCCACTATGAGCGCTGCTATCGATTATATTACCCCAACTAGTACTTCGCACCCAGCGAATATGGGATGGTCAGAAAAATACTAAAACGAAATAAAACAATATACACAATTTATTAAAAGAGTCCTTAAGGCATATTATAGGGTAGAGGACTATTTAACAGACAAAAATGCATGGCCCAAAACAGAAACCAAATAATTTACTTTTACCGGGACACGGTTCTTATAAGGTGGCATTGATATATCAAACGTATGTAATTTGTTTTAAATAAAAAATCATTATTTTGCTTTCTTATATTCTATATTTTTTTTACTTTTATAAGTTTTGATATGTTTTCTTGAAGAACTACGCATTGAGTTTATACTCAAAACATATATTTGGTACAAATATTGTAATAGATAAATAGATATAAGAGTTATTTCGAAAAAATGACTGACTGTTGAGTTTGTTTCGGCTTTCTTCTCCTCAGTTTTTTTTTTTTTTTTTTATTATAAATAGATGGGCATTTGACCGCAATCTCACCTGTTGTTAAGTGACGATGCGATCAAGGATGTATCATGCCCGTCTAGAAACAGCCTATTCACTCTTGTCTTGAACACGCCCAAATTATAATGGTCGGGGAACACACTCGCAGGCAACGAGTTCCACTCCTTTGCGGTACGCATGATAAAAGTTGCACCATAGCGCTTCGTGCGGATTCGCGGAATATTGACCACGTGCGGATGGAACGAACGCACGCGTCGTGTGTCCCGATGATGGAAAGGGGCTGGTGGAATTAAATCATGTAATTCCCCCGCACACTCACCGAAATGTAACCTGTAAAAGACCGACAGACGAGCGACCCTACGTCGATGCTCAAGGCTCTGCAGCTTAGTGTCAGTTAGAGTAGGGTCGCCAATAAGCCGCCTAGCTCGTTTGTCAATCGAGTCCAAAGTGGCCAGTTGGTATTTAGCTGATCCATCCCAAAGGTGACAGCAGTACTCCATACATGACCGGACTTGTGCTTGGTAAAGCATTAAAAGCTGTCCTGGAGTGAAATACCGCCTAACCTTGGAGAGGATTCCGAGTTTTTTGGCTGCAGTCTTTACTTTGGACTCGATATATTGACCGAAATTGAGATTGGCAGTCAACTGAACACCAAGAAGCTCAAGGCTGCCAGTCAATTTTACAGGCACATTCCGGAAAGTCGGAGCCAGCTCGAATGGGCTCCGTTTGGTGGAGAACAGACACGCCTGCGTCTTGGTAGCGTTGAACGTCACCAGATTAGCGTCACCCCAAGTGGAGACTGCATGAAGGGACGCGTCCACACGGTCTACCATAGCCTCTCGACAAGACTGGATTGTATCCCTGCTGGCCTTCGCGTCCGGTAGATATCTGTCCGCAACTGTGCTGTCATCTGCGTACCCAATGATACCGGGCATAAGCAGATCGTTTATGTGCAGCAAGAATAGAGTTGCGGACAGGACCGACCCCTGTGGAGCTCCGGCATCGATGGCTTGGTGGTCTGATGAGTAGCCATCGATGACTACTCGTATCGACCGGTTAGACAAGAAGTCAGATATCCAAGTACAAAGACCATCAGGAACACCATATGCAGGAAGCTTGGATATAAGGCCAGCATGCCAGACCCTGTCGAAGGCCTTAGAGATATCCAGAGACACGGCAAGAGCTTCCCCGTGTTTCTCAATGGCCTCACTCCATAAGTGGGTGGCATACACTAGAAGGTCCCCAGTTGACTGGCCTCGGCGAAATCCGTACTGACGGTCACTGAGGAGATCGTTACCTTCTAGGTAAGCCAGGAGTTTGTTGTTCAGTGCACGTTCCATAGTCTTGCAGAGTATGGAGGTGACAGAGATGGGACGGTAATTGACAGGGTCAGCGCGGCTGCCTTTTTTGGGCACAGGTTGCACGTTTGCAAGCTTCCACGATTTAGGTACTACCCCAGTCTCTAGTGAGAGGCGATACAGGCGTGTCAGTGGTGGAGACAACTCGGGTGCACAGGTACGCAGGACTATCGCTGGTATACCATCAGGTCCACTGGCTTTATTCACGTCCAGAGACTGCAGGATTTTTAAAATCTCTTTTTGATGTATACGTACTTCAGCCATGGAGCAGTCAGCACGTGGTAAGATGGGTGGAGTTTTACCCGCAGTATCCAGACGCGTATTTTGGGCAAAAAGAGTCGCAAATAAATTCGCCTTCTCTTCCGCAGCATGTGCCAGAGTACCGTCTGGTTTCAGCAATGGCGGGAGCGATGGCCGTGCAAAATTGGATTCAACCGCTTTCGCCAAGGACCAAAACGCCTTACTCCCAGCAGGGTAAGAGGCTAGTTTGGCGCCTATGCGGCTTATGTGGTTGAATCGAGCCCTGCGTAACGTTTTTTTGCATGCTTTGGCGGCTTGGTTAAAGGCTTTCTTCAGTTTCGGTGTATCCGGAGACTTACGTGCTCGAGCTTCAGCCCATGCGGAATAAGCCGATTGTTTGTGTGCCTCGGCACGACTGCAATCAGCTCCGAACCAAGGACGAGCTTGGCCATTCGACGCTACATCAGAGTATGGTATATAATATTCCATTCCCTGAAGTATAACCGCGGTTATGGCTTCGGCACAGCTCGACGGGTCACCTGAAGAAAAGCAGACCTCACGCCAAGGGTAAGATGCAAAAAAGTGACGCATCTCGTCCCAATCTGCTGACTGGTATCGCCACAGCCTTCGAGGACCACTTGGGTTGCTCTCAGGTGGGGAATATACGGATACAGATTTTACCAGACAGTGATCGGAGGTACCTAGCGGTGCAGAGACCGATACCGAGTATCTGTCTGGTTCAGTAGTCAGCAGAAGGTCAAGGCAATTGGCAGTGTGGGAGTCAACGTCGGGCACCCTCGTGGCACAGCTTACCAGCTGGGTGAGATCTAGCGATAGTGCAAGGTTGTGCGCCTCTCTCCCAGCGTGGTCGGTCTCCTGGTATGGGTACAACCACTCCTGATGGTGTGCGTTAAAGTCCCCCAAGATGACTAGCTGAGCTGAAGGGTACCTTTCCCTAGCCTCATCCGCCGTCTGAGAGAGATGTTCACATAAGCGAGTTGTCTCCTCGTCTCCACTGTGCGAGCGGTAGACACAGGCGTACAAAATTTGTTCATATCCTGCGTCCACCATGAGCCACAAGAGGGAGAAACTGGGGTCCTCAAGGTTCTTGAGACGCCTGATGCAGATGTCATCACGGGAGTACACACAGACCCCTGCACGCGGTTTGAACCAATGCTCAAGAGTGTACCCAGGGTAATTAAGGTACGCTATGTCATCTGGACATCTGATCTGCGTCTCAGTGAGGAACAGCAGCTGCGGTTTTTCTGTCTCGAGGTGGTGGTGGACTGGAACGAGATTTGAGTGCAGACCTCGGATGTTAGAGAGGTGCACTTTAAGTGGGAGGACGTGCAGCCGCTGTTTAACCTTGATTCTTATTTTTGACTTAGCCATAATTAGTGGAAGGGAGTGATTAGGCTGGGGGGAATGGCAGTTGGGCGAGGCGGTGGTCCGTTAGCTACCGGGAGGCAAACTGGACACGGCCGCACGTGAAGGAGCCTGACGCGGAGACCGCGGGGACGCCCGAACCCCCCCAAAATGGCTACCTGGTCCTCCCTTCCGGTCGCCAACCGGCAAGGTAGAGCATTCTGGGATTTTTCGTGAGGTGACGGGGCAGCCTTTCACTGTCGGCTAGGCAGCTAATTGGGCCCCCAACTTCCTACGGTCGGCCAGCGGCGGCACCGTGCTTCGGATCCCGCTGCCCTCCGAAGCCAGGCCCCCGATGCAGCCGTGACCAGCAGCCAAATACGGTCACACTGATCACTGCAACTGCCCAGACCCATTTTCCCTCATTGGCTACTCCAGGCATCGCGCCGGAACACAGTTAAAGCCGCTTGGCGACGCGGCTTTGCCTGGAGGGTGGTTACCAGCCATGGCCGAAGCCTACCACCGGAAATATGTCACCCGTTTGGCACCACCCAGGGGTCACGTGTAGGGTCTCGAGGGTAAACCTACGGACGCGAGTGACTTCAACCCCCAAAAGTCCTCAGTGGTCTTTTGGGAAACGCAGTAGGGTCACACTTGTAAAAGTGCCCTTGCGGCCTACTTACAGAATAAAGATCATTATTTCATTAATTCATTATAGATACATATATTCAGATTAAAATGTTTAGTTTTAAAACGTCATCTAGTTTTACCTTGGATATCCCCTTGCAGTCGACGCATGCTCCAAAGTATGCAGTCGGTAAGTAAGTATGGTAGCGATGAAAGTCCTCTTGTTTTAATGGACTTTGAAACATAGTAAACAGCCGAAAACTGTTAGGCAAAATTTTGCTGACACATTAGATACTTCACAGACAGATGTGATTCATCTGACTTTACCTTAGCTCTCTAAATCAAGCCAGGCAGCAAAAAAATAAATATTAGGGATAAGGGACAATCTACAAATCTACCTAATCCCAAACTAAGCAAAGCTTGTACCTACTACGGGTAACACGCAACGGTATGCGTAATCACTATAAAGTTTGAAAAAATGAATTGTCTGTACTGTCGATCAAGAAATTGGTCTCCCACTTTTGAACTTTAAATGCCATGAAATAGCGTCGAAAAGTGGTAGAGCAATTTCTTGGCTGACCGTACATTACATACATAGACAACATCAGCGCAGGATGGATGAAGTGGCGACAGGTCTCGGGAGTAATATGCGATGCCCGAATGCCCCTTCGATTGAAGGGCAAAATCTACAAGAGCATTGTGAGACCTGTCGTCATGTATGGATCGGAATGTTGGGCCGCAACGATGACGGATGAAAACAGATTGCATGTTACGGAGATGAGAATGTTGAGATGGATGAGTGGCGTGACGAGAATGGATCGGGTAAGGAATGAGTATATATAAGATGAAGCCTGAAAGTAGCACCCGTAGTCGATAAGCTGACAGCAAATCTCCTACGGTGGTATGGACATATTATGCGGAGGGATGAGAGCCATGTGACCAGAAGGGTATTAGATATGCATGTGGAAGGATGTAAGAGGAGGGGTATGCCGAGGAAACGGTGGATGGATTGCGTGAGAGATGACATGAAGAGGAAGGATGTAAGTGACGAGATGACGAGTGATAGAGAGGTATGGAAGAAAAAAAATGCTGCGCCGACCCCAAGTAAATGCGATCAGGACAAGCGAATGATGATGACATAGACAACATCCAAGACATTCGTGTTCATCGCACAAAACTTGCCGTGGCCAGAATTTGAAACTGGGACCGCTAGCTTCGTAATCCGTTGTGCAACCAACTGAAACAAACGTGTCAAATAAAAAGTACAATCAGCTCCACAATACACGATTTCATAAAAAATACACGATTCGTGCGTTCAATAATATCTTCTCCACAACTCTATTGACATGCACCGAAATAGAAACCGTGTATATCTTTTTGCATCTGACTGTACAAATGATTTCTATAAATTGTGTTAGTTTTATAGATTTATTTGTCAAACGAGGCCAAAGGTCAGCGAAGGGCGTATCGAGGGCGGAAAATCGGTGATTACCTGTTAATTGCTGGGCCGGAAAGAACATTGAGCAAGACGACCGTGTCAAGAACGATCATACAGTCGGACGGTAGAAGAATATGTTGGGACAAATACACGGTGGGAACGTGAAACCTGACAGACTTTAACGATAAAATGTAGAGCCTAACTATTCACGCCGAGGCTTGTATAGTGCTTTTCTCAAATAAATCCAAGCAAATAATACAAATGCTCATCTAACGAAAAACCACTCGTTTTAGGTATAAACCTATACAAGTATTTGTTTTTGACGTGATAACGTCTTACTTCTAACTTCGTTCGCAGAGGAGAAAAAGTCATAACACCTCTTTTTTCTTTAGCATAGTCGGGTAAAAAGTATCCTATAACCATCTGGAGATACCCAGCTACCCGTGTAGCAAAAAATTGTTGAAATCTGTTTAGCCGATTTTGTGCGATGAAGCCACAACGACACATACATACATACAAAAAAATCCAAAAAATATATTTTCGTTTTAGTGACCTGTAAATAGCCCGTAACACTCATTTTTTTTTTTATTTCTTCAATGTACAGACATTTTTACAACTTTATAATAGAACGCTGGCTGCACGCCCGAAAAAACATGAGTCATTGTCACGTTCCGCATGCAAGCGAGAGCGCGGAACAAGCGATAGAGAGGCACGATCGGCCTAAGCGTTTGGCTTCTCCTACACGTTATCACAAAAAAATATCGCCCGTAAACAGACTTGATGAATGAATGATGAATGATTTATGAATGAATGATGAATGATGAATGATTTATTCGATGTATGTGGGAGATGGGTTACATTTGCAGGTTGAGTTACATAACACAGAATCACCAGACCCTACCTTTACAGGCGTACATACATGTTAGCACATAATTTAATTACATAATTTACTATCTTCTATCTTAAAACTAAAAAAAAAAAAAAATTACCACACAAATTGAAATTACACTAAACTACACTATTTTCCTAAATTACATGTCAAAGTCTCAAATTGTCACGGTTAACATAATATTCATAATTAATAATAGTTAGCAATTATCATTAAAGAAATCATTGATACTGTAATAACATTTTTTTGCAAGCCATGTCTTAATAGATTGTTTAAAATTACATATATTTTTTAATTTAAAATCATCAGGAATTTTATTATAAATTGAGATACACATATTATAAGAATTTTTAGAAGTTAGTCTCAATCTTGCTTTACAGACAACCAATTTTTTTTTAATTCACTATATGGTACAACTTCATACGAGGAGAAGAAAAAGTCATAACCCCTCTTTTTCCGACAGCGTAGTATTTTGCATGAAGCCACACCGACACAATAGAAACCTACAAAAAATAACAATAAAATATTTTTCTATTCAGTGAGCTCCAAATAGTCTAAATTGCAATATTTTTTTTAACTATCTTCAAATTTCAGACATTCCATTTTATAATCCTTACTATATTATAAACGTGAAAGTATGTCTGTACCTATGTTCCACTTAATCTCAAAAACTACTAGACGAATTTTCAAGAAACATTCCAGTTATGTACCTTATATATCACAATAGGACATAGGCTATAATGTATGTCAAATGCATCCCTTTTAGGGACGAAAAAGGCGATGAAAATTTGTATGGATGGTAAATATTTTTTTACGCTAGGAACTTGAAATCTTGGTAATATGCTTGGTAATATTTAAATTAGTAAAATAGCGAGTTTTGGTGAAAGACATGAGCTACTTTTATCCCGGAAAAATACCTTTTATCCGCCATAAACGAATCTAAGGCGGACGAAGTCGCGGGTGGCCGCTAGTAATCTAGATAAATCTCAAAATCTCATGACTATCACGCCTTAAATATGTGATCTATAGCCACTTATTTAATACACAGATGCAGTACCTGCATGATTTTTGGTCAGTTTGTATTCAGTATTACAATAAGTTACAAGTAGTTAATTTACATTACAATAAGTTACTAGTATCGAAGTACATTTTTTTTTCTTTATTCAGGATTTTTCGTATACAATAGTACTCGTATCCCTTACCTTAAGCCACATCTTCATTACATGAGAATTTATAAAATATTTTTTTCTTAAATAAAGGTCCAGTAAAGAAACGTTATAGCAATGTACTCCAATGAGGCACTAAACTCAATGGTTAAAGTCTGTCTGGTTTCTCGTTACACCGTGTATAGTTTACATTGATACAAAATAACTGAATAAAAACCTATCTGCTTGGAATACATAATGTGTATTTTCTTATGTAGCAGCTGTTACTATGTAAATCTCCAGACTTGCACAGCACGCTGCTATTCAAAACAAACTTATGCAACTCTTGTTTCAAGATCCTAAAACTCTAACAGAATATTTGAAATAATAACCGGTCAAGTGCGAGTCTGACTCGCGCACCAAGGGTTTCGTGCAAACTTTCACTTATTCCGACTTAAATTGCCGATTCAGTTAAGTTTGCCTCTGGTATCTATGGCGTCACATACAAATTAGGGGCAAACTTAACCAAACCGGGTAAATCAAAAAAGATTTTTGATTAAAAAAAAATAACACAGAGAGATATATGGTTATATTTTTTGTGTAATGTTCGTATAAAATTATATGATTTCAAAAAATTTCAGATGTTTTTCGCTCTGTAAACTTCGGCGATAAGGGGAGGAGAATGGTATTTTTTTCCACTCTTTTCTTATTAACACGAAATTTAAGCAAAATAAATAAAATATAAAATATGCAGATTAAGCCCTTTCGTATGATACCCTACTTGCATGACCTTTAATTTATGCCCCCTCATATTGGTCGTGTTTTAATAATATTTTTTATAATGCTTCCTTTGCAATACATATGGGCTGACCATGTTTATAAATATGCCAAATTTCAAATAGATAGCATAAGTAGTTTTTGAGCCATGGCACTCTAATAGTCGGACAGACAGATAGACAGAGTCGCACCATAAGGGTTCCTTTGCCTTTTTGGTACGGAGCCCTAAAATCGAGTGATACCCACCATCTTAAATCCGATGTCGATCATCTTAAATGCTACTTATCCAAATAACATACAATACGTATGTAAATAAAACAAGGACTGGAGAATATTTATTTATAATTATTTATTTATATCATTATTTACTATATTATCCATCTTGGAGAATATTTCCTGGAGATTATTTATAATTATATTAGCTCAATCGGAACCCGGGAGGCGGTTTTAATTTGACTTGTAAGAGTTACGGGTACATTTATATTTAAGAGAGAGTATCGGTGGACCTTATAAAATGTTACATGTAAAAATCAAGACTTATTTATTCTGTAAATAATCGCAAAGTGAAATGTAATTACAAGAAAACCTTAAATTTAAAGCAACAAAAGAATGGTTAAGATAGGCACACAATAGGTTTTCTTATCGCTGGAAAGCTATCTCGCTCAGATAAGCGTAGCAGTGGATTTAATGTAAAATAAGCAAAATAATCAGTACCTATACTAATGATTATTAAGGCATTATACTAAAGGCACTTGTACCGTAAATGGGTTTTGTTTAAATCAAAATTTAATTATGCACCCTTCTTGTAGTCAGTGGTTGACTAACATAGGTACAGCATTATTTAAATATAATTAACACGCTTTTATTAGATCGACCTGTATGTAACTAACTATGTAATGGAATCTAAGGTAACTAAAATTAGTTACCTTAGATTCCAAAAATCGTAGCGTCATGAAAATTGGCAGCTGTATGTAGTTCTGATGACAATACAATAATATGGTACTGTCGAACTGATCTGATGATGGAGCCGGAAGATATGAACTGGAACTTATCATTAGTATCATAGCTGTGTTTGGATTTTTTAGAAAAGTCTTGTAAAGCGTGTTTTTCTAGTGTTTTTTAAACTATTAATTTATTTATGTTTCGTTTAACCGTATACAATACTAGAAGGTGTCAACTTAGTCAGTGGAGAAAAATAAAATCATAACTCTCTTTTTTTTTTTCTTCAGCGTGGTCCGATAAAAAGCATCCTATAACCGTCTGCGAATGCCCAGACCCGTGTAAGTACCAAAAATAGTTGAAATCCGTTTAGCCGTTTTGGCGTGATGAAGCCATAGCGTGTGTAGTGAATGCTTGAGATTTTGTGAGGCGATGGATGCTAGGTGTACAACTGTCTCAATATAATTTGTTTGGTACCTGTTATAGTAAAATATAATCAACTGTTAGGCTAAGTTTCGTGACGCATTGGTTTTGTACTGTAATGTCATGTAAACGTTTTAGAAAATAAATAAATAAATAAATAGCGACACATACAAGCATGCAAACACAAAAGAAATCATTTCTATATTTACATTTTAAAACAAATTTGTACAAACATTTACAGAACTATATATTAAATCCTAACTAAAACTGAATTAAAAAACTAAAACTAAACTTGAACAATAAATATTAAAGATAAAAAATCTGCCCCAAATTGCTCTCCGTTAGTATCTACCTATCGTGCACATGTGTAACACAAAAAATATTTTTCGATTCAGTGACCTCCAAATACTTAGTCCGTTACAATATCTTTTCGGAAATATCTTCAATGTACAGACATGTCATTTTTACAATTTTATAATCATATAGTTGTAGGTACATTATTTACAACTAATTAATGTTAATCTTGATGTTAACCGTATACAATATATACTGTTATAAATAATAAAAGATACATTTCTGCACATTGAAATATTAAAAAAAAACAGGTTAAACGAATTATAAAAATATTTATATTTTGTATGTTGTATATAAAACACAGTCTTTACAGCATCATCACTACAAAACTGCAGGATAGATTTCAACCTTTTGATACACGGGAAGCAAACCATCCACGGATGGTTAAAAAATAGGACACTTTTTACCCGACTACGCTAAAGCAAAAAAGGGTTGATTTTTCTCATTATTTTTATTTATTGGTACTAATATACATAGAAAACATTTAAGACTCAGGTACAAATATTTATGCTCATCACACAAATATTTGCCCTTACTGGGATTTGAACCCAGGATCTCAGCTTCGCATGCAACGTTACTCCCACTAAGCTAAACCAGTCGTCAAATGAAAGACCAAATGCCGAATGTGTAAATAGGCTCAAAAGCAAAGAAATCGGATTCGCTTTACTCATTTACGTTGATCTTTACTATAATTTCTTACGCATTTAAATCTGTTTACTCACTTGTAAATTTGGATTTTCCTGCTAAGCGTGAAAACCATATAAAGACCGTGAATGACTTTTTATTTTATTATAGTTTTCATCTACACGTGCCAGAAATACCAACGGCACATACTATTAATAAAAATATGGAAAGATCTTCTGAAATACGCCTGACGTTTGACCGACTCGTGTTACGGCTTCAATATTATCTTTCTCAATAAAATTTCCACTCGAAACGTTTTTTCCGCTCGTTAAAAAAAGGTCAACGAAAATACGTATTTTCGGCACTCGGGTGGGAAATGAAGAAGGGAAAGGAACTTGGTCAAAGTTTGTAACAGTTTGTTGAAGTGAAATTGCTCGCACCGCCCGACGAGCTGGGTGTCTGTCATTCTGAAAATTTTTGTTAAACCGTCTTTAGTGCATCCCTGATATACATAGACACATGAAGTGAAGTAGTAGGTAGGGTAAATTTCCAATAACTGCCCAGATTATTATATATCTATTCTTTATTCGGCGTTTACCAAGCAATTTGTAAATTCTCCAGGGGTATTTAACAAAATACGTATCCTTTATCTAGAACCAGGTTATTACCATAATTTTGCTTCTTAGCGAATAACCGGAAAGTGGTCAGTAATAGGCAATTTACCTACATGTTACGTAGTCATACACACTCTTACACGTACACACAAACAGGCAGCGTCTTACTTTCCGTTATGCCTTCCTTTGGCTTTGTACATTTGTAAAATTAGTTAATTTGTTTACAGAAATACAGTTTAAAAGCGATGGGAATGGCACAGTACGAACTTCGAATTTTCGAGTAACTCCTCAGTTCAATCTGTTTAATCCCCTTTGAAAAAGAAGGTTGTTATTAAATTGCAGTGTATAGCTGTGTGTCTGTGCGTTATAGCCTCTGAGCGGATGAGCCGATTTTAATTATTATTTTTAAGTTTGTAAGCTATGGTTCAAGAAAATTGATTAAAGATACAAGTTCGTAGCCGACCGCATACAGCAGCAGCAGGCCTCTGGCTTCTATGACAATGTATTATTAAGCCTGCTACTGCTGTTTGCGGTCGGCTACGAACTTGTACCTTTAGTAGCTTGCTAATGTCCTATGTTCGGGATCTCATGTCAAACTATATTGGTATGTATTTAAAGTGGGTTGTTGATAAATATCTATTCGAGGGGTCATATTATAGCACACTCAACTACATCCTCACATAATAATATAAGTACTCCTGAATCCCTAGAATTACTCGCCATTGTTTTAATTTCTCTATTCGGTACCATAAAATTCGGATTAACTCCACAGGCCTTTTATTTTTGTCTTTCTATATTTAGTATTTCGTTAACAAACATGTATAATTACGTAGCGCTTAACAATTGAATGACAGGCAATCAATGCAAGACGCCATCTCCTACGAGACAGGCATAGCCTAAGTTCAGGTGGCAAGGGCAATTTATTTATGTTTCATTATATATCTATACTATTATAAAGTATTGAAAATGAAATGTCTATACATCAGTGCCGTGGAGTCCAAATAAGCCGATTCCCACCGAGTTGCCCAAGGAAAGGCTTTTTCTTAAATGAGTAAATGCATACTCTTTGTAATTTTCTTGACGCCACGCCTATGCTGTACATAGATAATATTTTCTAATAAATGATTGTTACGGACTATTTGGCGGTCACTAAATCGAAAAATGTTTTAATTTTATTTTGTATGTTCGTAAGTGTCGTTGTGGCTTTATCACGCCAAATCGGCTAAACAGATTTCAGCTGCTTTTGATACACGAGTATAGCTGGGTATATACATATGGTTATAGAATACTTTTTACCCGACTACGCTGCAGAGGTGTAGCGTCAGGAAAATTACAAGGGAACTTTGGCTGCCCTCGCATTAAATTTCCTCATATTTCAAGAAAAAAGTGGTTATAAGCGTTTCCTTGGGCAACCCGGTGGAAATCGACTTATATGGACGACACGCCACTGCTATGCTGTTGAAAAAAGAGGGGCTATGACATTTTCTTCTCCACGAACGAAGTTGCGGGCGCCTTTTAGTGTATAAATAATCTATTAATCAATCAATCAAAATATTCTTTATTCAAGTAGGCCTAGTTACAAGCACTTTCGTAATGTCAGTTACATGAGAGTGAAGTGTTTGCTGGGAGACATACAATATGCTCCGACATTTGCTGCAAGGATTTGATTTGATTTTTGATAGCAGCGATGGCCCTCAGCGCTTTGTTCGCCGCTGACACACCTTTTGCGAATACAATAGCTGAGCGGTAAACGCCGGAGAACAAAACGGTAGTAATGGCAAAACTTGAACTTTCGCGAAATCTAGGAAGAAATAATTTAAGATTAAAATTTTCCTCGGACTTCATTTGGTTACCGTTTCGGTTCCAAAAATTGCATGAAATTTTCCGAATGCTTTTTCTTCTGGCTTTACAGCGCTCTCACAGAGGTTCATATTTAAATATGCAGCTTTATCGGTAGTAAATCTTTTTGTACAATACTGGTTATTTCGGTATGTCACTTATTATTAGTATAATCATTTTAAAATGTAATATCATCCACCTAAATACAATTAGTAAATTTAGATAAAATTCACAAATTTAGAATATTTCATTTTAAATTTATCCCGCTAACAGTCCCTGATTTGAATCTCGAATTGTATTGAAAAAAATAATCCTATTTTACGGTTTAAGATAACGAATTAGGATCGTTGTTTCAAAAAGCAAAAGTATATATACTTCAGTTTGAAAACTTACAGTCTATCCTTAGTCACGGTTAAGATTTTTCTTCGGAGCAAGATTCCTGTAAGGCCACTGAAGTTTTAGGGTACCGTATAGCCAAAATGGCAAAACAGAACCCTTATAGTTTCTTCATATCTGCCCGACGGTCTGTATACCACAGGAATTTTACTCAAAAACTACCAGATGTATATTGATGAAATGTTTTGTATAGGTGTATGGTATAAGCCGCTACTTAGTTTTGTAGTATCTGTGGATGACCAACTGCCCATGTAGCTAAAATGGTGAACATCTATTCAGCCGTTTTTGACGTGATGAACCATACAAAAAATCCAAAAAAAAATTTTTCCTATTCAGTGACCTCAAAATAGTCCATATCACTTACTTTTTTGAAAATATCTTCAATGTACAGACATTTCATAATATGCATTATAATGTAAGTATGTTATACTAAATGTTAAACTCAAATGAGATAATATACGCGATATAATCCGTTAAATTGTTTTATTTAAATGAGTAGTAATCGCGGAAACAGAAGAAAATATTATATACTAAATGTTATTCAATCAAAATTTATATTAAATGAGCGTTTTTACGACTACTATTATGATTATTTTAGAAGAGACATTATTAAGCACTCAAAATATAAGTGTACTTAATTCCCGTATTGCGATAAATGCCACGGGTAAATGCTACTTATGTATTCTTATAAATGTTTTATCGCGATAGTCTCACCCGTAGTCCTAATCAACCGCTAGCCAAGGGCACGCATTAGCGTCCCACAGCTGTCCCGCGTGTCGGACAACGCCGATCACTTAATCTACCCGTTTTTTGTGCACTTCTGATGTAAGATTTTTTTGCTACAACTTGGTGACCATGCTGTAGGAAACTTGTTTCACACTTCGATATTTTTATAGACAAATAGTATTGTATTCAATATTTTTCTTGTTATCACGTTCTTGACGAATTTTGCCGCTAACCGATTTGATGAAATCAGAAGTCATTTCAGATGAATATCAGCAATACTCAACTGTCTATTTACGACGTCTAGATAGACATGTTCGGATTGTTTGACCAAGAGCTAAATCTTCGACCCCACAGCCTCTTCCTACCAAATGTTGTTAGGGTGAATCGCTGGTCACTTTTGAATTAAAAACGAAAAAAACATTTTTATTATATTGACTATACCGAGAAATTGTATTCATACGTGCACCTAGTAAACATAATCAACCGCTAGCACAGAGTACGCATTAGCACCCGCAGCTGTCCCGCGTGTCGGACAACACCGATCAATTAATCTACATGTGCGCCGATCATTAATGTCATGGACATTTTATAGACTATGTGTTGTATTCAACATTTTTCAACTTATCTTATATTATTATTTTATAACTTGTTATCACACTTCCGAATAAATTTTGCCGCCAACCTATTTGATGAAATTAGAAGCAGTAATTTCAAATAAGTATCAATAAGACTCACTTGTCTTTTTGCGCATTTTACTTTAAGATACCTCTGTTCCGAAAGCTAGATCATGAGCTACATGTTCAATTCCGCAGCCGCTTACTATCAGGTTACATTAAAGGCAATTGCTGGTCACTTTTAAATTAAAAACATAAATCGAATAATAACGCACCAAAAGGAATGCTTTGATTTGTAAACCTAATCAACCGCTAGCCAAGGACATTCATTAGCGTCCCACAGCTATCCCGCGTGTCAGACAACGCCGATTACTTAATCTATTCGTTTTATGTGCACTTTTGGCTACAGTTGAAGTGAGATTTTCGTGTTAGTCTCACCCGTAGTCCTAATCAACCGCTAGCCAAGGACATTCATTAGCGTCCCACAGCTATCCCGCGTGTCAGACAACGCCGATTACTTAATCTATTCGTTTTATGTGCACTTTTGGCTACAGTTGAAGTGAGATTTTCGTGTTAGTCTCACCCGTAGTCCTAATCAACCGCTAACCAAGGACATTCATTAGCGTCCCACAGCTATCCCGCGTGTCAAACAACGCCGATTACTTAATCTATTCGTTTTATGTGCACTTTTGGCTACAGTTGAAGTGAGATTTTCGTGTTAGTCTCACCCGTAGTCCTAATCAACCGCTAACCAAGGACATTCATTAGCGTCCCACAGCTATCCCGCGTGTCAGACAACGCCGATTACTTAATCTATTCGTTTTATGTGCACGTTTGGCTACAGTTGAAGTGAGATTTTCGTGTTAGTCTCACCCGTAGTCCTAATCAACCGCTAACCAAGGACATTCATTAGCGTCCCACAGCTATCCCGCGTGTCAGACAACGCCGATTACTTAATCTATTCGTTTTATGTGCACTTTTGGCTACAGTTGAAGTGAGATTTTCGTGTTAGTCTCACCCGTAGTCCTAATCAACCGCTAGCCAAGGGCACGCATTAGCGTCCCACAGCTGTCCCGCGTGTCGGACAACGCCGATCACTTAATCTACCCGTTTTTTGTGCACTTCTGATGTAAGATTTTTTTGCTACAACTTAGTGACCATTCTGTAGGAAACTGTCATTTTTTTAATCAGCTAACTTAATTTTTTTATAAAAATTTGCGAGGTTTCATTTGCATGTTGTTTTCATTGACCGTTTTTGTATGTGTTAGCGTAAGCACCGTTAGTTTATAATTTATTTTATCATATAGTAGACTGTTAATAAATTGTGAACAATACATACTGCTTACAATATAACGTATTAATTTGCAATAGCTTACAATATATGCATCTATTTGTGTCATAATGGCTTTTTTATCACCTTATCATATAAACGAATGTCATCATCAATGTTTGTCCTTATCACATTTAATTGGGGTCGGCGCAGCATGTTTTTTTCTTCCATGTCTCTCTATCACCTCCTCACTCACAACATGAACATGTCATCTCTACAGTAGAACCAGCTTAATACGATCACGTTTAATACGATTTCCCGTCTAATACGCCATTTTAGGCCAGTCCCTGCAACTTTAGGCTGTTTTCATACATTTTTTTCACGGTTAATACAACTCGCGTCCCGCTTCATACGACATCTAAAGTACATTGCAGTTTGTACGAGTAGCCCTGACTTAGCGATCGGCTTGGTTTGTACCTTAGATTTCATTCGCTCATTATCACTGCTGCGGTGTTTTGATGTTTGTTAAGTTTCAATTGTTGTGAGTTATCAAAATTCTTATCTTCATTCGTTCATTTATGTAACAAATTAAAAGAAAAGCATTATCACTGCAAGAAAATGTAACCATATTAAAATTAAACGATGAAAAATCACAAACAAAAAATCAGGTACAACTGGCTGTTGACTTGCATAACAACACGAAAGAGAGGGAAAAACAGTTTTTCCTAAACCAAAATTAGGCTCGGCTTAAAAATTTCAATGCATTTTTACGTAACTTCAACGTTCAACCTCAACCTAATTTCTAAAATCAACATTGAATCTGCCGATTTTATTTTTACAAGTCGTCGACATCAGCGTTTTTAGGTCAGTGTAATTATTCCCGCCAAAAATAAGGCTATAATTACTAGAATTCGTCAACGGTTCCCCATGCCATGATTACAGATTATAGCATTGATGTGTGTAATTATTTTTAATCAATTTTGCCGTATCAACGTAATAAAATAGGCTAGACGCCGGTTCTCGAAACAAATAACCTTACAATTTACTTTGTTAAAAATGGGCATTAATATCAAAATATTGTCACAATTAAAATGTATGAATGAATATTATATTTACAGACTAGAAGGTGCCCATTGTACCCCACGGAGGTAAAAAATATATAACCCTTCGTTTCCTTTAGCGTAGCCAGGTATCCTAATTACCATCCGTGGTTCAGTTACCCGTGTACCAAAAATAGTTGAAATCCGTTCAGGCATTTTGGTGTGACGAAGCAACAGCGACACATACAAACATCCAAAAAATTTTAAAAAAAATCAATGTAATAAAAATGACACGAATAGTCCGTATCACTTATTTTTCCATAAAATCCTCTCAATGTTCAGTCTATCTCATTTTTACAAAATTATTAGATACTAGCTTCTGCCCGCGACTTCGTCCACCTTAAATTCGTTTATCGCAAATAAGGGTATATTTCCGGGATGAAAAGTAGCCTATGTCTTTCCCCGGGACTCAAACTATCTCCATGCCAAATTTCATCCAAATCGGTTCAGCAGTTTAAGCGTGAAGAGGTAACAGACAGACAGACAGACACACTTTCGCATTTATAATATTATTAAATTAAATAGTAAAATAGTAATAGTAAGTATGGAAGTATGGATATGGATAGTATCTATACATATGATAAAGCTGAAGAGGGCCGAAAGTCTGCAAGTACATGAAAGATTTTCGAAAAAAAGTTGGTTGTGGATACTTAAAATCGATAACAGAACACGTTCCAAAATTTTTGTCTGTTCACAATTTCTACAATTTTTGTCTCTTTATCTATTTGTCTTTTTATTTGTACGCGCATCACGTGAAAACGGCTGAACAGATTTTGATGCAAATTTTACTAAGCTGTCGAGAAAATTCCCAGCCAAGTTATAGGCTATAAAAATTTCAACCCCTAAAAGGGGGGGTAGCCACTACATTTGATTGAGTTAAGTTTGCACCTAAATCTTCTAGCGCTACTTAGGAAGGAGGTGCAAACTTTCTCAAATGTGTGCTATGACTACGTCAATCGAGTACCAAGCTAAACTAGGTGGCGCTAAATTTAATGCATTTTTGCCAAATCCATACTTAATATTATAAATGCGAAAGTGTGTCTGTCTGTCTGTCACCTCTTCATGCTTAAACCGCTGAACCGATTTGGATGAAACTTGGTATGGAGATAGTTTGAGGCCCGGGGAACGACATTAGGCTACTTTTTATCCCAGAAAAATACCCTTCCACGATAAACGAGTTTGAGACGGACGACGTCGCGGGCAGAAGCTAGTAGATTATAATACAGTTCATCTGTAGAAATGTCTCGCTTAGCACCCGCGGGCACAGCCTATCATCAATTTTTATTTCGCCTCTAACTCAAAGGCTTTCCATTCCCTCGCGATTTCCGGCCATTCTCTTAGCATCCTGATCCTCCCATTTCCGGTGAGGGGGTGGCCGAAAAATCCAACAGTCTGCCTTCTTTAATTATTGCTCGGATAACTTTTGACTGAGCTGCATTGTTAAAAGTAATGTTTATCTTTTAAGAAAATGGAGCTTGATGCAAGTATAGTATCACAATTATTCTTTGCGCCATTTCTACTACCTTAAAGTTGTCTGGAAGAGATCGCTTCCTAGCGATAAGACCGCCTGTTGTTTACCATTTCTCATACCGTTGTAGATTTAAGTGTCTGATGTTATTTATTTCTTATGGTGTGCAAAGAGTATTGTATTGTACAATTAATAACACCATAGTTTACTGTACAATAAATGTGTACAATAAATTATGAATTTGGGTAAAAATAAAATGTATATAGAAATAAACAAACTATTCTGATTTGGAGTCATAAATACACTTTACACAGTTATATTATAAAGGAAAAAATCGATGCGACCTACTAAATGGCAAACAGGATTTGAACCTGCGACCTCATTTTTAACGCAGAAAGGTTGTGACTAACTGAGCTATCAAACTTCACGTACGTGAAGTTGTGATAGTGGGCAATCAATCACCCACCTCCTGTTCTGGAAGGATCAAGCTCGTCCCGCCATCTTCGTCAAGGTCTACCGCGACGCAAGACTATTTTGTGGGACCCACAGTAGGTAAATGTTAGATAAGTGTTACGCAGTGGATAAAATACCAAAAACAGAGTTTATATATTCGCCAACAAACTGCCTTACAGTTTGGCGATTTTTTTTATGTAAATACGCTGTGTATATTTTGTGTTAATAATAATACAAGCATTAAAATTTAATCACTGTAAAAAGTTCGTCATCATAGAATTAAAACAATAAAAGATTACAATGCAATAAAAACATACCCAGTACATATTATGAGGGTTCCACATACACACATACTAGTGGAGTGGGACAGGGTTTTTGGTCAAAGTAGAGAGTTAAAATGTTTTAATCACATGGGTAGGCAAATCAAATTCTTTATTTCTTAGAATACACGTTCTTATGATGATGTAAAAATTGGAGCCACCCAGTAAGCAATTAAGATGCCTGCGTTGGGAGGCGCCGCTCTTTCTTAATTATAATGATAACTTATGCAAATAAAAGCAAAAGCAGGGAGTTTCTCTATGGCTATATGGATCCATAGTCCTATAGGGGAAGCAAAGCCTCTGTGCCCATATGGACCGCACGCCACTGATACACAAACCTCTGTCTGAAGGGTAAAAATTCAAATTCAACATTCAAATCCAAAATTGTTTATTGAAGACAACAGGGGTCCATCATTTTGTTAGTAAATTATTAAGAGCTAGGTTAATCCCAATTATCATACTAATTTTAGCGACTAGATGTACTTATGAACATAATAAACCTACTCAGAATGAGGGTTTATTAATGCAGATATCCAGTACCTCTTAGAATGCTGTTGGAACTACTCTGTATTCTGCCTCTGATGGATGTAATTTTGTTGCGAAATATGGCATGAAAACCATCTACGCGGGCATCGGCAAACATACCTGACGCACTGCAGAATCTAGGTAGTCCCATCAGCACCCTAAACATGTTATTGTAGAGGACACGCAGAGCGTTGAGTGTCCTCTGAGTGTAACTAACCCACAGGCCGCCTGCGTAAAACGATTGACAGAAGGATTTGAACAATGTTCTCTTCACCACTAACCCAATTTCTCGTGAATATGAGGCCGTATATTGATTGAACACTCCCATATTTTTGGACATGCCAATAACTCCCCCCCCCCCCCCCCCCCCCACCGCTACATCTAATCTAAAGATCGTAAAGTATTTACCGCATCCCCTGTATCAAATTGTGAGTTATAGCCCAATATCTTTATGGTCTCCTAATTAAAAGGCGACACCAGCCGTTTCATCGGCCGTCAGTTATGGGCACACTAATTTAACGGTCAAAAGAATGGTCCTTTGTCGCCGTAATTCATTGTCGCCCTCCTTGGGATAAATGCGGAGACTGGATGGGGCATTTTTTTAGACGAAGGAAAAGGACGGACCATTTGTCGTATATCGATGGATTTGCGAAACTGAAACAGCCTATCGAAGCTAAATTAAAGATATTCTACCGTGCGCTAACTTCCGTTAGTCTTCAATTTATCCAAGATACTATCATTATCTTTTATATTATAAAGTTGTAAAAATGAAATATCTGTACATTGAGGATATTTAAAAAAATATATTGTAACGGACTATTTGGAGGGCACTGAATCGAAAAATATATGCTGTTGTGTTGGTATGTGTCTTTGTGAATTCATCACGCCTGAGTTCAACTATTTTTGGTACACGGGTATCCCTAGATGGTGAAAAAATACTTTTTATCCGATTACGCTGAAGTAAAACAGAGGGTTATGATTTTTTTCTCTTCCGCGGACGAAGCTGCGAGCACTTTCTAGTACTATTATACAATTACAAAATCCGAATTATTTACAGGGGTCGTGAATCTAAGAAAAATCTTAATAGCGTGATCTACGAATGTGTCAAATAGAATGTACGTTGGCAATACCGCCATCTGCCGGTCGGAATATCTTTGCGATCTCATTAGGTCAATACGGTTAAACGAATCTTAGTCAATTTTGGTACACGGATAGATAAACATACAAGGATGGTAATATGCTGGTAAAAAATATCCTATAACCATCTGTATATTCCCAGCTCTCTGTGCCAAAAACAGTTTAAATCTGTTTACCAGGTTTCGCGTGGAGAAACCACAACGACACATACAAAATATAAACATTTTTTTATTCAGACAGTGACCTTCCTCTTATTTTTTTAAAATATATCTTTAATATACGGACATTTTATTTTTAAATCTTTATAATAGTATAAAATAAGGCCACAAGGGTACTTTTACATTCTGTGTCTACTAAATATCCTGTATAAAAAGACACGTCTTACGAGCGGCGTGATAAAAGGGCAAGGGAAATAAATTGCGGTAAAGATTCAGAACTGCGCAAACAGGAAACATTCATCAGAGACGTTTACTCACGACAGTCACAGCCTTATTATGTTTATTTATACTTAAAAGACATGAAATTCTCCCTACTTATTTCTTTCCACATATAGCTGAAAGGGTAATTTGCGGAAAGGAACGTGTATTTGGCGTAAATAATGGCCTTTAGATAGGTTCGTGAAAGAGATAAGGTGAAATTAGTTGCTGTTTACGTCGGTAGCACTATAAAAAAACTCTGATTTCTAATACAAGACCAATATCTAATGTCAATGGGCACACTTTCGCTGTGATTATTACGTATTGGTTGAAGTACACGTTTTAATAATACTTGTTACACGAGTTCTTATAAATGGTTTTATAATCAAGATAAGAATGTGAGATATTGGTCTTGAATTAAAAATATTAGTTTTAACTTTTATACGTTTTTATGTCAGTTTTAAACAGACTTCGAGTAAGCAAGGGGTTCATAAATACGCTTCACTATTATTTGAATTTGGAAAAGTGTGTTTAGAAAACCCAAGATTTGTTTATGGATTGCGATAGGTTGTTGCGGGAAATCGATTTTCTTTTTTTTAACAGCTGTTATGAAACATTCTTGAATTGAATAGAAAACGGGTAGCAACTTTGAGAGTAGGTCCTAGAGACGGAATATTGCCGTGGGTATAATTATCTTATACCGAATCCGAAATTAAATGATACCAAAACTTTTACTCGGTTTTTATTGCGAGAAACGTTACAATTTAAAATTTTAATACTATTGCGTAGTGAACTTGGCATTAAAGTATGCTATTATATTTTTTGCATAAGCCAATTTTTTTTTGTCTGCCTATATGAGTGTTCTACTGCTGGTCAAAGGCCTCAGCCCTTAGATTTTTATTCGAATAAATGGTAAACGGGCAGATGAGCCACCTCATGAAAAATTGTCATCGTCGCCCATGGATATGTGCAACACCAGAGTAGTCGCCCATATGTTGCCAACTTTTAAGCGCCCTGTTAACTCGGTTCTTGAAGAATACCATGTTATAGCGTTGGGGAAACACCTCAGAGGAAAGCTTGTCACGACTTGCAAGTTCGAGGTAAAAAAGAGCGTGTTGCCCGTTTATTTTTGTGATGCCAAGCATCCAGATAGTGGGGATGTACTGTGTTCCTTAAGCAATAATCGAAATAAGGAAAACTATACGTGACTTTTCACTAGTATTATCAAGTATGATTCGCAAAAGAGAAGCTTATAATTCGGCCTCGATAACGCGCGACTAGGGACGCGGATTTGCTCTTCATTGCCGCGCTCGAGGAGCTCACCGCACGGCAGTTAGTTGGCATCGCACGCAATGTATCATGAATTCGCTTGCCAAGTCGTCGGTCTCGCCTTATCCTGGCCGGGCCCTTAAAGTGATAAAATCCGAGTTTTACGTCGCGAAATACCGCGGTTATCTGAATAAAGGATCCGATTGGGCAATATGCAGTGAACTTTACATTTTATTGTTATGTCAATGTGCACTAACCTTGCAAACTATACCATGCTATACCTTAGTGTCATTTAGAAAACACACATGGAAAAACAGCGCCTTTGGGTTTGAAAATAAAATGGCTATAATGAAAAGGAAAATGTGTATTTGAACCAAAAGTATAGTGGGCGTGTACATTTCCTGTGTTTATTTTTTTCTTGCATATTTTTGCTTCAGTTGGATTAGGCAGGGAAATTAGATATAACAATAAGGTGGGAGGAGATTATTTCCCGTGTTTGCTTGTCTTATCAAATTATTTTTAGAATATAAAGGGTGGAAAAAAATTGTGAATGTAGTCATTCAAGTTAGGATGGTTAAAACAATGTTTCCTTTTAGTTAAATGGGGTATTTTAAGAATTTAAAGTTGTTTTCCTGGCCCATAGATATTTTCCACCCCGTATAAAGGAAATTATCACCTATTTTTAATTGACGTCACTTTAACTTAACTGGTTAAGCAATTTTATTTCGACTGAGTACCATAAACATTAAATATACAAGTACATTAAGTATACTGTAAAGTAACACATAAATTATAAAAACAATGCGGAATAGATGCATTCATTCGTTTGAATTTGCGGTCCCATTGTTGAAAAAGGGCCAGATGAGGAGTACCCGTAATTGACGAGCGTGTATATTTTATTCATTAATAGGGTTGCAAACAGATACAAACAGTATAAAATGTTACCTATACTATTTACTAATAACCAGTTACCTATACTATTTATTTTACTATTCGATTAACAAAATAGTAGTGACTCACTACAGTCGAATGAATATTCGCGTGCGATTACCGCTAAGTAGCTTTGGGCGACTTTGAATGAAACTCGTACTAGTAGAAGTATTCGATTTTTATGTTGTCTAACTGGCGGCGCTGGCGATGGCGTGGCGTGACTTCGACTTCGACTCGAGTCGTTTGGAGCGAGATCGACAATCTTCGGCCGACCTCGGCCGCTGCCTGTTACTCTCAATCTCTCTGAGTTCTCTGAGTTTCGACTTCATTCGAATGAATCTCGACTATTCGAATAATTCGAATGAACTTAAAAGTGGAATGATTCGACTAAACTCATTCAAAGTCGCCCATCGCTATACCATAGTGTTTTTATACATTCTAAATATATGAAGGGATGAGTAGATTTAAATGAAGCGAAATAAGTGTAAGGATTGTAAACTCTGCAATTCGGTAGTCTCTGCCTTCCCCGGTGGGATACACGCGTGAGTGTATGTATGAATGCATTACACATAAAAGCATGATTTCAAAGATTTCTGAAAAGGAATTGCATTGATTTGTGTGAATAGTTTGACGGCGAGCACGGCAAATAAATACTTTAACATTACAAAAATGTAGCGAATATGCGCAGCACTGAATAAAATCTGGTCTCGAGTCGGAGACGTTTGGGGCCCATTCATTAAGACTTTTATATGCCTAGTTTTAGTTAAAGTTTAAGAATTTGATCTAAAATGTAAAGCAAGTGTGAATTTCAGTTTCTCAGAATTTTTGTCACACTGCAATTACGACGTTTGAAACGCCGCTGCGCTTTGTTACAATCAGAGGTAGAAACATGAAACGGAACGGTCCCTTGAGAGACAACTGACAGCTGTCAACGGAGGAGGATTCCGTTACTTCCGTGTGAACGACGTGAATACGAACACTAAGAGAAGGATAAAAATCCAGGGCCATCTTCGGCTTAAGCAGCCGGGATGAGCTTGAAGTGACGGCGGGCTGACAGGAGGTAAATCGTCGTAAAAGTTCAAGAGTATATTTAAAGAATACAAGAAAGTCGTGACATAACCAACATATTTTTCCAGGATCAACGGGACACATTTTTATATTATGCCTTAAGGATTAGTGGATATTTGGCCTGGTTCGGATAGAGTGACATAGCTAGCTGTAACTGCCACTCGCTGACAAAGCGAGGCGTGGTCAAGGGTGGGCAGTGATTTCAAGACGAAATCCGGGATATATTCTTTGATATTTACTTATTGGATCATGTAAGGACAAGGGAAGTTGATACTGCTCGAGAATCCAGCCTTGTCTCGACGGAGCCTGGTAGGAAGGACTGCTCGGTAAGTCGGAGCGCCTCAGACCTCATCGGTGTATTCCTGGAGAACGAGTACGGAGACCAGTGGTAACCCTGCCTTTGTGGCGAAGCCTCCCGAGTGAGTTTGTTCTTACCAGACTTGGCCCTTCAGGCAAAACTTAAGTAGTCTAGTTTTATCACTATCGCGAACTTACATGAAGCGACCCTGAGAAGTGTGTATGTCCTCATTGCCACTGTGCTGTTATGAAGGTAAAAAAAAGCGTGTATGTAACCTAAGCCAATAGCCAGTGAAAGCGAGTAAATACACCTAGTTAGATTAGAGTCGTGTGGTTTCATTTCTTCTTTAGCATCAGAACCTTGTTAGCTATGATGAAAGCGGTCTAACAAATGCCGCCCAACGTGGGGCCCGGGAAAGGCCTCTATAAATTCAAGGTCATGGCTTTCGGATTAACGGGAGGTCCTGCGCGACAGCAAAGATTGATGGATATGCTTTTTGGAACTCCATTCTGTAGTGAGATAAATAAAGGATTAGTATTTTGTTATGTTGATGATATAATAGTAGTATCAGAAGATTATAAAACACATTTAATATTACTTAAAAGACTACAAAAGAGAATAAAAGAGGCTAATTTAACAATTAACTTAGGAAAAAGCATTTTTTTCAGAAACTCATTAAAATATTTGGGATACATCGTTGATGAGTGTGGACTACGTACAGATCCGAGTAAGGTTCGAGCGGTAATTGATTTTCCTGTACCAAAGAACGCGAAAGAAGTCAAGATGTTTTTAGGCACATGTTCTTGGTACAGACGCTTCATTCGAAACTTCTCGTCAATAGCCGCACCATTAAATGCATTAACGAGCTCGAAAACGAAATTTGTTTGGACTTCAAACGCTGAACAGGCATTCAAGGATTTAAAGAACTGCCTAGTGTCAGCGCCTGTGTTGATATGTCCAGACTTTGAAAAGCCATTTACCGTGCATTGCGATGCGTCAAGTTATGGAATAGGGGCAGTACTTACGCAGTCAGTAGAAAATGTTGATCACCCTATTGCATACATTAGTAGATCGTTAAACAAAAATGAACGAAATTATAGTGCGACAGAGGGAGCAATTTGAACCGTATTTAGGCACTAGACCGTTTACTGTCGTCACTGATCACGCATCGTTGAAATGGTTTATGAATTTGGAAAATCCAACAGGTCGTCTTGCCCGCTGGGGTTGTCGTTTGTCTCAGTATACTTTTGATATTGAACATAGAAGAGGAAAAGATAACGTTATCCCAGATGCTCTCTCGCGGTTGATGAAGGTGGATGCTATTAGCACAACACCGACCGCAATTGCGAGTGATGCATGGTATAATAAAGTTTACTCGGCTTGTAAATATTACCCAAAAAATTACCCAAACTACAGAATAGAGAATAGCATACTTTATAGGTATAGCAAGGGTAAATATTCACTAACCGACGAGTTTGACTGGAAAGAGGTCGTAGCTGAGTCAAATCGTGCAATGGTCATTTCCGATAACCATGAACCTCCTACTTCAGGACACCTAGGAGTTTTTAAAACTCATAGAAGGTTAAGTTTGAGATATTATTGGCCCGGAATGTACCGCGACGTTGCAAGATTTATAAAACAATGTGCGACATGCTCAGCCTATAAGCATAAAACAACTCTGACTCCAGGACAAATGGGTAAACCAAAGCGCTGCTATAAGCCATGGCAAGTTGTAAGTATGGATCTGGTTGGACCTTTACCAAAATCACGGTCAGGTTGCATACAACTTTTGGTCGTGACCTGCCAGTTTTTCTAAATATACAATGTTATTCCCATTAAGACGCGCTACCAGCGCGAACGTGGCTAAAAGTATAGAAAATTATGTATTCTTGGCTCATGGAATTCCTGAGACAGTGGTTACCGACAATGGGGTTCAATTCACTGGATCGGAATTTCGCAAGCTAATGGAGACGTACAACGTCCCTCGTGTTCATTGTGGACCGAGATACGCGCCACAAGTAAATATGGTCGAAAGATATAATAAAACGGTAGTGACTATGATTTCGTCCTACGTAAAAGATGACCATAGAACCTGGGATACTAATATCTTTAAAATTCAATTCGCTCTAAATAGCGCGGTGAATGAAACCACGGGCTTCACACCATTTTTCTTAGTCCACGGCCGAGAACCAATTATAAATGGCTCCTTTTATAAAGACACAAGTGACGCAGACTATGAGATAGCGATGCCTAGAGAAGAATACGCTGGAGAATTTGGGACACTTCAAGAAATTTACATCAAAGTTAGGGAAAATCTGGAAAAGGCTCATGCATCAAGCGCAAGATACTACAATTTACGTAGAAGAGATGTAAAACTGCGTGAAGGCCAAGAGGTCTGGAGGAAAACCTACATACAAAGCGATGCAGATAAATTTAAAGCGTCGAAGTTAGCGCCCAAATACCAAAATGTATAGTAAGAGGAGTGCTATCGCCGTTAGTTTATGAACTGGTGGGTTACGATGGTAAACACCTAGGTAAATGGCACATTAAGGATATCAAAATATGATACCTAGACTCACGCGTAGTCAGCCAGCTTAGCTTAGGTTCTCAATGACCGTAGGACGTGTTCCACGTGTTAGTCGCGTGATACACTCACCCCTAACGATGCCAAGGCATTGGGGATCTTAAGTAATTAGGTTAAGTTTAAGAGTAGTGTTAAACGGAAAACGTTTACTCAACTGTGGGGAATGTA
Organism: Hedya salicella; assembly: GCA_905404275.2. Taxonomy (NCBI): domain Eukaryota; kingdom Metazoa; phylum Arthropoda; class Insecta; order Lepidoptera; family Tortricidae; genus Hedya; species Hedya salicella. Next base: position 19,295,550 of record FR990113.1, read on the forward strand.
ATAGAGCTGCACTGGGATTACAGGAGCAACTCGGGAAAAAGCATGGTTGTAGGCGGCGACTAGCAAATAGAGCTATCGTCTCATTTTGGTTGTAGACGTATGGTAGAGATTTTGAAATTGTGGGGACTTATGTTCGGACATAATTAGATTAAACTAATGATAGGTTAGGTTACATAAGTATTTGTTAGTTGTTTACGGAATTGCAGCGTTACTTTTGTAGTACAAGAGAGCGCTGAGGACAGCGTAGTTTATCACGTAGTTCAAAACTTTCCATAAGGGAGGGGGTATTGTCACACTGCAATTACGACGTTTGAAACGCCGCTGCGCTTTACTACAATCAGAGGTAGAAACATGAAACGGAACGGTCCCTTGAGAGACAACTGACAGCTGTCAACGGAGGAGGATTCCGTTACTTCCGTGTGAACGACGTGAATACGAACACTAAGAGAAGGATAAAAATCCAGGGCCATCTTCGGCTTAAGCAGCCGGGATGAGCTTGAAGTGACGGCGGGCTGACAGGAGGTAAATCGTCGTAAAAGTTCAAGAGTATTTGTAAAGAATACAAGAAAGTCGTGACATAACCAACATATTTTTCCGGGAACAACGGGACACATTTTTATATTATGCCTTAAGGATTAGTGGATATTTGGCCTGGTTCGGATAGAGTGACATAGCTAGCTGTAACTGCCACACGCTGACAAAGCGAGGCGTGGTCAAGGGTGGGCAGTGATTTCAAGATGAAATCCGGGTGGAGTTCTTTGATATTTACTTAGTGGATCATGTAAGGACAAGGGCAAGTTGATACTGCTCGAGAATCCAGCCTTGTCTCGACGGAGCCTGGTAGGAAGGACTGCTCGGTAAGCCGGAGCGCCTCAGACCTCATCGGTGTATTCCTGGAGAACGAGTACGGAGACCAGTGGTAACCCTGCCTTTGTGGCGAAGCCTCCCGGATGAGTTTGTTCTTACCAGACTTGGCCCTTCAGGCAAAACTTAAGTAGTCTACTCGTAGTTTTATCACCATCGCGAACTTACATAAAGCGACCCTGAGTGTGTATGTCCTCATTGCCACTGTGCTGTTATGAAGGTTAAAAAAAAAGCGTGTATGTAACCTAAGCCAATAGCCAGTGAAAGCGAGTAAATACACCTAGTTAGATTAGAGTCGTGTGGTTTCATTTCTTCTTTAGCATTAGAACCTTGTTAGCTATGATGAAAGCGGTCTAACATTTTGTATTTCCATTTCTAAAAGTTGACAAACCAGAAAATAATATTTTCTTCTGTTTCCGCGATTATTACTCATTGAAATAAAACAATATAACGGATTATATCGCGTGTATTATCTCATTGACGTTTCGGAAGCTTTCCAGCTGTCCACCCGTGACCATGGAAAGCTGGAAAGCTGGAAAGCTTCCGAAACGTCAATGAGATAATATACGCGATATAATCCGTTAAATTGTTTTATTTAAACCAGAAAATCTTAGACAGCTGGCGAACGAAAATCAAAATACCTTACAATAACGAGATAACTTTAGCGGCCCTGTGATGATATTGATTTAAACTTTAAGAGATTTTCAATCATTATCAAAACACAACAAATGGCGTATAAATATGATTTATTTGATTACCTTTCGTTGGTAATTCTTCGACGTTTCGGACGTCGCGTTACGTCCATGGTCTCAAAGGAACGAAAGTCGTCGCGTCATATTTATGTATGTATGTATGTATGTATGTATGTATGTATGTATGTATGTATGTATGTATGTATGTATGTATGTATGTATGTATGTATGTATATATGTATGTATGTATGTATGTATGTATGTATGTATGTATGTATGTATGTATGTATGTATGTATGTATGTATGTATGTATGTATGTATGTATGTATGTATGTATGTATGTATGTATGTATGTATGTATGTATGTAAACACTTTATTGTACATAGTAACCAGTTACAAAAGCAATAAACTTAAAAGATAGTACAAAGTAAAGTACAAAGGCGAACTTATCCCTATTAGGGATCTCTTCCAGTTAACCTTTGAGCAAGTGAGTGAAGATATAAGGAAGATAGACAAACTAACATCATGTACAAATTACATGTATATGAATAAAAAATATAAATAAATAGATATATATCTACATAATATATAACAAAATAAAATATAACAGTGATATTTAATAAATATAATTAATATTCAACCATTTTACAAATCACTGGAAAGCCACAACTTATTCAATTTACTCTTGAGTGATGCCACAGACTGCGACTGTCTGAAAGATAACGGCAGCTCGTTCCACAACTTAACCGCGTGTACCGTGAAAGACCTGGAATATGTTCGCGTCTTCTTAGATGGTATAGCAAGTGTCAGGTTGGTGCTTGACCGCAAGCGATGTCCACTGCCAACAGCCATATAATTAAATCTCTCAGAGAGGTAAGGAGGAGAAGCCGGATAATAAAGTATTTTAAAGAGCAATGACAGGATATGTACGTCTCTGCGACGGTGGATCGGCAACCATCCGAGCCGTGCGCGATAATTTGAAACATGGTCATACTTCCGCAGACCAAATACGTACTTGATACAGACATTTTGTAAACGCTCAAGCCTATCAAGCAGCTCTTCTCTGAGATCCAGAAACGCAATGTCACCGTAATCTAAGAGAGGTAGTAAGAGAGATCGAGCCAGAACGAGCTTGGTAGGAAGAGGGAGAAAATTCTGCAGACGCCTCAGAGAATGAAGAGATGCAAAGAGCCTCTGACTGACTCCAGCAATATGAGCCGACCAAGAGAATGTCTGATGTAAGGTGATACCCAAATTTCTAACAGTAGAGGAAAAAGGAATAGAAATTCCATCAAAAACAAGTTCGGGAACCACCATATCATTTATACGCGATTAACACTTTCGCAACCGATATTTTCGTATTGCTACGCTCGTAGCCAATAACATGGGAAAAATCGTATGAAGCGAAAACTTGCTACGAGCAGAGCTCCCGGCGACCGGACTCGCGGTCGTGAATGTGTTAAGCCCCGTTTGTTGTTTTGTAATAATGGATCTATAATGGTTGCGATTATCACGCGATAGATAAATGACAAAACAGTTGTCACGTTCTAACAAGTATTTGTCTGTGACAGTGACAGATGCGTTATCATATCATTTATCGCGTGATAAGCACAACCACCATTTGCCGACCGGTTTAACTCAACGGGAATAACGTTGCCTGCAAAGCTGATGGTCCTGTGGCTGATGGGGTTCAAATCTCGGTAAAGGCAAATATTTGTGTGATGAGCAATTTTTTGTGTTGTGTGTTTTTGTACAGGAATATAAGTAAATATTGTTTTAAATAGATCGTTGTCTAGTATTCATAACACAAGCCTTATTGGACTTACCATGGGACTTAAAATTGTCCCGTAATATTTATTAATTTATTATAGGCCCGATGGTAAGTAAGTGTTCTCTACTTGAATATTACACCAAGATTTTTTATGTTTTATTTTAAACGACGACGATTGTGATATAGAAAGGGAACGCAGAGCGTTGGCATTACGTGAGAATATGCTGGCCCACAGGTTCGCGCATTGTTCAGGAGAAGTGAAGAGAACATTGTTCAAATCCTTCTGTCAATCGTTTTACATAGGCGGCCTGTGGGTTAGTTACACTCAGAGGACACAAAACGCTCTGCGTGTCCTCTACAATAACATGTTTAGGGTGCTGATGGGACTACCTAGATTCTGCAGTGCGTCAGGTATGTTTGCCGATACTTGCGTATATGGTTTTCATGCAATATTGCGCAACAAAATTACATCCATCAGAGGCAGAATACAGAGTAGTTCGAACAGCATTCTAAGATTATTAGCTGACAGAGCCGACAGTCCCTTGCAGAGGTACTGGATATCTGCATTAATAAACCCTCGTTATGAGCAGGTTTATTATGTTAATTAGTACATGTAGTCGCTAAGATTAGTATGATAATTGTGATTAACCTAGCTCTTAATAATTTACTAACAAAATGATGGACCCCTGTTGTCTATAATAAATCATTTTGAATTTGAATTTAACAGTTTCACAAGCGACATATTCGTAGCGCTACGACATAAGAAGCCATATGTAGCGAAAACTTGCTACGAGCGTGAACGTGTCAGCGGGCATGCCGAGGGGACTCGCGGACGTGAATTGTTAAGTAATGGTCCATGGAGGAAAATAGATGATGAAAACTACTGTGAAAGAAAATATTTTTTTTTACTACGCTCAGCCAATGCCTAATATTGGCTCAGCGTTTAAAAAATTGGTGTGCTCTTATACTTTTGAAGCATTTTGCTAGAAATATCTTCTTTACTAGGTATATAATAAAGCTGTAAAAATAAAATGTCTATATGATACGGACCATTTAAAAGTCGATAAATCGAAAAAAAAATTGTATGTGCCGTTGCGGCTTCATCACGAAAAAACGGCTAAACGGATTTTAACTATTTTTGTTGCTAGACGAGTTGGTCATACACAGATTTTAATTTTATCCGATTACGCTCAAGAAAAAAAGACGGTTATTATTCTTTCTCCTCCGCTAATGAAGTTGAACCTTCTAGTTTATAATAAAGGTGTATCTATGCAGATTCACTCCGTGAAAGTATTTAAAACATCTCATCAACAAAAAAATACGTTTCGCGGTTTCAGACTCTCCTAATCGTCTTCGGGAGACATATCCAGCGTATTACTTCCGCGTCGGCTCGACAGATAGACAAAAGAGGGGGTGTTTGTTAAATGAATGAACTGAACCCCCTCACCGGGAGGTCCCATTGGAAATGTGGCACAATTGAGGAAGATAAAATGATAAAATAAGAACGAATATCTGGTAGGTTTGCTTAAGAATTTATGTTCCCATTACGGCAAAATATAGTCGTTGCGGGCTCGTTTTTATTCAATATCGTCGACTTATAATGTCCTGAGAAGTGGGGTAAGCCGGCGTTATTAAAACTTGAAATATTCACGTTTTCTTGTCAAATTGCTTTCATTAAATTTGTAAATTTTGCAAGGATTCGATGTTGGACTCAAGGGCGTTCTGGATAAGTTGTGGTTTAGGATTTGTTAAAAAAATGATTTAAGCTTGTCGACCTACTGACTACTTTAACTATAAATTATCTAGCACCCAGAGTACAAACAGCAACACACTTAAATTACCAACTGTAGGCCTTATATCAATGTCAATAAGGTCTACATATGGTCACATAAGTGTGTGGCTGGTGGTGTGGTGTGGTGGCAGCTTTGCTTAGTTTGGCCCTGGGTTGATTTCTGGAATTGTGTAGTCCACATTTATTTTTAACCCCCGTCAAAAAAGAAGGGTATTATAACTTTAAGGTGTCTGTGACTCTGTGTATCTGTGTATTTGTCTGTAGCATCGTAGCGCCCATACGGATGGACCGATTTGAGTGCGGTTTTTTTTGAAACATAGATAATTTTATCTCTAGTGTTTTTAGCTTTATTTGATGAAAATCGGAGCTCTCGTCTTCAAGATTTAGTGTTATTAATGGAACAAGTGACTGGATCTCAGCCAATATTGAAGCTAGGAACTCCAAATTTTGTTGTTATGTTCATTTGTGTCGGGGGGTTCTTAATTTTTTTAATCTTACTTATAATTTGTTTTCGACCTTATAGCTAAGGATGAAGAAGGTCGTGCGAAGTGGAGAAGAAAATGCCAGAAAGCGGACCCAGGGCTTTGAAGCAGCAGGTGAGAACGCAACCGGGATAACGCTACGATGATGATGACATATTAACCATCAAATTTCTTAAAACTGCCATTATCCACCAAAAATAATTCATTAGTGGCCTCATGACGACAGGTAACGACAGTGCGAAGGGGTTTTGACTTGGGTTTTAGGAGGGGAGATTTTTTTGCTTTTCTTGTGTTATAAAACAACCCAATAAGCCAACTGTCGGCTCGTTGTATGAAGATAGAGAAACTGATAATGCTTACAAAGTCTGTATTATCTTCGTTCGATCTGACACTGCTGTAAAGGAAGGACAGTCGGAATATGAACAGGTGCAATACTTGTTCTTATAGATGGCGCTAGGGTTTTAATACCTTTCAAAAAACAAAATAGGTACATGGGTTAAAGCGGATGGCTAATTCGTGGCGATCGGCACAGTACTCGCTAGTGGAGGGGTTGACACGCTCGACGCGTAATCGAGAGGTACCGGGTTCGAGTCCTGGTGTGACCACGTGCGAGAGCAATCGTATTTTTCTTTGCGCTTTGACTTGTATCTAGAGATGGGTAACTACCCAGGTAAATACCCAATGTTGGGTATTTTCGGTAAATACCCGATATTTATCTACCCGCGGGTAAATACGCGGGTATTTATTCTTATTTCTAAGTTGTATATATTTAGTCATATCTGGGCTTAAAGCTAATGCTAAATTGATCATTTATTGTAATATTTAATTTAAAAAAATGCAATACTTATATTTAGACAGTAATTTAAATAATATTTTGATGATGAGTTTTGATTGCCATTGGTAATCATTAACAAGCCCAGCATTTAAGAGTTAATATATGATTGTACACTAATATTTACTTAAAAAGTAAAAAAAAAAAAATTGAACTTGTAACGGAAAATGGTCTAATCCTTGGTGTCATTATAATTTTCAATAGCAACCGACTCTCGCCGAATATATAAATTTTATTTCACTTGCCTTAACGCACAGACCACCTCCACCCTTAACGTCAATAATAGTAGATTGTTAGACAAGGGCCTAAAATAAGTCATTATGACACGAAGTGATTATTTGGACGAGCTCGCGAAGTGAGCGAGGACAAATATCTCTGAGTGTCATAATGGCATTTAGCCGCGTCTTAAACACTCTGCTTTTCACTTCGACTGCGAGAAAATAAAAAAGTTACATTAAAATTGTATATTTTATGAAAAATTAAAAGTACAGTTTGAACAATTCTACCAGAAATTTTGGCCAATCTGATCAGGTTGGTTTGTTTGTTTTTAATTATTCGTTAGAAATATGTAGCCGGCCGCATGTTTTCTTTTAGTTTCATAGAAATTTGTATGGAATTATATGGCTTTCTTTTAAACCCTAGGGGGTTAGATGTACTATTTTAGTCTCGCTACGCGAAGTAAATATGACGTTCTTTTTGAGCAGGGGAGTAAAAATGTTATATACTTCATGTGTTTAATTTAGTTGTTGGTGTTGGAACTAGTCAATTTTGTTCCTATGCTACTTTAGGGCTGATTATTACTATGATGTTATACAATTACGCTAAATCTTCATTTCAGTTACGGGTCCACCCGTGACCATGGAAGGCTTCCAAAACGTCGGGATATACGCGATATAATCCGTTAAAATGTTTATTTCAATGAGTAATAATCGCGGAAACAGAAGAAAATATTACCATTAACATAATTTCCATTAAAATCGTTTCTTTTTTGCAAAACTTCCCAATACCGATACTGATACCGGAATCTCGGTATTGAGTCTGAATACCGATATCGAAATGTTTCTGTATTTGTATGCCCTAGTCGCAATAAATAAGGAATATGAACATATTTTTATAATAACATTTAATTCTCGTCTACAAAATTTGTGATTTATTGTTGATTTTATTTACCTTTTACGTTACATTTGCTCATTTTTGTCGATTAAAAGAAGTGGTAAACAACGTCTGTAGACTTTTATTGCAAATCTGAATCCGTGAATCGGCATGTCTAAAGTACAAAGTATCTACCCAAGCATTTGGGTAGATACGGGTAAATACCCGGTAAATACCTATTTACCGGGTATTTACCTGGGTGGGTAGATTGGGTAAATACCCACGACCAACTTGTATCTATATTTGTTGTAAATAATAGCTAGGTAGTATAAGATAATAGCTAGGTAGATTTAAGTTTTGCTTGTTTTAATTCGAGTATAGACTCACTTTTAGTTTCGTTCCATTTTTGATTGTTGTTTACATTTTATTTACGTGTTTAGATATAAGATTTATTTACCTTTTATTGTGCCTTTTAATTAATGTTGACTGTTTGTAATATTTTCGTGTACTTATTTAATAAAAGATGCTCATTTCACACATAACAATAACACTGCAATACACACATATCCTATACTCTTCACACACATCTTCTATCCTTGTCTCTCGTTCCCCTTTCCCCTTGCACCTTGCATACCCATAGACTATATCAAATTTGCCTGCCCGAAGGGCGAAAATCCCACTAGTTGCGCCCCGCATAAATTCACCTTATACCAATCCTTTCCCTAGTAAAATCAGTCACCTGCCACTTGCCACCATTCGTCCCACGCCCCACACTACACACCGCATCGCTGCTGAAACCTGAAAAATAGTCTTCTTATTTCTTCTTGTGACCTGCCGAAACCCTGCTGCACCATCTACAGTCCACTGCATGGACCCTTTACGGACCCGTCCGTAACATCTGTATTACCCTCCCGTAATGACCACTTTAGGTATTTAGTAGGTGGTACTAAAGCGTTAAAGACGCAACCTGCAAGCTACACTAAACTTGTACGCGTTTGCCTACACCTCCTAAGTTCTTGTGACTTGCGCACCGCGTCCCAACTCGAAGTGGCCGCTTATGTTTCTGTTTGTGTGTATGGAGCCCCCCACTGAAGCCGATTACTGTTAAAGAGGCAGATCTACCTAGTTCAAAGGCAGGTTCAAAAAGCGAATACCGAACCTTAATAAGACGACCGACGAAGATTATTTCTCGACCGGTTTAGCCCGGGCGTAATGACCCTGCCTGCAAAGCTGGCGGTTGTGGGTTCAAATCCCGGTAAGGGCAAGTATTTACTGGTCAGATCTAAGTGTGTGATACGCGTATCAACATGGATTTCGAACGATCGGATCGGCGCAACGTCCAAACGCGTGATCGTGACACGCGATCATGCCACAGAACGAAGATCTGATCGTGATACAAATGTGGACGCACCTTAACACGTTCGTCATTTTAAAGAGTGACTCAACAGACCTAACCATGGCAACGGGTTGTACAACGGCCTACGAAGCTAGTGGTCCCGGGTTCGAATCCCGGCCAGGGAAAGTGTTTGTGTGATGAGCACGAATGTTGTTCATGGGTCTTGGATGTTTTCTATGTATTAAAGGCGTGATTGTATGCATGTATTAAGTATTATAATTTATCTATATACTATATATATCGTCGCCTAGTACCCATGGTACCTACAAGATCGTATTTGTGTAAGATTGTTCCTGATATTTATTTATTTATTATAACGCAAGCCTTATTGAGCTTACCGTAAGACTAATTCGATTTATGTAAAATTACCCCGAATATTCATTTATTTATTAAGAGAAATGCAAACGTATTTTGTATACATAATTTACACTAAAGATTCCAAACCGGATCGCCGGAAACTACAAAGCTAGACCGTTTGATTGCCCGTATTATTTACATTACAAAGCCCCAAAACCTCATAAACCGAGGGGTCCATCGGAGACGATCTTTACGAGACATTTAATAGCCTGTCGACAGGTGGATTAGCTATTATATCATATTTTATACCTTTTACGTTTCTTTAATTACTACCATCTGCCTCAGGGACTTTGAATTTATCTTCGCTCGTAGATATTATTACATTCACTCAAATATGGTTAAACAGAAGAGGAATAGGGATGGAAATACACTCAAGGACAAACATTTCGGGTCACCCTAATTTAAGGGCCTGCATCTTCATTCGTTAACCACGCCCTAAACGCCGAGCGGGTCAATGAGCGTATTTTGTAATAACGGACGCATTTATTGCTTGCACGCATCATAGAAAGAGAAAGCTAATACACTACATGCTTGGGATTTTTTGGAGTACGCACCAGATGTAAAAGTACAATGAAATCGAAGATATTATTATGTTTTGTTAACATTTAAGTTGGGGACGTAAAAGATAAAGGGAAGAATGAAATGTTTACATAATTTAGCCGTTTATCAATTTGTCGTTTGTACAAACTAGACAAAAAACGAAAAATGAAGACGCGTTTTCGGATTTCTTTTCTATCGAGGAAATTTTAAGCAAACATGTTTTAGCGTTAGGGGCTAAACTGGTTATATAGTCAAAAACAGATATCTGAAAACCAGCCTGATTCATGAACTAGATTTAACAAAAATCTTACTAAAAAATAGCTTACATTTTCGTTGCAATCCCTTAAATAACAGCAATAGGTTTTACAATTAGATTTCTACTTGACCAGCAGTAATTTCATAACTTTTCCCCGGCGGTTCATTTGCCAAGCTAGCGTAACCTATATCTCGCTCTATACTGAATAGAAAGGGACATACAAATATAATCGCGCGACAGAGTCACGTGTCACAGTCGCTAATTACAGGAGTGTCATTTTGAAAGTTATCGTTAAACCGCCTTTATTGCGTCCCTGATATAACCAGCACGTAAAGTTGATACATGTTCCAGATCATAGGTAAAAATATATTGACCCGTCAAGAAGATTGTTTAGAAATTAAACTGGTCTATGATTAATTGATTATTAATAATTTGGATACAAGTTTCTGTCTTTGACGCGTGGAGACAATTTACACCTCCAAAACAAAATGTGTTGGCCGTGGAGAGCTTTACATCTCCTAATTGTTTTTATTTTGTTTTAATTGTCTTTTCCTGGGATCCGATAACTTTTTTCATAAAAAGCGTTATGAGCTTGTGAGTCATGGCCGCCAATGTTGCATGAAATGTTGTTGGTGAGATCTGCATTTGTGTCTGTGACATCATAGCTCTCGAACGGATGGATCCATGTAAATTAATCCAGAGTATTCATTAACTATGATTCGAGAAAAGCGGTTCATTCGTTTAGACATTATCAGCTATTAAACGCACTGATAAAAACCTCCTGAGGGTTTTTTTTTTTAATTTTAGCGATAACTTCTTTTGTAAACCAAAGATTCGCAGAAATTTAGAATGCTTATGACTCGGTGGCATTTCTCGCCAACCCTTTTTAGGTACTTTTTAATAGTAGATTGTACAGCGATATTAAATTCCGAAGCACGTTTGAATTTCTTAGCGTCCGTAAAACAGCAATATATTTTAACAGTACCGTTTTTTTCAGTCCCTTTGGGAATTTTGCGTTACTTTGTTGTTACAATAAAACTTCCTTTTACTGATAGAAATATTCAAGGTCAACGTCCCGTCCCTATACCGCAGTGGGAGAGAGATAGATATATCTATACTCCTTTTTGATCACAGACGTTGTGTCACTGGCACTTAAAGCCCGACCAGGAAAATAAAATACCTGCTAATGTAACGCCCCCAGGCGTATTGAGTAAAATTGTTTGATTAAAAACGTTGTGTGTTGTGTCAACATGCATAACTTTGTCGTAAATCTAATTTGAAATTTTAATATTATGAATTCACGTTCACACAAAAATCACGGAAGCGTAAAGCGTATGTCATAAGAGAAAGAATTTTTTGAACACTGAAAGTCACTGGCACAGTCGCAGTCAAACATAAAATCATGCAAGCGTGTCACAGGTAGGTATAGGAGTAAAAAATGGCGGGTAAATACGTAGCTATGGCAACGAGATACATTCAAAAAAGTTTATTGACCCTTATCCGAAAGTATTTTTTTATGTTGGAGTATGACTGCGTCTGCCGGGTCTGCTAATTTGGTTATAATATTGTTAGGTGTGGTTTCAGCTGCAAACTTGCTGATATACGCTATAGTTAGGTACGCTGTTTTCATTAGCATTTAAGGGCATTTCAACGCCTCGACGTAGAACTCAGCTTAAGTATACTGGACATACTTCTTGCATTAATAATGATTACTGCACTAGAGCACTTAGTGACATATTCGTACATACCAAGTACCTATGTAAACGAGACAGTACAGGTGTCACGACAGGTTTAAAGTATGCTTTTCTTGAAAGGTTGAAGACTATTGATGCACAGGGGAAGAAAATAACCCGCTACAGAATCGGATTGCTATTTGTTCTAAATTAATACTCGTAAGGCTCGAATCTGCTTATTTTATAAGGTTTTTCAAACAAATAAATATGTGGGACAATGTTACGCAAATCTATCTTATTGCAAACAATCGTTTGTACTATGGGTAATAGAAGAGTATATAAATATAATAGAAGGCGCCTGCAACTTCATTCGCAGAGGAAATCATTAGCCCTTTCTTCAGTATAGTCAGGTAAAAAGTATACTCTAACCATCTGTGGATACCCAGCTCGTGTACCAAAAATAGTTGAAATCCGTTTAGCCGATTTGGCGTGATGAAGCCACAACGATACAAATACAAAACATATAAAAAATAAAAAATAAATATTGTTTGGTTTAGTGACCTTCAAATATGTAAGTCAGTTACAATATTTTTTTTTAAATATTAATAAATAAAATAAATAAAACGAAATAAATTTTAATTTACAGAAGTCACTGGCGACCGGAGAGCTGGCGGTTTCCTCGCTCAAAGAATCAGTCTGGCGATTCAGCGAGGAAACGCCGCCAGCATCTTCGGTACAATGCCGCAGGGGCCATTTTTAGATTTAATTTAATTTTATTTTGTTTTAGTTTAATTATATTTTTAGGTTAAGTTTTATTGGTTTTGCTTACGTTTAGTTTTACTGTAATTGATTTGGTCTATTAAGTTTGCTTGATTAAATTATGTATTAAACAAATAAATTTCTTCAATAAATAGATATTTCATTTTTACAACTTCATAATATGCAGTATAGATAACAAATATGGTTACATATGAATTAAAATATATAGAAAACATTAATTTATCTATATATCAGCCACAGACGTCCACTGCTTAGCATAGGCCTTTTGCTATAGCTCGCCACAGGGTGTGATCCTGCGTATACAGCTTCCTCCGACTCCCCGCGACCTTCACGCGGTCCACCTAAACTCTGATTTGTAATTAAAAACCAAAATCTGACAGTTCTCATCTTGATTATTTCATCAAATAAACATGATTTCATGAAAATATGAATGAGAAATCGTGCAAGCAGTAATATTAGGGTAAGATTTATTGATTAAAATACTAACACTTAAACCAGTATGCAGTGATCACAGCGAAAGTGCGCCCGTTGACGTAAAATATTGGTCTTGAATTAAAAATCAGAGTATAGACAAAGGCCGTGCAAGCACCGGTTTCCTATGCGTGGTTAGTATCGTAAGAGTAGGCACGACCGCACGACAGGCAAATTAATTGATCTATTTAAAATAATGTAACCACGACCCCTTTAAGAGCCCTCGGGACCTCCTGAGGAGTCTGGTCTAGTGCTCTGGAGTGCAGAAAAATAACAAATTTGAGTCGAAATCTTATCTATTAAGAGTCCCCAGTAAGCTCGGTTCTCCATACAAACGTAGTTACGCTCTCATTTTCAAACGACTAGCTAGTTTAATCTGATTTTTGTTGTACTTAGATTAAGTTTAGGTATATGCAGGCCTGTAATTAGTTTATGTAGCTTCAGATACCATAGTAAAAAAAATACAGCGAATTTAAGTTTTTCATACAAAACTTGTTTTTGCTGTATTTCGTTTGTTTTATAAACTGCAGGCATATAAACTAGTTTAAGGCCTAGATATACTTCATTTCATTGTATATGCAAAGTTTCGTTACAATCCAACACGTAGTTTTTAAATAAGAACGAAACTCCGTTAGTATGGGAAGGTGCAATTCGGCCGAGCTTACTGTGGACTCTTAATAAGTTTGGATTTTATGTTACTAGCGTGATGATATGTTTTAAAAAATGAAAGAGCATTGGTTAAATAGTATCGGTTCAGCTCTCGACTGCCGCTTGGGTAAAACTGGAAAAATAAAAAATAAACAAATTAACCATAATATTTTTTAGAATCCACCTGCGTTATAATTGACTAGTACGGACAATCGACTCCCGCTTTCAAATACAGTCGGAAATAGTTAAAGGCACGATTTGTTGACTTACTTAATTAACATACAAACGAACACTTTTTACGATAACGACATTTTATTTCACTCGTTTACGATAATTACGTGATTACGAATAACTTTAATGCTCGTCGGGTTTGAGATTCTCATTAATTGCTGCACTAGGGCAGTAAAGTGTAGCGTGTTTCTGTGATGTTAATAGTATGTAAACAGTAATTTCCGGTACGTTACATCCATGTAGATAATAATGTATGCATGTTTATACATAAAGCAAATGAGAAAGAGTATATGTTACAGGTGGAAGTAAACTTATAAGATTACATCCAAGTGTTTTTTTAAATGAAAATGTGATTTTTGTATAAAGTTCTGACTATTATTTTCTCCACAAGATTTTTTTTTGTCCAATCCCCACTATGGAAATAATATGAACTAATTTTCAAATCAATCCAATGTTTAAAGGTGGATTTAAACGTTTCAATTTTTGTAAAGAAAATTGTACGTAACGCCTTTCAACGAGCATTATTATGGAAGAGAGGACCACGAAATCTTACTAAATTTATAATGCATTTTTATTTTCTGTATTTTTTTATTTTGTGGTGTTTTCATAAAATTTCAAAAATTAGGTTGTGGCTTCATAAAACACCTGGATGGATATCCAGCATTTTTACACGGGCAGCTGGTCATCCACATACGGTTTATAGGCTACTTTTTATCCGACTACGCTGAATAAAAAAAATGAACGAACATATATGTTCAGTTTGGAAGCTCTGAATGAAATGGCTCTTAGAACGTTTAAAAGTTTCAGTGTAGAACTTTGAAAGAATTTTAAATTTGGTTGTCAAAAGATAGTTAGATAGTTTTAGAACCTACGCAAGACCAGACAACGAGTTGCATTGCACTTTATTAAAGATCAATAGAGCAGTAGCGTGAATTATTGCTGGTGGGTATTTTATAGAAAACAAAAGTACCCATCACGGGGCCACAGTTTATAACTGTTTACCGTAGGCAAAACAGATCGATCAGCCGGAGAGGTGGGAAGCAAACATAATCGCAGGTTCGCCCACGAACAATAACATTTGCCCACCCATCACTCTTACTTAGCAATAAGTCAGGAAACATTCTCACTTTTACATGCGTAAAATTTTATTAAGACAGTAGCCTGATAGCAAAAGTATATTTTAATAGGGAATATGTATGAACTTTTACTATCGCTTTTCTTAACAAGACATCAAAATACCTTAAAAACTATTTCAATAAGTGAAATTCAAATTAAAATCGGCCGGGTGAATTATCAAAACGACTTTTTTGGATGTCCCACACTTGCAAAAAAAAACTATGCTATATACCAAAATAAAAATGGTTGTATTCTTTGCTATTATTTATGATGAGGCAAAGCGTGTGGTGTTCAAAAATTTACCCGGCCAAGAAATACGCATGATATAGGCATTTTAAACTACTAATTGACCAGCGATTTGACAGAGAGGTCCAACATGCACTGTTACTCGTACGTCAATGAAATGTTTGATGGCTTAAGGGCTAAGGGCCCACATTTGTGACATGACGACGGACCGGACTACGTGGCAGCGCTACAGGACATGTTACGCTAAATGTGGACGATCTAGGTTGTAATGACACTGTCACAAACCATGCACGATGAAATGTTACAAGTTTAGACGCATGGTGTCGAACTAGACTGCGTGACAAGGCATCGCTACATGAGTCAGTCGGTTGTGTCATTTAAGCTCCAACTCCACTCCATGCCTAAATAATTAATCGCCACAAAACAAAACTAATGTAAACAACACAATGTTTATAATTATGCATGCGCTGTGAGAATGAGCGAACAGGGACATGTCACGACGTGATCCACTCCTACCCTGTGTCTGTACTCGTATTTGTGTCACCTGGCGTACTTCGACGCGTGTCATAAATACAAGTGTGGACGTCTCCTGGTCACACGAACAATACCGAACATCCTTTCAAAAAACCGACTTTCGATGGATCGGCTCGTAACACGTGACTTAGATGCGTGACAGTACACAGACCAGCGTCCACACTGGGCCCGGCTAGTAGATCGTAACTCCATACATTGTCCTGCCGTTTATTCTGTGTTCGGCAGCTTCTTTCAGTGTTCGGAATGGATTGAAGCGTACTAGAGCTTGTGGCAATTATTCTCGTTACAAAAATACGTCCACATTAACGGTACAGACACGTGTGTCTGATACGGTCACGGGATAATGTTCGGTAAATTGTCACAAGTGTGGACCCACCTTTATATCTTGGTTATTTGGTTATTAGAAAAAATATTTTTTTTCTACGGTTTGCTACATGAATGGGCTTTTAATAATGCAAAAATAATATTCGCTATTATTAACGATATCCTGATATGCATTCCTAATAATAGCGATTTTTTTATCACATTAGTTCTTCATATATGACTAGAAGATGCCCGCAACTTCGTATGCGGAGGGGAAAAAGTCATTACCCTCTTTTTTCTTCAGTGTAGTGGGGTTAAAATTATCATATATCCATCTGGAGATACCCGGCTAACTGTGTGCCAAAAAATGTTGAAATCGGTTCAGCCGATTTTGCGTGATGAAGCCACAACGACACATACAAAAATACAAAAAATCAAAAAATCAAAAAAAAATATTTTTCGTTTTAATGATCTCCAAATAGTCCGTAACAATCATTTTTTGGAAATATCTTCAATGTACAGACATTTCATTTTTACAACTTTATAATAGTATAGATGTGGCGTCTAATTTATTATACTCCCCCAGTAGGACACAAGCTATTAGATCAATCAATCAATCAAACAAAATATCCTTTATTCAAGTAGGCTTCGATACAAGCACTTTCGAATTGTCAGTTACAATGATAAAAGTCTTTGCTGGGAAACATACAATATGATCCAACATTTGTTGCAAGGATTAGGGAAACCCAGAACAACCTAATCAGATCATTTAACTTAAGTATAATACTTACTTATTATTGATAAAATCATCATTTTAAAAATTAAAATAATTAGTAAATCTAGAATGTGTCTAGAATAAAATTCTAAATGTCAGAGTATATAAAACAATTAATATGCGTGTACCAATTAACTATTACAACATTGACTTAATTATACTTAAAACTTTTACAATTGTGTTATAACTAATTTATAATTGATACACGCGGAGGAGATGTAGGTACAAATTCTCCAGATCAATGTTAATATAAAATATAAACAATTTTTTTTTCAGAGATGTATAAGGTCTCTAGGCGTCACGACATGCGATAAAATTAAATGTAATAATTTGACTGAATTCTACTGAGATGTTTAAGGTCTCTTAGGGGTCAAAGTGAATAATACATTAAACATAATTATTATTAAATCTAAATTTCTTAGAGATGTATATGGTCTCTAGGCGTCATAACATGCAAAAAGATAAAATTAGTTAATTAAAATCCTCAGAAATGTTTAAGGATATACCTCTATAAATAAAACAAAACTCTTAGAGATGTATACAGTCTCTAAACCAAATAAAAAATGAATAACTTCAATCGAGTACAGGATGAAGTCTCTCACGTCATCAGTTCATTAAACACTGGTAGGCAGTTACTAGGTATACAATTAATTTGGCCCTTACTAGCATGAAGAGAGCTTATCTAACGCTCGAACTGGCTGTATAATAGCAGTAAAAGCACATACAGCGCGTGTGCTACTTAGGTCGTCACTTTGTCATATCGGGGATATTACAAATGAAACAAATTATTTATCATTTGTGCTCAGCGGGCCTATGATAGTTGCGTTTGTCACGCGATAAATAAATAATATAGCTGCCGTCAGCTTTTGACACGTATGTGAGTGCGAGAGTGACAGACGCGTTATCGCGTGATAAACGCGACCATCATAGGCAAATAAAACAAATTATTTATCATTTGTGCTAGACCGCCCACAGCCGCCATTGCCGCCGTTCGTCTGGGTACTAGTGTTCCCAGCGCTCCTTGGCTAGTTTATTAGGACGTCATATATGACACGTTGTACTCTCGCGATTTGTACATATTGTTAACTATAATTATGACGAGTCGTACGTGATATATTTTAGTTACCTTTTTTTACCTAACGTTTCGACGCAGTTTCATGCGTCATGGCTGCGGATGGACTGGTGAAACAGCGAGATAATTGTCGCTGGAAATGTCAACGATATAATATTTATTTAATTAAATTTTATTGCACAATCGAGAAATGTACAAATAGCAGAAGGCATTCTCTACCAGTCAACCATTGGACCAGAAACAGTTATATGGGTGCAGGACCTTGTCAACTGTGTAAATCATCATATCAGCCCAGGGACGTCCACTGCTGGACAAAGGCCTTCCCCAAGGATCTCCACAACGACCGGTCGCTCGCCGCCCTCATCCAATGGTTTAATGCGATCTTCACCAGATCATCGGTCCATCTTGTTGGGGGCCTCCCTACGCTATCATGATTTAAAGAAAACCAAATAATGTTTTTATTAAAATGAAATCCGTCGCATTTACACTACAAAATCATTTTCAGAAATCTCATGTGAGATCGAGGAGGAAGAAAAATCGCATAAATCGCCTCACGTAATTAATGGACGCTCCCTAATGGCACACGTACGACGGGAGTTGAGCGTTGGCGAGTATGACATATTGTACGAGCATTTCCAGATAACTACACCTGTTTGAACAATGTTTACCGGCCTTTGTTGATTTAGGTCCATGGGGATTATAAAATATCAAGAGGTGTTCCAGACGTGTATCCTTCAACAAAGCCAGACAAAGAATCGAGACTTAGCCTTTAATAAATTATACCACATTTCGAGGCGTAGATTTCATTTGTATCGCCACTTTGTAGGGATTTCGAGTTTAAGCGTTGGCTGAAATAAGTAAGGTCGGTTTTGTGAAGCGACAGAAGAAGGAAATACAAAGTCGTCAGTGTAAATAGGGTTTGTCTCGGCTCATGTGCTTACAGTTAGACCGTTTTCTGCCCTTGTTAGCTAAGTAAAAAATTGAAAGCAAATTTCGAATTTAAATATAAGTTCAATCCCATTTTTTAGTCCAACTATGTGGACATTTAGCAACCAAATAGAAATTTCAAATGCTAGAATGTCAGTCAACGTTGAACGTATCTGGGTCGTTTTAAAAAATATACCTAGGTCAGGGCTTCAATGACAAACAAAATTTAAATCGATACTTCTGAGTAACTTTTTAGCTGCACTATCAAACAGTAATAATGTTGGGGTTGTATAAGTTTCCACACAACTGAACTATTTTAGTGTTACTGGTGAGGATGACTGCAATCTACAAAAAGTTCATGACAATTAGTCTACTAAATTGTCTCATCTTTGCCATCTAATTGTCCACGGCTTC
Organism: Hedya salicella; assembly: GCA_905404275.2. NCBI lineage: Eukaryota > Metazoa > Arthropoda > Insecta > Lepidoptera > Tortricidae > Hedya > Hedya salicella. The sequence goes on from FR990113.1 coordinate 19,314,816, forward strand.
GAAAAAAGCTTGTATCTGGAACAAAACTCCCGAAAATACCTTTTTCGGGTGGTTGAACATGACGAAACTATAAGGATTTCGTTTTTACACTTTTGGTTACGGAACCTCAAAAAGCTGAAAACAATATTAATAACTACGTGAATGTTCACGTAGTCAGCTTAGTTTTTGGGGAAGGAGCATACAGAAGTTCAGGGATCGCCCCCCTTGGCGATCGTTGATTAGAGATCGGTAAACCCGGAGTTGAAAATTTAAATAATTCGAATCCGTAAGCGGATCCGGTTCCTTAAAAATCTTATCGAGCCCGAGGAGTCATCCAGGGTTCAGATATTCGGTGAGATATTTACATAAAGTTTGGTGGCGGCTTCTATGTTGAACGGTATGGAGACCGACTCAATTAAATTTTCGTAATAATAGACTTCTTGAGATTTATTAATTTAGTAACGAAACCTCCAAAACGCATGTTTTATTAATCCCTTCTTTATCATATACCTTGAAATTTAATCAATTCACCCTGCAGTTACCACAAAAACTTACATTATTACATTACTTACCCTTGCATAACAACGTACATGCTTACCAAAATAGTCATAATTAATAGCCAGTTATGTATTTTTACCTCCTCGTGTCGTTTTATGCAATCCCGGAATACCGCAACTTATATTACAAAAGAGTCGAAGAGGAGTCAAAATCAGAGGAGAAAATAGCACCCATTACCAATAAACTGACTTTTAACGTTTGTTTGAAATATTTTGTAAATATCAAGTACTTGTCAAAAGGTTTTAGCACTACAATTGAATTATACCGCTAAAACGACGCCTACAATCGTAATGAACTTACTTTATACCCCGATTAACACTGAATTGTGGATCTTCATCCAAATTATTCAAATATCACATTGACACACTTTTACATACATTGGGTATTTCTACTCGTTCTTTATATTTACTTTTCATCCGCTGCTATGGTCGCATAATTGTCACAATTCTGCAAGATTAGGATTATGTTGTTGATTATTTGCTATAGTCTGTTTCTTTTATTACCTACAAGTTCTATGAGACAAATTTACACGTTGTATACATCTTATAGAAGTCTGTGCCTTACAATGAAACCAGTGGGCATATGATGGTCGCGTTTATCACGCGATAAATGATATGATAACGCGTCTGTCACTCTCGCACTCACATACGTGTCAGAAGGTGACGGCAGCTATGTCATTTATTTATCGCGTGACAAACGCAACCATCATAGGTCCGCAGCTTTCGACCGTGGTTTTGGCATCGAAGACATATAATATAGGCCGGAGAGAGAGATAAGGCTGTTTTATTAACCGACTCCAAAAAAGGAGGTGCTCATGCTCAATTCGTCGGAATGTATTTTCTTACATCCGAAATATCTATTCGTGGGTCAATATTTTTCGTAAATAGTAGCCTGTGTCTGCATGCTTTGCCCTGTTTTCTAAAGACTAAGCAAAAACATTATCAGGGTGAAAATCTAAAAGTAAAAATTTTTTTTTTCTTCGGAATATTGAATTTTTGGGCTCATCTTACTCAGAATCGTAAAAAAATTCGAGCCTCATACAAAAAAAGTGTCCAAGTTTTGGATGTAAAAACATTTCTCAGTTTCGTTACTTTTATAGAAAAAAAAAACAATTGAACTGAAATGTAACGAAACTGAGATTAAGATTTTGGACACTTTTTTCTAGAATAAAACTTTTTTATGTAGACTGTTCTTGATTTTCACCCATCAGCTCATTAACGAATACCGTTGACAAAAATGTCGCTACTTCCTCTCTACGCAAGCAAAGCATCAGTAGACTAATAGAATTTCACTTTCCCTCAGACCTCAACAATGGGCCAGATAATGAGGTCGCATCGTGGCCGGCCCACGTTAATCCCTCAAATATTCATTTCCGCCCGGCTTCATCTTGCGGTCCAACCAATCTAGTAACTTCGCAAGTCATGTTAAGAATAGTTTTTAACAATTACTAGAATTTACCTGCAGCTTATTTCGCCTTAATGAGAAGTTTATTATATTTTAAATGTCAAGTGTCATTTAAAACCGTTTCGATGGTTCGAACACGTTAATGTGTACCAAAAATTCAAACATTCATACGTCTTTACAAGTAAACAGACTTCTGACGGGTCTAAAATATAAAGAAATGTATAACGCCATTTACCAAAATTTCGCTATTTCCTTTACGCTACCAAAGCATCAACAGACTAATAGAATTTCACTTTCCGTCAGACCTCAACAATGGGCCAGATAATGAGGTCACGCCGTGACCGGCCCACGTTAATCCCTCAAATATTAGCCCGGATTCATCTTGTGGTCCAATCTACTCTTTTGTGATGTGATTTATAATGATAAGTTCGCTAGTCATGTAAGGAATTATTTATTATTGATTATTGGCTAGTTTACTAATACAACACTGTACATTTTATAGCACAGAAATACAGATCATTGGGTACAATAAGATAAGAATGGAGAATATAAAATAGGTTCTAGCAAGAAACTACCGATGTTATCGATTAGATGATCTTTTCCTTTCTACGAAGTTTGTTTCCATCGTGCAAAATACTATCCAAAAGTTAAGCAACCTTCGGATTTAAAACGAACTTCATACAGAGATACACTTAACTTAGGCTTATAGCGATAAGACAGCCTGTTATCTACTTACTTCTCCTTGAATGTATTATATTTTGTACTATTTTGTGAGATGTGCAATAAAAGGTTATTGTATTAGAATATAATATCTTTATTTGTGCATAAAATGTGGTACAATCGATGGCGTCAATATATATGTTTAACACATTTTACCAGTATCTGGCATGCAAACAAATTATGTACAGTACAAGTTTACAATTTGTAATATTTTTTATATTAAATATTAAAATAGACACAGCTAGTAGCGTGCACAGGGTTTTTGGCCAAGGTAGGCAGTTTTTCCATGCCTATATGGAATCATTATCGTTTAGGGCTTCGGGGTAGGCAGTTTCTCTGTGCCTGTATGGAGTCATGGTCGTTCAGGGTAGGCAGTGCCTTTGTGTCTATACGGATTGCACGCTACTGGTCACAACGAAATATACAATCAGACAGGCAAGCAAATTACAATAAGGATTCTGCGATGCAACAACTAATTATTAGACATAACATTTAATATGCAAGAGGCAATATGATATGTTGTTATAATTAGTTAAAGAACTCCTCAACAGAATACAAACATTGCTGTATGAGCCGCTGTTTGAGTGCACCTTTAAACGCGTTCAGTGTCAATTCATTCCTATCTTTGTGTAATCTATTATATAGACACTAACCCACTTACGTTAATGTTTCGGCTTATAACTTTGTTATTTTTGCCGGCCTAACGAATTTATCGGGAAACCTTGTATTATATTTATATTAGTATGTATTGTGTTGTTATTCTTTTTTGTAGCGTTCAACGCTACCAAAACACAGGCGTGTCTGATCTCCACCAAACGGAGCCTATTCGAGCTGGCTCGGACTGTCTGGAATATGCCTGTAAATTTTACTGGCAGCCTTGAGCTTCCTGGTGTTTAGTTGACTGCCAATCTTAACTTCGGCCAATATATTGAGTCCAAAGCAAAAACTGTAGCCAAAAATCTCGGAATCCTCTCCAAGGTTAGGCGGTATTTCACTCCACGACAGCTTCTAATGCCAAGCACAAGTTTGGTCATGCATTGAGTACTGCTGCCACTTTGGATTCAATTGGCAAACGAGCTAGGCGGCTTATTGGCAACGCTACTCTGACTGACGCTAAGCTACAGAGCGTTGAGCATCGACGTAGGGTCGCACGTCTGTCGGTTTTTTACAAATTACATTTCGGAGAATGTGCGGGGGAATTACATGATTTAATTCCACCAGCCCCTTTCCACCATTGGAATTGGAACACACGACGCGTGCGTTCGTTCCATCCACATGTAGTCGATATTCCGCGTATCCGCACGAAGGGCTTCGGTGCCACTTTCATCATCCATATCGCAAAGAAGTGGAACTCGTTGCCTGCGGGTGTGTTCCCCGACCATTATAATTTGGGCGTATTCAAGACACGAGTTAATAGGCTGTTTCTTTTTTTATGACATAGGAGGACGAAACACAGAGAGAGGAGGACAAACGAGCAGACAGGTCGCCTGATGCTAAGCGATCACCGTCGCCCATAAACACTTGCATCACCAGAGGAATCACAAGTGCGTTTCAGGTGGGAGTACGCTCTTTTCTTGAAGGCTTGAAGGTCGCATCGGTCCGGAAATACTGCAGGCGGTAATTTATTCCACAGTTCAGTCGTGCGAGGCAGGAAATTTCTAGAAAAACGCAACCCAACCATCTAAGTCGTGAGGGTGGAAATATTGTCGCGTAGGACGATGGCGGAAAGATGCAGCTGGAATCAACCCGAACAATTTCTCGGAGCACTCCCCGTTATACAAGCGATAGACGGGCATGACACATCCTCGGCCGCATCGTCGCTTAACAACAGGTCAGATGTCAAATACCCGTCTATCATCGTATAAAAAAAAGAAAATAATAAATACATTACCTTAGATACCACTTTTCATAATTAATATAATACAGTCCACACGATAAATTAAGCTCACCAAACCCGTACACTAGTTTCATTTAATACTTTATATCCCCTTGCGGTCGGTGCACTATCAAATGTATGGCGATTGTGTCAATCAGTGAGTGGCTTAGTGACCTAAATATCAAGCCTATAATATTTCAGCCATAGCACAGTGATTCCGCCGTAGGCCATAAATCGAAAAAAGTCATGAGCGTATCCTGGACTAAAAAGTAAGTAAAATGATTCACCGATAGACAATCTTCTAAATACTATATATAGCACAGCAATAAAGTACTATTATCATTTACTTTTGTGCAACGAAAGTGAACGCATCTCGACCCTAATTAGTAGTGTGTTTTTGTCGCCGCAACTTAATCACTTTGTTATTGTGTACTATTATTATTATTTGCGTGTGTCCACGTGGTATTAGTATGGAAATCCAAGAAGAGGGTATGTACTTTATTTTTCAATTATGTTTTATATATAAATATGCGTGCTTATATTTTAAAATAATTTTCTAGTAGAGGTCTGTCGTTTACGATTAATTTTTAAGAAGTATGATTTCATTGAGAGTTATACTCTGATGCCGAGGTTTGCCGCACTTGACACATATATTATGTTATAGATGGAAGTGTCCTTAATAAGAGCTGTAACTTTCATCGACCTTTTTTGACCTCTTCTTAGGTAAAAGGGGTTTCAAAGAACAAGAGTAGGGTAGCCGAAAAAAATCCGATTATTAAAAAATGTTTTTATCTTTGTTTTAGGTACATTTTTAAGGTGTTCTATTTCGAAACGTAGTGTTTTTGATATTTGGCACTCTGGACAAGGAACTGATACAGAAAAATTTCAACATGTTTTTACTACACTGACGGAAACATCAATTATTTCGGATAACATCGAAAATATTGGCATAGAGAATTTAAGGGTTAAAATAAGGAATTTATGTAAACGAATTGCATGTTATTGGAAAAAAACAAGATGTACAAAGTCTATATTTCTACATAAATATGCAGAGTGGCTTAATGATGTAGAATACATTGATGTGATCCAAAGTATCGAGCAGCGTATTTCTCAGCAGAATGATAACGTCGACCCCTCCCCTTCCACTTCTCGTGGCCGTCCGAGGAAAAACTTTAATGAAAGTAGTAAACGCACTAAAAGAAGGAGACTGGCGGAACTATCTAATTTTGACGAGTCTGCTGTAAATACACTGCTCAATGCTTCTGCTGATTCCAGCTTAACTTCTACAAAAGTCGACGAAAACAAAGTTTTGTCACTTATTGCAGAAGGTAAGATTTCTAGAAAGCAATATCTATTAATTAAGAATTTTATACATAATAATATACTGAAAGATTGTATGCCTTCCTATCAACGCATTGTAAAGGCTAAAAAGAGATGTTACCCTACAACTGTAGCCGTTACTGAATCATCAGCCGAAGTCGAACTTCAGAGTTTGTTAGATCACACTGCCACTCGGATTCTTGAGTCTCAAAAAGATATTTTAGATAAAATACCTGACCAGTCTTTAAATAAAATATCTTTGGTTGGGAAATGGGGATTTGATGGTAGTACAGGACATAGCGAATACAAACAAACTTTCTCAGATTCTTCTCTTGTGGATAGTAGCTTGTTTGTTACTTCATATGTACCGCTTCAACTTATTTTAAACCCGGATAATAAGGAAAACTCAATCATTTTGTGGAAAAATCCTCGTCCTTCTTCAACTCGATACTGCAGACCTATTCGCTTTCAGTTTTTTAAGGAAACAACTGCAGTATCAGTTGAAGAGGAGACTTATTTCAAACAGAAAATAAGTAACTTGCAACCGACTATCTTCAAGACAAATGCATGCGAATACACAATTAATCATAGCTTACAACTTACTATGGTCGATGGTAAGGTGTGTAATGCACTTAGTGATGTTTCTTCAACTAGATGTTATATATGTAAAGCTTTACCAAGTGAGATGAATCAAATTGATGTATGTTTGTGCAAAGCAACTGACGAAAGTAAATATGAATATGGCATGTCTCCACTTCACGCATTGATCCGATTTTTTGAATATTTCATTCATCTCGCTTACAAGTTAGAGGTTAAGAAATGGCAAGCTAGGTCTGATAGCGATAAACGACTTGTAGCTGAAAAAAAAAAAACTTATACAATCGGAATTTAGGGAAAAGTTAGGTCTTATTATCGATAAACCCAAAAGTGGCGGAAGCGGGACATCGAACGATGGCAACACTGCTAGGCGGTTCTTCTCAAGCTCAGATATTTCAGCTGAAATTACGGGTATTAAGAAGGATCTCCTAGATCGTTGTTGGACTGTACTTCAGTGTATCAATTCGGGATATAACATTGATGCGACAAAATTCAGAGATTTCGCTTTAGAAACTGCACGGCAATTAGTTGCCGAATATCCATGGTACTATTTGCCTGCTTCTGTCCACAAAATTTTGATTCATGGTGCTGACATTATCAATCACGGCCTACTGTCTATAGGAGAACTGTCTGAAGAAGCAGCTGAAGCGAGTAACAAATACTATAAAGCATTTCGACTAGATCACACACGAAAAATGAACCGCGTTTTGACTAATACTGATTTGATTAATCGACTTCTTCTTCACTCAGATCCCCTAATATCAAGTTTGAGAAGGTTACCTGTTAAAAAAAAAAGTTCTTTGTCTAAATCTGTATTGGACTTGTTGTGTGTAAATAGTAAGTAGGTAATATTGAATGTATAAATAGTAAGTAATCGCTTTGTTTTAATATAACCTTATTTGTATATATGTAAATAGTCTTGAAATAAATATTTTTATTATTTATGTAGTATGCTGTTTCATTTATGTTTTCATTAATTACAAATTTTTTTTATCTAATGGCTTTATGTTTAAAATAATAACGTTTTATAAAATGGTTTTGACTACAGATATTTTTTTAATAAAAATAGTCACACAAGTTTATTATAAATGTCTAAAAATGTTATTAATGATATATTTCATGCTTGTATAATAACCCTTTATAGTTTAAAATCGAAAAAATGGCTTTTTTTGGAGTTGAGGTATTTATGGCCGCCCTTGTACGGGAGCGGAATCACCGTGCATAGGACGTCCACTGCTGGACACAGGCCTCCTCAATTGACTTCCACATGGGCCGTATAGAGGCAACCACCATCCAGGGATTTCCCGCAACCCTAACCAGGTCGTCCGAACACCTTGCGGGTAGCCTTCCACGCCGCGCTTACCGATACGCGGTCTCCACTCGACAATCTGCCCCAACGGCTATCGGTAAGCATATCAGCCAAATCATTTTATGGACACTTGATCACAATTCATTAAAAAGTTTTTTCGCTTTCTGAGAGTAAAATTAATAGTCTCAAAAAAGTTAGGATCGTAATTAAAAATTTAAGCTATAATCAGAGTTACGGAAAGCCTTCAACTTTTTGCCGTCTTTAATTTCACAGAGGCCAGCTTGAACATTGGCTGATGAATTAGGCTGATGTCACATCAATCCCTGTACAGTCATTAAAAAGTAATCAATGACGTCATTTTAGACCTTATAGTCGATAGTCTTGGGTGTAATTTATATTTTTGCTTTTGAAGTTCTGCTATGAACGAGCTATACAAGGTTACTTCTAAGACTTGATACAAAATGTTACTTTCCGAAGCTACTCGCAATGTCGGTAAATTTTTAATATAAGAACAACATTGAAATAATTGTAAAAAATTGGACGTCTCATACTAACCGACTACGGATAACTTTAAGTTATGTATGGAGAAGTCGATTTTTTTCATTTACCCGATTACCGACATTAGTTTTCTGAAGAGCGCGGGCAGTCATCAGTTTTTTCACAACTAGAATATATTCTTTTTAGGGTTCCGTACCCACAGGGTAAACTAAGACTTCGCTGTCCGTCTGTCTGTCTCTCCGTCTGTCACCAGGCTGAATCTCATGCACCGTGATAGCTATAGACACTTGAAATTTTCTTAACTGATGTATTTCTGTAGTCGTTATAAGAACAAACTCTAAAAACGGAATAAAAAAAATATTTAAGTGGGGCTTCCATACAATTTTTTGCCGTTTTTGGTAGTCACCAGGCTGAATCTCATAAACCGTGATAGAAAGTTGAAATTTTTATACATCATATATTTCTGATGCCGGTATAACAACAAATTATAGAACAGTATAATTCTATGTCCATCCATGTCAGCAACCAATTTAAAATGATGATGAAAACAAACGGGGCTAATTCTCTCCTTTCGTTGCTAATTCTTTTAAGTTTCGGACCTTGCGTTACATCCATATTCTCGACTCATATGAGTGAAAATCGTGTAACATAGGCATACGATGCATAGGCATGATGATAAATATTTTTCGTTAAGCATATCACCCCCATTCCTTCCTATTTTACTCCACCGACGTCAACACCAATGAATGGCACTTATCCGCGACTGCTGGTCATCAAAACATGGTAACGCTTCCGAACTTGAAAAAGACTGCTTTACACCCTTATGCACAAAGTCGCCAAAAACGCCCTAGGGATTTAAAGCACAACTTAAAAGCTTTAGAAGCGAAAATGGAATGATGCACGGTATCTTGTAGCACAAACTTTTCGTTTTAAATTCAAATATTGACGCTCTTGAAACACCGGCTGTCAATTAAGTCTGTCAACAAATTAGTGGTGACATGCGACGGCAGTTTTATTTCAAGCGTGACACTAATTATACAGAAACGGTCGCAGGTTCGCGACCCGAGGGGTATCCAAGAATACCTAAATTAATTTTAAATAGAAAACTACCGTGAGCGTCAGACATATGTAGATTAAGGTGCTGGCGATATGAGGTGATGCGTCATATCTGGAGATATAAAAAAAAAACCATTACATTATTAGCCTATGGGGCTATTCATAAATTACGTCATTTCAAAATTGGGGGGGGGGAGGGGGTCTGGACATCGGATGATGGTAGCATGACGAAGGAGGGGTGGGGGATCATCCCCAAGATGACATCATTTTTCGCATCTTTAAAAAGTGGTTCAATGAGTAAAAAAGGAATAAAATTCGTGTTTGTATAAACTGTTACTAAAAACGCATTATTTGGAAATTACATCATTTTGTTTTGTAGGGGGGGTCATTTGAATTATAATGGTTGGATGATTTTAGGGGGCAAGGCACTCCCTATCAGATGCTACCTCTGGCCAGTTGTTGAGAAACGCATCCAGATCGTCCCGCCATCTCCGCCTAGGCCTGCCCCGTCTACGTTGCCCATCCTGTGGCACCCATTTAGTGACCACACTAGCTCACCTTTCCGGGTGCATGCGGCAGACGTGACTGGCCCGGTCTTACTTTAGCCTAGCGGTTTTTTCTCCAACATCAGTTAAAAAAAAACAATAAGCTTAAATTTAAGCAATACGTTCTTACACAGTGTCCAATCTAAGTCAAACTCACCTTAGCGGTTACCCACGTCGTAAAGACGAGTCTGGCTGAGATATTTCGGTCCATTCCTAGGACCTTAGTCACAAGTGAACTCTGACGCTGCCCGCCTCGCTGCGCTTTATAGTACATTTACTAAATTCATTATTTTTTTTATAATACAAATACATCTTAAAAATGTCAAAACTTATATTATTTCTATTATTATACAATTCGTATTAATATAATGAAATAATGATCTTTATTCTGTAAGTAGTTATTTTGAACTCTTATAATCGTTTTTTCGAAAAAATGACTGACTGTTAAGTTTGTTTCGGCTTTCTTCTCAACAGTGGTCTCCTCTTAGGAAACACCGTAGAGTCAGACTTGTAAAAGTGCCCTTGCGGCCTACTTACAGAATAAAGATCATTATTTCATTCCATATATCTATTACAATATTTGTACTTAGCCTACCCTAAATATATGTTTTAAGTATAAACCCAATGCGTAGTTCTTCAAGAAAACATATCAAAACTTATAAAAGTAAAAAATAATAATAATAGGCGAAAAAAATCAAAATATGTTTTTTTATTTAAAACAACTTAAGTACGTTTGATATGCCACCTTATAAGAAATGTGTCCCGGTAAAAGTAAATTATTTGGTTTCTGTTTGGGCCATGCGTTTTTGCTTGTTAAATAGTCTACCCTGGATAGCTAGGACTGCCTTTGCACCACAAAAGATTCGGAGCGAGGGTCTGCCCATTTATGTCTAAGCCAACGCCCTATGTCGCGCACAAACTGTCACGAAGGCTAAATATGATTCAAGAATGGAATGTGTCATTTGAAAAACATTAACTTTTTTCTAGCTGGATCGAGAGGTTCTCTGTTTTTGAGGTTTATTATTTATTTAGCTTTCCGAAATATGTTTAAGGTCAATGGGTATTTTCTATTGTTGAATGTTTGTTTTGTTATCCCTATTCTTATTTTATTGGAACTTAGAAATTCGAAATTCATAATGTAAAGTCTCTCTCGCTCTGTTGAACAATACAATAACTCGTAACAGCCAAGATATGGGCATGATACGGACTCAGAATTTGGTGGACTTAAGAGGGTGCTTAGGACTAACATTTCACAATTCACGCTACATTATTGAAGTAAATATTCGTTTAAAATACGTACGCTGTAACCCTACATAATAGGGTTTTCGCCAACAGGTTAAACTTTCGGCGACGTGTATTCGATTGCAAGCGCGTTTGGACCCTCTATAACATATTACAGTGGTGGTCCAAGGCTTCTTGAAATTGGTACACAAAAGAAGGCAGGAAGGTTACTTCAAATCCCGTAAATATAAGTTTCGCACTGTAACATTTCTCTCACTCTTGAACAATATAGCAAGTGGATCGGCATGATACGAACTACGAATTTGTTGACTTAAGAGTAGTAGCTCCCCTCTTTTACACAATGGGGTGCCTACTAAGATCTACAATTGATGGTGTTCTTATCTTAAATACGTAGGCTGTAGCCCTATATAATAGGGTTGTCACCTACAGTTTAAATTTTCGATCTGTATTCGATTGAAGGCGTGTTTGGACCCTCTAAATATCACAATACACTAGGTGGCACCTACAAACAAAACAAGCATTTCTCAATTAGTGTCAACCAGTTTAATCAGTTGTGTGGTTTTTGTGAATCCCTTCAATTGTTGTATAAACAATACGTATGACCATATATGTTAGTAGGTATGATATTGTGTACTGTATCATGCTTTGCGGGCATGTAACCGAGGCTGGCGCTGATTTGAGCAAATGTGTATCACGGTACAATTGTTCAAGTCAGTACATTTACTTCATTGGTATAGCTCAGTATTTTACAGCGATTTCCCATTGCATTGTTAACGTGTATGGCTTATTTTTGGGAAACATTTCATTTTCCTACACTTTTCTTCTTTCATGCAACAACGGAGCAACGAACGTGACCGTTGTGCAAAGATAGAGTATAGACTGGGGAGTGACACTGGGTACTTCACACCTTAAAACAATTTGGTTCTCAAAATACACTTACAACGCTGGCGAAACTGCGGGAATAATTCAGTATCACATAGACGTCCAGACAGATATACAAATACTTATATAATAACAATCATATTTTAAGACTTTTTAGAAACTGATTAAGAATTAAAACTCCGGTAGTCGAGTGGTTCAAGCATACGACCTTCAAACACTGAGTTTACCACTGAGTTTCTCGAAATTTCTTCAGAGCATATCGGTGAAGGAAAATATCGTCAGGAAAACTGCGTACATCTGCGAAGAAATTCAAGGGTAAGGGTTCATATGTGAAGTCTCCAATTTGCATTGGGCTAGCGTGGAGACTACAGCCCATTCCCTGTCATCTATGAGAGGAGACCTGTGTCCAGCAGTGGAACGAAATATACTGATGATGATAATGATGATTAAGAATACTGATTAAATTGCAAAAAATAACATGAGTCTAAGTTCGGACTAAAATAAATTTTTGGGGTTGAATTAGAGGAAATGCTGGCTACAATATTAGTGTTGTGGTCGTATTGTGTGCGCGGGTTAGATTAATAACGCCGGGTTTTAGAGTGATTCAACCGAGAGCGAGGTAATTACATACAGAATTGTTCGCAAATAAAACGGTATTTATATTATTTTGGGCTTCGTATTTCCTCAAACTTTATTAACAATACATATATCCGAGGGATCACTTGTGTGAAATTTGATTTATCATAAGCTAGCTTTTGCTTCGCTTCTGTGGAAATTACCATGGACGACTAAAACAAGAAGACTGCCATGCCAATGGACATACAAAAAACCATTCCATAATATTAACTACGCCATCTATGTATAGTTAGTTAACTAAAATTAATTGCAAACATTCAAGATTGCTAGCGTGGTAACAGTTTCGAATGGTATGTGGTACAGTATTTAACTAGTGCAGCTGTTTACGAGCTAATTGTTACTGTACTCTGCTTCTCTATTCTGTTATAACATCGTTAACGTTTAGTTTTAAAGAGCCATCTAGTTTTAATACGTGATATCCCCTTGCAGTCGGCTCACGATCCTAAGAATAGCGATTGTCGGTCCTCTTGTTTTATTCGTTGATGGAATTACGGGGAGTCTGTCCTTAATTTTGTACTTCTTCATAATGGGAACTTTAAGCAATTTCAGTTTTATTGAAATAAGAGTTTGAGCTGGGCGTTGATAAGTCAGCCAGTTGGTCAGACCTGTTGGTTATTACAGAGTTTTACTGAGTTTTAGCTCAACAGATGATAATATCTGGTTTAACAGATAGTTATACATTTTGGAATATATAGTCATAATCTTAAAACATAATTTTCTTGCTAAATTTCAGCCTGCGGCCAATTATAACTCCCCTTTTTACCTGACTACGTCAGAAGGAGAGTTATTGCTCAACCGTATTAGCCAAATAACATTTTACCGAAAATAAAACTTACGAGTGCAAAAAGCTTCCACTCCGACATTCTCACTCCTAAGCCTATCTAATAAAATAAATCGCGAACAAAACTGCTTCTAACAGTTTCTCGTACTAAACAAACCGGTCTTTGCCGGATTGCAGTTTTCTGCAACACTTATTTTTATACCGACTTAAAACTGTTCATTCGAATTTCGATTTATGCACTTCGGCTTAAAGACTTGGGTACAAGCCTTCCAATCCGCACTTCGAAGTAGAAACATCGTAAAAACCGTATTTGTAGTGTCTTTTTCAACATTTTCACTCCGATTTATCGGTGATACAGTTTTAGATAGCAGAAGCTCGCGTTCATTTACACGACATATTTAAACACAAGTGATTATATTCATTACCATGTCTGCTTGAAAATAAACTTAGTGTGCATACATTTAAAGCTAAATTTAGATGTAACTTAACATGAAACATAGGTCTCTTTGCTGTGTGTTTGATTGTGTAGCTGTCGGCAGTACATGGATAGCTGGTAAACAGACGGCCCATTCTCGATGATCGATGGATGGCGGGGCTACTAACTCCAAAGCTCGGAAATTATTTTTAACCGAGGATTCTTGACCGAGGTTAAGTTTCACCATTGATTCTAACCTTCGTCTTCGTCTCGCAGTAATAACCTTACCGGAAACTGAAAGAAAAGCATGCTACCACCCTATGGCAACCCAGGACAGCGAATCTAGGCATCGCTGTGCCAGGAGACCTAACCTTAGATATAATTTCGAACGGTAAATCAGCATAATGTTTGTTACGGTAGGGGAAGGTGGGGAGCAGTGAATCGGTGGGGAACAGTGGATCATTTCCTATATTTTATACAAATAATACACTTACATATCTGTCTTGTTTTCACTTTGATAACGTAACAGGCGTTCTTTTAATTCGGCCCATGAGAAAGATATAAATCTTTTATTTCTCTAAAATATAAGCAATGATCCACTATTCCCCACTGATCCACTCTTACCCACCCACATTTTATTGGATACACTTTGGAGAGTGTGTGACGGTATTGCATGAACTCTAACCGCCTTCTGCATTGTGTCATAATTGAACGAGGCGTAAATTTGGGTTTTATTCTTATGTGACCACCAATTGCGAAGCATTTTGCTTGTGCATTCTTCATTGGAACGACTAAAGAGTGAACTTTTTGACTGGAAACTTTATCAATGAACATTATTATTACTTGGATCTCCAAGATAAAATATATAGGTAATCTAAGTAAGCATTATCAATCTTTTCATGGTCACATAAGAGGCAAGATTGAATGTCAAAGATCTTTATTCTTCAATTAAGCATGAACAGATTACATGATTCCCCTTAAGAACCAGCGAGGTATCATTTTGTTTTAAACCGTATATGTATATTACGAATAAATTGCAATATAATATAACGGATTGATTACATCACTGCGTTTTTCAAAGTATACTATTTAATCTCAGCATTATTAGATTAAAGTATGCTTGCCTATGCTACAAAAAAAAAGTAAAACGATGCGTACTTCGGAGTAACCCCGCACGCGAAGCTTACCAGCGATTCCGGGATTCAGGTTTCGATTTAGATTCCTAATCTGTGAGATTATTGCTTTTTGGCAAATTGTTAAAAACTTGCAGTAGTTCTGTGTGATGAGCAGTTCGTACCTACTCGTATATTCTACTCGTATTGAACCTATCCCAATAATATTACAGACTAGAAGATGTCCGCAATTACGTCAGCAGAGAAGAAAAAAACATAACCCCTTTTTTTCTTCAGTGTAGTTGGGTAAAAAGTATCCTGTAACCATGTACCTACTAAAAATAGTTGAAATCCATCTAGCCATTTGTACGTAGTAACCATCAAATATAGACATAGTTTAAAATGAAAAGTTAGTCAAAATCTTTGGATGTGTATTACCCATAACATGTTAACCGTCGCGCGTCGAATTAATTTAGACAAAAATTGCCACACAAATAAATAAGGTTATGGTTTAAACATAGACTCCTTCATTCTCAGCAAGTTACTAGTTAAGCTAGTAAATTGTGCGTTCTTTTAAAAAATATATATGATTATGAAAGCATTTTAGCTAGACGCCCAACGAACGTAAATCCCTCCGGCATGGCTATTTTAATGCATTTGAGGGGCTCAAATGTTTGAATCGTCCTTGAAGAAGAAATAAACCAAATTGCACCTGAACTTGGGTTCGCTTCCTTCTTCGGCCTGTCTTCCGAAACAGTTACGTTTGCTTGACTTTATATACCAACCAAATGAGTCGTCCTTTTTTTACCGTCAGTTAATTGTCACCGAACGTACATAACTATGACAAATTTCAAACTCATTCCGAAACCGGCAAGTGGGTCAAATTTAATTTGCAAGATTTGATCCAAACTAACATACTAACACGGCAAGGTATAAATAAAAGATCATAAAATGGCTTTGTATATGCATTCGTACCTTCAAGGCCTAAAAACACAAAGGATTTAGCTGCCGCGCACGGACGTCATTATATTCATTAATTTTTAAGTTCTCATTTCGGTTTTTGGTAAGGGCTTGTGTGAGGGTTCTACCATGCATACATCGGAGCGGAAGAGAAGTGACTGGACTTATAATAATACGATAGAGAACAATAGAAAATGTTTAAAATCCTAAACTAAATTATATAGGTAAATTAAAGCTGAGTAATTATAAATTCACGTATATAAACGTAAATAACAAATAATAAACATGTCTACAAACAGAAACTACTGAAAAAACTGCAGAATTTAGTTTCTTAACTTACTTAACCGTTTTTGCAATTTATCACAGTTTTTAAAATTATCTTATTTTGGCGTCATCGGTGCCATTTTAAGAATGCGTAAAATTGTCGATTTTATTTGTGACACGAACGCACGTACTCCAAAATAACATTAATCGTACATACTCGTACATACTGTGTGTATTGACTAGACAAATAGTATTTTATGCAACTGTTGTATAATAGGGGTCAAAAAAGACGATTGGCGTGGGTTGAGCATCGCAAGTAAAGACGCCACGAGTGTTTTTTGATACAATTATACAACGTTGTATACAATAGTTTTTCTACGGCTGAGGGGCCGTTCACTAATTACGTAAGGATAATAGCGAGTATCGCAAAGAAAGACGCCACGATCGTTTTTTGCCCGAATTATACAACGCTCTATAGTCTTTGGTTTTTAAACTGAGCGAATCGGCCACTGTATTCTTTAAGCCGATTAGTTCAGTTTAAAACAAAAGTCTATATACAATAATTTTTCTACAACTAAGGGGCCATTCATTAATTACGACAGACTTTTCGAACCCCTTCCCCCCAAGGGATCCATACGTAATAAATGAATGACCCCTAAGCACTTTTTAATAAAACACAAAAGTCTAAATATATTTGCTCCGAATTTTTTCTAGCAGCAAATTGTTTGATACTTCTTGCGCCACGACACAAATTTCTGCAGTAGTAAGTACAATTAGGCTCGTCTTCCTACATTTTTCTCACTTTCAACAGTTTATAACAAGACAACAACCAACAACTTCAAGATGAATAAAATTTAGCGCCACGAAGAAAATTAAAAAGCGAGCTGTCAATCAATATCTATAACTTTCTTAATTTTTAATTTCGCGTATTCTTGCCAGTGATGAAAACATGTTATGATTTGAAAAAAAATAGGCGATAAAATATGTGTACGTAAATTATAAACATTTTTTTTTAAGTTGGCAGCTATGCATTTACGTACATTATTATTTTTTTAATTTAAAACTGTATGAATTCGGTGGTTTGTTACGTTGGTGATATAAATTATGTCATATAACATTAGTTTAAGACTCACTGAATATAAATTATTAGGTTGAATTTATGTACTCTGTGGCACCAAGGAATACGTTAATAGCGACATTGTGACACGCTTAGCAATGATTTTTTTGGGAAATAGACTATAGAGATTTGCAAGTCTAAAGTAATATATGTCTTTATATTAGAGTTGGTAACCATTTAAATGAGAGAAAGAAGTACAGCAGTAGAAAAACAAAATTATGCAGTTACTTTTTAATTGTTTAGTATCTTATTGTTGGAATCAGTTTTATTTTTGTTAAAAAGTTATTTTAATTGAGAATCGTCGCCATCTGTAAATCAATTATCGTTGACGAGTTCCAGCTTCACAGTTTTTGAGTGCAAATTAATATTTTCCCAATAATAAATGTGTTTCTTTTGCTTTGATTTTTGATAAAGATAACTCGGACGGACGGCAGTAAGTGGCGATCACGTACAGGGAAGCACAGCGTGAGACGGCCCCCGACTTGGTGGATAGATGACCTCGTGAGGGTCGCGGGGAGTCGGTGGATGCGGTCTGCGCAGGATCGCACTCTGTGGCGAGCTGGTAGAGGAAGCCTATGTTCAGCAGTGTCTGTGGCTGATAGATAGATAAGGGTAACTCACCATCCACAGCATAATACGTATTTTTAAGCACTAGCTGACTTACGCACAGGAGGAAGCGAGCGTGGGACAGTCACCAGCATTAATATCTGCTACAACAAAGCGCACATAAATATCTAACACGACTCTATTTCTAGGGGCATTAGGACATGTCAGATATTTTCGCCCGCTTTGTTATGGCAGATATTGATGCTTGTGACTGGACATGGACAAGACAGCGCGACGTCATAGACACGGACGGCGCGGCGACCCGGCGTCGACACTCGGGTTCATTACCTCCACTGTCAACAGACGACTATCCGATTCTCAAACGGGGCTTAATCGCGTATAAATATACTTACTTACTTACTCCGCTGGCGCAACCACCCGAAGTGGATCTTGGCGAGATGGCGCCAGCGCGCCCTGTTTTGAGCGATCTCCTCCCAGTTTTCCGCATTCAGAGCGCGTAGATCCTTGGCCACTTCATCTCTCCATCTGTACCTTGGTCGGCCGATCGGCCGATGACCCACAGGCTGGCCAACGTAAGCGTTCTTCACCGCCCTATCGTCCGACATTCTTTCTAGGTGTCCGAGCCAACGGAGTCTTGCTGCCTTTATTTCCCCAATGATATTCGACTCAGACACTAGATCTTCCAGTTCTTGATTCTTACGGATCCTCCAGCTACCATCTTCTCTCTGCGTCGGTCCCAAGTCCCATAAATATGATATATATACCTTTCGTTGGAGGAACTGAACTTTATACGTGATTAAGCCTCATTTGTTGTGTTGTGATAACTAGTGAAAATCGAGTTAGTCTAAATCAATGCTATCCGATTCTTAATCCAAAGTACCGGGACCCATTTTAGATTAAGACGACAAATAAACCAGCCTATATAGTTATAGACTCCACTGTTATTTACATCCCAGTAGGAACCTAAACTAATACTCATAAAGAAGAAGTAAAGCATTACTCCAACTTGCATTTATGAAGTTTGAGACTCGCCTCATTTTACTTTATTTCGTTGACAGTTGACAAATATCTTACAAAATCTCTTCTAGCGACGTCGCCGGCAACATACTTCCAACATTAATTAATTAAAAAGCTTCTTCATTTGAGCTCTCCCTAGTTGTTGCTTAAGGTATGGCGCAGACGATCGCTTCGGTTCGGTTCCTTTATTATTTTATTAAAATACTATCTAAGTAAAGGGAAAAAGTCATATTTTTTGCTTTAGTGTGCTGGTGTAACCATGCGTTGAGTTAAGGCGAAAGCATGGAAAAGACTGAAATTTTACAGTACGTGCTCTTAAAGGCGTTGAAATAAACCTTTCGAGCTTTGCCATACTTCCGCCTTACTCCAACGCACCCTATATCATAATATTGAATACCTAACCATTTTCGGATGTTTAACTATCTAAGCACCTAACAAAACCGGCCAAGAGCATGTCGGACCATACTCAGTGTAGAGTTCCGTAGCCGTTACTACAAAGAAATGCACTACCGATGACATAATACGATGTGAAATGTGCGCTCAAAAACGGTATAACGTATAACCGATCACGTTGACATAAACCGTATGCTTGAGCCTTAAAATTGCCGTCTCAGTAGAAAGCCCTGGTCTAAAACCGAATTGCGCTGCATTCAATTGTATATGACGAGCAAATTAACGATCAAGCAGACGGTCCGAAACTCTCGACACAACGGTTGCCAGTGATATTGGACGATAATTATTTTTGTCCAGTTTTGTTCTTCGGTATTGGTACAACTAGGGTCTTCATAAGCTCTTGGGGAAGATAAGTGTGGCCGATACACAGGTTAAAAAACAAGGCCAACACCCTGGGCAGTTGCACACCAGCGGACCGTAGATGTTCAACACTGAGGCTGTCGTGGCCGGGTGATTTTCCCCTTGTCATCTCTTTTATCGCAGCAGTAACTTGTTTGACGTTTATATGCACCCCCCACCACAGCCTCAGTCACGGACGACTCTGTCACTTTGTCTAATGGCGATTTCACTATAAAATGCTGCTTAAAGAGCCCGGCTATGCGCTTAGACTCGCACTGTCCCTCAACACAAGCGGGAACGCACGACCCAGCTCCCAGTTTCTTTGTCTGATTCCAGAAGCCTTTACAGTCTTTAGTTGAGTGCCTAGTCACCAGAATGTCCATTTTATTTTACACTACAACCACTACACTACAAACACTACACCCTTCGGCCAGAAGTCTGCACTTGCGATGGTGTCCTGCAGCGGCCGCGGCACACGCACAACAAACCAGCTGAACTGCACGTAGTGGCGGGACTGCAGCTGGTGCACCCTCAGCGAGAAACCAGTCTTCTGGCGGACGAACTCCACCACGTCATCAGCCATGGCGGAGTGATGCAAGCGCGACACGTAGAGCGCTGCCTTGATCTTCCTTTCCACCAGTGTGAATCCCTCCTTATCCACATCATTCCGGGGGACTTTTCCTTATCAGGAACCCGTACTACACTTACCTTAGAAGGCAAGGAGGCCCAGTTAGCTGCGACAGGCTGACCGGCGACGTCAGCATAAGCACGCTGATGTGAACAGAAGGCAGCCGCATGCGCGGAGGGAGCGCGGGCGATGAAGCGGCGGGTGCGGCACCTTTTACAGTGTCAGCAACACGCGAACAAATAGAGTCGACGCTTATAGTAGCAAGCTGGTCTATAGACTTCGTTTCGTAACTCGGCAATAGTGACTTGGGCCACTTCAAACATCAAAATAACTTCTGCTAAGCTTGATTTTAGGGCTACGATATCCTTAAGCAAGCAGCAAACGTCGATATTATCCGGAACCTGAGACGGCAGGATAGTGGCATCCGTCGGCACAAACTCCGGAATCCGGTCCTGGTTCTCCCTCAAGATCTTCGTAATATCTGCAAGCTGCTATCTTATTTTCCGGTTTCATCCCCTTTCCGGTGAGGTATATATGTACCGATGACCCCCAGGGACTGGCACAACACCTGCTTAGCTTCACAGATGTCTTCGACGGTGAAACCCGATGCCCGCGAACTGAACTGGACAGCGGTTTCCCCATCCATCTTGCCTTCCAGCAGCAGCTTCTTCTTTTGTTGCAGAAAGGCGAGAAAATCATTCACGACGGGTTGACTCTGATTGGAGGCACTCATCGCGTCGATTCACTAGCAGCGGCTGGGCCGTGCTAAACTCACAATTAATATTTATTAATTTGTACTTATTAATGCGTTTACGTCGCTTGGCGCATTAGCGCGGACTATATTTTAATTTGATCTGCGTTGTCCTGGCACCACTTCAACTTAGATTTAAAAAGCTTTCTGGTTTCGCATATTTTATTATACACATAACCAACGCTAGGTCACCCCTGCAATACTCATTCCTGAAAGCTGAGCAGTGCCCGCCCATGGGCTTCCTTTACATGCATATTCCACCCTGTTATTTGCTTCCGTCTATGACGGAAATTCTTAGCGTCGAAGCTGATTTCAGCTGACCGCCTTAAGGTTGATATAATACTGTGGTATAGTCTATCAATCACTAACCTGTGCTCGGTATTATTACACGAGACATCTGCACATTGCGAACACTCCGATGGGAAATCAATGACCTTCAGGTTGTCTTCACATTCCTTTTTGTAGACACAAATCTGAAGACCATCTCTTTCAGCCCACCTAACTTTATCTATTACTTTTTCTCGATAGATAACTCTAGGTGTGAGACAACCCAGTCTACATTGAATCTCCAACGGAAAGTGGTCTGACCAAAATACATTTTTACATACCTTAATATCCACAAGACACTGCGAAGCTGCCTCAATTACAACACAGTGGTCTAGCCACCTTTTGCAGCCATGACTTTCACTAACGAACGTGTAAGTATCCGAGTATTAATCCAACTTATTCACATCAGCACAGAGCCAACTCCGCTCATGACAAAAACTAAACAGTTCTTTACAAAATAACTCGTTTGGATGCGCATTGAAATCGCCCAGCATAAACACAGATTCTACTTCATAACTGACAAGTACTGAGTTTAGCTCACTTAGTACCTCCGTATTATGGTGTGCTGTTTGCGAAATTTTGCAACGTTATGTGGTCATGACGTAATTAATATTTCATGACATAATTAACAATCAGCAGGGGTAGCCTATCCTTCTAATTGTGTGATTTTTTACATACTGACCGAAAGCTTCTTCCGCATTACCGGAATTTCAATACACAATGTTTTAATTTATGACCTAATCTATCTTTGCGCTAAATTTCATCTAAATCCGCTGGATGTTTATTGGACGTCAAGAACAAACATTCAAACATCTAAACATCTGACTTAACTTTCTGCGCTTAATTTCACCATGATCTGTTAGCTTAAACGTTTAAAGGAATGTCGTTTGTTTAGCAATTGTAATCAGCCGTTAGTCAGCCATTAGTTAACAAATGTATGATAAAATTGGTCATTTTATTATTTGTAGGAGAAAACCGATTAGATACGTCTGTTTGCGCCGCGCCTAAAGTTTTCTTTACCCGTAAATCAATCATTTAACTACTAACAGAGCGAGAGATACTAATATTTCTATCTTATTCTTCTTCTATTTACAAAAATAAAAATCAATTGAAAAAATGTATCTTAGGGCGTCGCTTCAGAACAGCTGCGCCTATTGGGTAATCCTTTAAGTGTCCTGTTTGTAACTGTCTGGGCAACGTTTGTATTTAAGAAAGTATGCTAAAACTTGCATGGAAAAATAAACATTTGGGTTTTAAAATCTCCATACAAGAAATGAGTGAGTGAGCGAGACAAAACCTATAAGTCGTCTTCAAAATCATATTAATTATAATTACAAAGTTAATATAGAAAAGGGAAGTTTAGGTCTCATCTTCTTCCTTAGTGCACCCGTACGAACCCGGGGTGGACAGCTGGCATTATGATATTTGTATTATACGACCGATTAAAAACGCTCGTCTGCGGTACGCCTAAGCCTTCTTTACATGTTTTAATAATTATTCATTAGTTTAGTCTATAATTAAATCCTGAACATCGGGTCTATCGTTGCTTGTGTATAATTAAAAAATAATTATAACCGGGAGGTTGTAATATGTCCGCCATAATGTCTGAAGGATTCTTTTAGATAATTACACAAGATTGAAGGTTTAATTTTATTTACTTATGCCCGTAAATTATAGAGATAAAACAGATATTAAGAGGTTTACTGCCATGATCACGTTACATGCTTATCTGTGAATGAATATTACGTATAGTAAGAATCTTTTTCTTAGTTGCGTTTTTTTCTGGAGATTTCGCTGACATGTTAACGTATTTTATTTTATTATTTGCGATCCGTACAGTTTTAAACATAAAAACTGACTAATGCATCATAGTTGCTTTACTTTTCTGCAAAATAGTGTGTGTGACAATAAATTGTGCTCACATGCGCACATTTTAATGTACTTTCCGCAAAAAAAAATACGCATGCAAATACAACAAACCACCACGAGACAGTTTAATCCTCGACACGTTTTCTCAAGAGAATGCAGGAGATGATTGACCCAGAACCCAAGACCCAGGAACAAACATCCGTGTTCTGCACGCAAACACTTGCCTAGCCGCAACCGACTTAGCCAAACGTGTCATCAAAATAACTCCACAAACCGTCGTAGAGCCAATTCGTGCTATTAAAACTGATTTTCATATAGCCGATTCACTTATTTTTATGAAAATGTCTTCAAACGACTGGTTTAGCTCAACGGGAGTAACTTTGCCTGCGAAGCTGCTGGTCCTTAAATCCCAGTAAGGGTTGGTAAGGGCAAACAATAGGGAACATGCAAGAAATTTTTTCATCGCTTTTCTTATCAAAATACCGTAAAACAAATTCCAAAAAGTGAAATTAAAATTGGCCAAGAAATACGCATGATATAGGCATTTTAAACTACTAATTAGACAGCGATTTGACAGAGAGGTCCGACATGTCCTGTTACGTCATCTACTACGGTCATATAAACTCCATATTAAATTCTGTTTTGCTAGAAAGAGACAAAATGAAATGTTTGATAGCTCATATCTTGGTTATTTATATACTTATTTGAAAAATTCTTTTTCTCCACTGTTCGTTACATGAATGAGTTTTTAATAAAGCAAAAAGAAAAAACTATACATATTCCCTATTGTGTGACAACCCATAAATATTTGTTCCCGAGTCTTGGATGTTCTTTATGTATAGAAATAAATATATCGTCTTCTAGTAGGTACTCATAACACAAGCCTTATTTAGCTTACCGTGGGACTAGCTGGATTTGTGTAAAAATTGTCCCGTAATATTTATTTAATGTCCAGACAATATTTAATAACTTTATACTACTTATAGTATAAATATAATGATGTGTGGTCTCGATCTATTATAAACATTTTCTTCATTATCACTTCTCAACGAAAGAGTTGTGAAAAAGCGACTTCATACTATCACCTATCACCTATCCACTAATTTGAATGACATGCCTTTCCATTCAGATATAGTTATTAACAAGTCTACTTAAAGTTGCTTCGAATGATACATTTTATAGAATACAGTAGTGTTTGATTCCTAAGATCATAAAGAAATACACATAAGAGAGATTTTAAACATACTGTCACTTATGACGTACAACATCGTACTTGTATGGGAATAATGTCAATAACACTGTAAGCGACAGCAGCGCTAAGGTCAATGTTGACTTAATGATTTAAATTAACGAATAGGACCTTAAGCCTATGGCTATTAGAAATTCGAGGGTCATAAAGACAAACCGTTGAAAGATACCGTAACATGTCTGATTCTCATATGTTTATCATATTAAACGTTAATATAAATAACTGTAAGAGCTACACTAATGAAATTTTGGATTCTAGACAAGCGAAGGGGCTAAATAAATGACCAAATTTCATGTAGGTATGTAGTTTGAATAGGTTTCGAGTTGTGAAGGGGTCAAAAGTAGCTCGAAACGGTTCGTGTAATATTACATTTATATCAGATTTATAATAGGGATGATAACTACATTTTATAGCAAACTTAGTATGTATTAGGGATGATAACAACATTTTAATAATTAGTCCGTCATGTAGATTAATAAAAATCTTGGAGACGTATTTTTTACGTAATCATAAATTAAGGCGATATACATTGAGCGACGTCACTCCTAGGTACAAATTGTACCTAGGGTTGACGTCACGAGCCTTCGCTTCTAAACCTCAATGCGATTTATCTGAGTATTTTTTTATTACCTCACTGACGGTTTTTTTATTACATCATGCCTATTAACGATACAGTATTTAATACTGAACTTCCAAGAAATGATATAATCTGAGTAAAATACCTAGTAATTCAATAAAAGCCAGGATTTCCACGAACAGGAAAAAATGGAATCGTAAAATAAACACAGGTCGTATTTAGGTAAAGCGTAGGCGAACGGAAACAAACGGGAATTGTTTAAGAGGGCACTAGAGTCGAGGGCTGTCGAGAGGTTCGTTAAATTATGAAGGAAGGTGTTATTTTTCCCAGATAATTGGGAAGCCAGTTTAACCGGGATATTTGGGGCATATTTATAAAGTAAAAAGTCGATTTATTATATACTAGCTTCTGCCCGCGATTTCGTCACCTTAAATTCGTTTATCGCGGGTAAAGTTATTTTTTCAGGATACAAAGCAGCCTGTCCTTCCCCTGGACTAAAACTATCTCCATACCAAATTTCAATCTAAATCGATTCAGCGGTTTAAGCATGAAGAGGTAACAGACAAGCAGACAGACAGGCAGCAGACACACACTTTCACATTTATAATATTAGTATGGTTTTATACAGAATGTCTCACGGCTATGCGACATTTGAATGATCTCATGTTTGAAAGGAATTTACACCGCTGCCCAGAGTATATTATGTGTATTACCGCTGCCTGCGTTTCACTCAAGCGGAGCTGTGCGAAATAGACCAATCAGGCTGCGACGCTGTTAAAACCAACACGAGCTAATTTGAATCTGCGGAATGTGATTGGTTAATTACTCACAGCTCCGCTCCACTCACTTTAGTGGAAACGCACCCTAACGGCCGATTCCTCGTGGACTCGCACGGCGGTGCTCGGCTGTTGTCGGCTCCGTCCAGCCACCGCCGCATGCCGTCGGGTGACGTCACGTCCAATCGCATCCGACCGGCTCCTACCGCTGCCACCGCGCCGTATCGTCGCAGATCTTTAGTAGATTTTAGCGCTCAGACAGACACAATCATCTGAAGCCATCTGTTCCAGCATCTTCTGCGACGTGGCGGCAGTCGATACCGACCAGCGCCCGTCAGGTGCCCTAGTTTCCGTAGCAACGCAGCGGCGGCCGATTTAACCCGGCCCGGTCTATGGGAATCCTACTATTAACTTTTTCCATTTTTTATTAAGTCATATGTAAAGAAAAAGGTGGTTATATTATAAGCCTTTCCTTGGACAACCCCGTGCGAATCGGCTTATATGTTTTCGGGTAAAAAGTATCCTAATAACATCTGTGCAGCTACCCCGTGTATCAAAAATAATTGAAATCTGTTTAGCCGATTTGGCGAGATGAAGCCACAACGACACATTTGTATGTGTCATTCAAAAAATCTAAAAATTACTTTTTTTGATTCAGTGACCTCCAAATAGTCCGCTATGATCATTTTTTTGAAACTATCTTCAATGTACAGGCATTTCGTTTTTACAACTTTATAATAGTAAGTATAGATTAGTAATATTATTTTAGTGGCATGAAACTACAAGTGACTGGACTATCTCATCTGGTAAGATTTATTTAACTATGCGAATAAATTTTTCCTCTTTTTACATCTACATATGCCATTAGAAAGGTTTTATCGACACAGGCCGTTAGAATTATTCTGAATTCCATTAGATTAAACGATACCGACCTATCAGACGAGTTTTTAATTTTAGTACTTTGTGAAAACTCCATCCGTAATTAGATGGCAGATAAAATTAATTAATCGATGTTTGAGAGCTTCCATTTCTCACAGTACAAAAATAAATCAGTACTCAGTACTTTAATTTTAACTTCCGAGTATGAAATACGGGAAGAAAAAGGATACCTAAGGCAGGAAAAGAAGTAAATAAGAAAATCAATAACCTGCATGCAGCATACAAAATTCAGTTTGATTTTTAATGCTTATTTATTATCAATTCTTAAAATTAATCTGTAAATTAATTTACGTCATTTTTCGTTATTGGCCTTGGACACTATTTAGATGATGATGTTCAAACTAAATACGTAATGAATTAAACATGCATTTATTTGTAGGCACAAATACCCATATAGAACATAATCAATCAATCAATCAAATAATGCTTTATTCAAGTAGGCCTAGTTACAAGCACTTACGAATTGTCAGGTACAGTAACATTAGAGAAGTTATACTGGGAGAGATACAATATGATCCAACATTTGTTGCAAGGATTAGGGAAAACCCAGAAAAACCTAATCAGATCATTAAACTTAAGTATAATATTATTGATAAAAATTATCATTTTAAGAAATAAAATAATGAATAAATGAATAAATAAATGAATTAAGATTAAAATAATAATAATACTTCAATAGGTATTCGTTAAAATAATTATAAATATACCTACATGACGCTATAATTAACATAAATCCCTTGCGGCTCTATCAATCATGTAGTCTTGTCTGCTATAATAAGCTTTAGAAATTAATTTTCGTTTTACAATATTTTTGAATTTACCAATAGACAGCTCACTTATGTTGCTTCCTTAGAATGATCTTCTTATTTTAGGGAGCCTAGTAGCAGGCACTGCGAGCTTATGCTTATTTCTAGTATTAATATTATGTATATCACAGTTCCTCTTAAAGTGGGTAATATTTTTATGTACATACATAATATTCTCATAAATGTATTCATAAGACGCAATATAAAACAAGTAAAAGACATACAATTTTCAATTTATTTAGATTGTCATCATCATCATCATCATCATCATCATCATATCAACCCAAGGACGTCCACTGCTGGACAAAGGCCTCCCCAGCATTTCCATAACCGGTTGTGCGCCGTCCTCATCGAACGGCTTCCTAAGATCTTCACCAGATCATCTGACCACCTTGAGGCCTGCCCATGCTGCGTGGTCCTGTACGCGATACTAAGATTGTGAAAAAAAAATTGGTTGTCTGTAAAGTCGGTAGATAATTTTACGTGATAACGTGGAAGAGAAGCCAAACGCTTAGGCCAATCGTGGCCTCTCTATCGCTTGCTCCGCGCTCTCGCTTGCACAAGGCTCGGCTCAGGCGGAACGTGAGCGGAATGTGACAATGAGTCGTGCTATTTGGTGCGTGCAGCAGGCGTTCATCGATTTATAAGACGTTATGACGTCAAAAAAGTAAGAATTCTGGCAACGACGCCTTGGCGAACATGCTCGATGCGCTGTAGTCCCACAGCAGCCACATGAGCGTGAGAAATAAAAAGCAATAGAGCGTAAGCTAGTGTACTGTACCGACAACATTCGCTGTTACCACTGTCACGACAGTGATGGTGTGACGCGTGCAAACCGTCCATTAGGGAATACCTCCCCGGGTCCACGGTAATCCAGCAATATCCCGGTATGTGACAACTGCGATGGAAGTGAAAAATGGACGCGGAAATACTGCGTGGAATAAAGAACTGCCTTAGAAATTAGAAACACTTCCATGGCTTTTTTTATTGTTTTAACTTATATTGTGATATTGTAAGCTCATTACTTTGTTGTAAAGAAATTGTACAAATTTAATGTCTGTATATTGAAGATATTAAAAACAAATAACGGACTATTTGGAGGTCAATGAATCGAATCGTATTTTGTATGTTTGTGTCGCTGTGGCTTAATCACGGCAAATGGGCGAAAAAGACTTCAACTATTTTGGTACACGGGCACTGGGTGGTTGCTGGGTATCTCCAGATGGCTATAGAATATTTTTTTACCCGACTACGCTGAACAAAAAACAGGGGTTATGACTTTTTCTCCTCCGCGAACGAAGTTCTTCCTTCTAATTCTCTATATGTCTGTTTTTAAGGTTTTATAAAAAAAAAAACCTAATACTACCGTATCTAAAGAAAACTTTATACTAACACCTGTTTTTTTCCGTGTCGAAAAATAAATAATGGTTTTTGATTACGACCTTTATTACCAAAAATTTTAACTGCGCTTCTCAGCAAAAGATCATAAGTGCGGTGGAGATAGGCTCTTTCGCTAGAGCACATTTTCATAACATAACATTTTTTCATCTGTAGTGCATTTTTTTATATGAACCGCTGCAGAACCCTACACTGAGCAACGTCCGAGATCCTTTACGCCGGTTTTTTTTTTTCATTGACCATGTCCTATGTTTGGGGCACTGAAATTCTTTTTAAAAACTAAACTACACAAAATTAAAAATTTAAAAAAACCCCGACTTGTTTCACTAAAAGCTGAATATATTGGAGATAAGTGGGCCAATTTTCATCAAACAAATCTAAGAACACTCGGGATAAAATTATCTATGACCCAAAAAGAAACCGCACTCTAATCGATCCATCCGTATGAGCGCTACGAAGCCACAGACAGATACACGTCAATACCTTCATACCAAATTTTAAGTTTCTATGACAAAGTAACCTTTAGGTTTTCCATGGACGGTAATTTGTGTGGAAACACCTTTTTACCCGACTGCGCGAGTGCGCGACGCAAATGGGTATGTATGTATGTATGTTTGTTTGTTTGTTCCTATCTGGCACTCTAGAGACCAAACGAGAGGACCTATTTTGATGATTCTTAGGTCAATCGATTTGTCTTAATTGTGCGAATGTCACTAAAGACAAGAAAATGATGAAAGCTCAAAATGGCGATAATGACACGCCATATTGTAAAAAAGAAAAAATTAAAATCGACGTATTATATATCGAGTGGGGTATCATTGGATAGGGATTTGAAAATCATTATTAGCTTTTTTTTATAATTTTTAATTTTGAATGACCATTTACAAACTATAACGTTTTAAAGTTGGTTAGCAATCCGTTCTCACTAAATTTTCATGTAATTGTAATAAATCTGTGCAAGCTACTCAATAACCCCCACGATAAAGATTGCGAAATTTACTGACTTATAATTTTAACTAAAAAGTATAAAATAAAAAATAATAATTAAAGAACAAAAAACCCGACTGCGTAAAAAAACTAAAAAGAAAAAAACAAGTCCAGTACCCTAGAAATTTGTTAAGTTATAATGAAAATGTTTCATGATTCATGATCGATATTCACATAAAACAAATAATAAATTCTAATGTAGAACATAGCGATTTTAAACAGTCAGGACCCATTGTTGGGAAGATTTGCGTCGATCTAGATTTCTTATGGGTCCCGACTGTTTAAAATCGCTATGTTCCACATTAGAATTTATTATTTATCCTGAATTTTTCTTTTTAGTTTTTTATGCAATCGGGTTTTTTGTTTTTTTTTTTTAATTATTAAATGACTTTATCTTTGAATTGAGTTGACTTAGAAGCTTGATTCTTTTACAGCTACAATGAACCTTAGATATAAGTATTTAATATTAATTTCAACTTACAAAACTGAGAAAAAGGGTCTTGACAGAGAAAAAGACGTAAAATTGTGTAGGTACTCACATCGGGAACTAAAAAAGAATACAAGTGAAGTCCCTTACATGAAATGTAAGTACTGTTTTTTTTAAGGACCTCTTATAAAGAGGACTGTTTGTGCTGAGTATCAACATCTTAATTTTGACAGATTACAAAATATTTAGTTCTAGACAAAAATCATATTAAAAAAAAACAACTTTAAATATGGATTAGTCAAGATCTATCAAAATAGCGATATTGATATGATGTGCTTACAAAAAAACAGAGTCCATCTCACGTAAGAGCCTTCAAATGCTCTATTCCACTCCATTATTGAATTTCGAACAATCCTTCCTTAGTGTACCTACTCGTAATACCTCTACGTCTCTAAAGGAATATATGGTTCATTCTAAGTTTATATTTTCAACGATGTAGGCTATACATTGCCTGTCGTTACTGTTTTATAGGTAAAGAAAATATATATAGAAGCGAAGTTATTTCCTTGTTTTATGCTACATATTTAGATGGTACATCAAAACACCCAGTGAAAAGAAACGGTTTACGCGTCATGCATCGTAAAGGCCAATAACAATCGAAGGGCTATAAAATAAAATCGCAATAAAATGGTATAGTACGTACTTCAGGAGTTAATTAAAGATAGACTTTACAGCTGACCTTTCTGCCGAAAGGTGTCTCACCCGGAGCATTTTTAATTAGAAATAGAAAGAAAAACCGGCCAAGAGCATGTCGGACCATGCTGAGTGTAAGGTTCCGCAGCTGTTCATACAAAAAAATGTACTACAGATGAACTAAATACGATGTGAAAAAGTGTTCTGGCAAAGAATCGTATCTCCTCGGCACTTACGTCCTTTAGCTGAGAAGCGCAGTTTTTTGGCAATAACTCAAAAACGGTACATTCAATCATGTCGATAACAATTTTCGTTGAAAGTATTTATTAAGTTTTATCTTGGTATTTTTTTTTTCATATTTTTGGACATACCTTTTAAAAAATAGATGGGGGGGGGGGACACGGGTGTGTAATGTTCGGAATAAAATAAAGAATATATTTCACTTAGGATATAATTACATATAATAAACGTTTGATATTATTATAAATATGGCTTTTTATTTCTTATATTAATCATTTGATATAACGCTTGTTTATTATAACTATCACATGGTATAACGCTTATTTATTATAACTATCATATGGTATAACGCTTATTCTTTATAACGATCATATGGTATATCGATTATTCATTTTAACGATCATATGGTATAAGGCTTATTTATTATAACCAACATATGGTATAACGCTTATTTATTATAACTATCATATGGTATAACGCTTATTCATTATAACGATCATATGGTATAACGATTATTCATTATAACGATCATATGGTATAACGATTATTTATTATAACGATCATATGGTATAACGCTTATTTATTATAACTATCATATGGTATAACGCTTATTCTTTATAACGATCATATGGTATATCGATTATTCATTTTAAAGATCATATGGTATAACGCTTATTTATTATAACCAACATATGGTATAACGCTTATTTACTATAACTATCATATGGTATAACGCTTATTCATTATAACGATCATATGGTATAACGATTATTCATTATAACGATCATATGGTATAACGATTATTTATTATAACGATCATATGGTATAACGCTTATTTATTATAACTATCATATGGTATAACGCTTATTCATTATAACGATCATGTGGTATAACGCTTATTCATTATAACGATCATATGGGGTGTGTATAAAATTTTGATATAACAGCTAGATTGATAATTTTATGGTGTATAGTGTTCAATGGGTATAAAAATTTTTGGTATAAATATATGCTATAAGTATCAGTGGTATAATGTATTAAAAGATATAAAAATAATGTATGTACAAAAGGCAAAACTCAATATAGACCTCCGTGGCTCGCTCGCTTCGCTCGCTCGTTAGGGTCGCAGTTCAACCTAACACTCCTCCTCGCTTCGCTCGTTGTCGTACCTAACCTTTTTTTTTTTTTTTTTTTCGGAGTGAAAACGCGTTACGCGTCCCCCCCAGGCCCGGGGCAGGCCATGGCGGGGGGTATGTGGGACTCACCCCTCAACGGGAGGGGCATACCCACTAAAAACACTCCGGCGCCACCATCTCTGCCGTTTTGGGGGTGCCATGGGGTCGCGACCATTCCACCACGACGCCCCCCGGCGGCTCCGGTTCAATTGCGGAAGCACCCGCGCCACAGGAGGGGAGAGTCAGTAACGCTTGACCCTCCCCCTAGACGTGTTGGGCCGTGCACTGTGGGTCCCCAACCCACTGGCCCTACTGGGGGAGTGCACGGTTTACGGCAGCAAACCGCGCACGTGCCCTCCCCCTCCGTCTGCGCCGGAGCGGGTGCGCATCTGCGCTATTTTCACGCTCCCGCTCCGCGGCCTCCTTCTGTGCGATGACTGTCTCGCAGAAAGAGGCCACCGCCTCCCAGGCGTTTTCGCTCCCCAGCATCTGCGCCACCACGTGGTGTAGAGGGAGACCCCCTCCCACAGCGGTCCCAATGACCGAGACTACGGCTCTCCTCTCGAGGTCCCATTGGTTGCACACCTCGAGGGTGTGCTGGGCCGTGTCGTCGGGATCCCCACAGTGCGCACATCTCGTGCTGGGCTCCCTCCCGATATTGCACAGGTAATGACCGAAGCACCCATGTCCGGTCATTACCTGTGCAACCCTATAGCTGACAGCTCCGTGGCGTCTGTCAAGCCACTGGTCCAGCGACGGGAGGAGCGCCCCTATGGTGCGGACTCCATAGGCGGACTCCCCCAGGTCAGCTTTCCAGCGGTCTCGCATCCGACGCTGCGCGGCCCGACGGGCCCCCTCAACTTCCTCGGGAGCAGCGACAGCTCCCCGTGCCCTGCGATCCGCTCTCATTCGGTATGTCTCGGCCAGCACCTGGGCGTCAAGCTCCCAGGGAGGAGTGCCCGCCATGACACACGCCGCTGCCCAAGCCACAGTTGTGTAGGCCCTCACTATCCGGAGAGCCACGATCCTCTGAGGTCGCCGAAGCTGGGCTTTGTTCATGGCGCTCAGTTTGTCCGCCCAGATTGGCGCCCCGTACAACGCCATACTCCTCGTAACCCCCGCGTAGAGGCGCCGACATGGGGCGCTTGGGCCGCCCACATTGGGTAGGAGACGGCTCAACGCCGACGCTGTGCCCACAATTCGCGGGGCGAGTCTACGAAAGTGTTCTTTGAAGTCCCACTTGCGGTCCAGTGTTAAGCCCAAGTACTTAATATAGGCCTTAACCTGGACCGCCTCCCCGCTAACCCGTATGAAGGCCCCAGCTGGTGGCCTCCACCCTCTCCCCCCGAAGACAATGGCTTCGGTTTTGGCGAGGGCCACCTTCAGGCCCAGGAGGCGGATGCGGGTGACCATTAGGTCAGCCGCAATCTCCGCCCTGCGCAATGCCTCCTCCAATTGTTTCCCCCGCACAGCCACCATCGTGTCATCTGCATAGCAGAAGATGGCCATACGGGGAAGCAGTGCCACCCGGATTGCCCAATCATACCCTATGTTCCATAACAGGGGTCCTAGAATGGACCCCTGAGGTACACCACAGGTCATGCGTCGCTCGCAGATACGGCCGCCCGCTTGCTGGTAGAGCACTACTCTGTCGGTCAAGTAGTGCCCCACCAACCGCCGCAAATAGGGTGGCACCGCGTGGTATCTGAGGGCCTCCTCAATCACCGAATACGGGAGGGAGCCAAACGCGTTGGCGATATCCAAAGACACCGCCACTACTCCCTCACCTCGCCTCGCGGCATCTTCGCTGAAGGCCCTCAGCGCTCCAAGTGCGTCTATGGTGGAACGGCCGGTGCGGAACCCATATTGGCAGTCTGATATGTTGGGGCCTGCACCCTCAAGGTGCCCGACGATCCGGGAGGATATAATGCGCTCGAATATCTTCCCGGTCTCGTCGAGCAAAACAATCGGCCTCCACCCGGACGGGGAGTCCGCCGGCCGGTCGGCCTTTCGCAGGAGGCACAGTCTGCCCTCCTTCCAACAGCGAGGGAACCTTCCTATTTTTAGGCAGTCGTTGAAGAGGTCCCTCAGCTGACACCCTAGATGTTTCAACGCCAGCGGCAGCAGCTTTCCCGGAATTCCATCTGGACCCGGGGCCTTCCGGCAGGATCGAAGACGCAATACCGCTGGCACCAACTCCCCATCCGTGATGGGAGGCGTCACGAATGTCTCGTCCTCATGGTCCTCCATGGGGCCTGTCATCCTGGGGGGATCTATGCCCGGCGCTGGCGGGAAGAGGCCTTCCACTACTCTCGAGAGAAGTTCCGGCTCCAGGGACTCGATGGAGGGGCCGTTCTGCAGTTTGTTGCGCACCATCTTATACGGTCGCCCCCAAGGGTCCCTGTCTAGTGCGGCCAGGAACTCCTCATGAGCCGCATCTTTGGCCTTTGCGATAGCCGTCTTAAGGGCCTCTTTGGCCACTTTTAGGGCTTCGTGGAGAGCCTCTTCTTCTTCTAGGCAGCGTCCTGCCCGGCGGCGGCATCTAGTATATGCTCGGCGGGCACCGTTACTGGCTAATCGAAGTGCAGCAACCTCCTCCGACCACCAGTAGACGCGCCGCTTCGCTGGCAACCGCTTCACCCGTGGCATCGCCGCGTCGCACACTTCCGTCAGAGTGGCGCGGAAACGGGCAGCCCTTTCCTCAACTTCAAGGGACCGATCCGGAGGGGGACCCCACGCTGCCACCATAGCGGCTTCTTCCACCATTTCCCTGTCCAGACCGGCCAGACTCCATCGGGGGAAGGCGTTTTTGGCTCTATCCGGGTTGGGCGCCGGGGCCCTCATTTGGCAGACCCTCATCCGGATGTACCTATGATCGGAGAGGGTCTCCACCTCTTCCAGGACACGCCAGTTCATGATGCGTGTGGCAATGGGGGGGGACGCAAACGATACATCCACTATGGATTCCCCCTGTGGTCGCACACAGGTACTGGCGTTGCCCTGGTTGAGCACCTCTAGCCCTGTGACCAACGCCCAATCCCGGAGGGCCTCCCCCTTTGGGTCCGTCTCCCGGGAACCCCAAGCCACGCATTTGGCATTGAGGTCCCCTAATACCATCGCTGGCGCCGGTGATGCCCTTCCTATTGCCCTGCCCAATACCTCCAAGAATTGTTCGAAGGCGAACAACGGCCTATTGGGGGAGAAGTACACAGAGATTAGTACAATGTCTCCCCATTTGGCCACTACATAGCCCGGTCCGCCTTCGAGTTTGGTGATTGGGCGGTTACCCGCGACAGGCACCACCAGCGCCACCAGTCCATTGCTGTCCTGGACCCAATTCGATTGGGGCGGAACAAAATACGGTTCGGAGACTGCTACCACATCTATCCCCCACTCCGCCATGTACTGCATCAGAAGATCTTGAGCTCGCGCGGAGTGGTTGATATTACACTGTAATATTTCTTGATTGTGTACTGACATTAGCAGTCCATATCTTGTTCCGCACCACTTGTGACTTCCACCTCGACCGCTTTAAGGGAGACCGACGGGGCCCCTAGGGGGGCCTGCTTTCTTCTAGCCTGCGGAGGGTTGCAAGCTGGCCCGCCCATAATATGGCCTGTGGGGCGTCGTGCGCTGTGGCAGACCGCACACCAGGGCTCTGCGCTGCATTCCCCGGATCGATGGCCAGGTTTCCCACATCGAAAACACAACTCGCTCCTATCGACCGGGGATGGGCAGAGTGCCCTGGTGTGACCCGTGCCCATGCATTTGTAACAGCGCATGGGCAGTGGGTCGAGCGCCACCACAAGTGCCGAAGACCAGCCCACCGTCAGTCGGCCCGCAGCAATTAAAGCTCTCGCCGCCGCTACCGGGCACTTGGCTAGGACCGCCCCAGTACCGTTTGCCATCCATCGGATAGCACCCAGTTTGACCTGCTCGGGAGAGCACTTTCCTTTTGCTACCACCTCCGCTTTGACCGCCTCTTCGGTAACCGACTCGTTTAGGCCCGATATTCTTATGTCTGCCGTCCTAAACGGTCGGTGGACATCGGCCACGTCACCGACAAGGGTTCTCAATCTGTCCGCGAGCTGGTCAGCGGCAGTGCCACTACCCGCTCCGGGCACCTCAATGATGCGGGCCCCCGTGGCCGTCTTCCTGACCCTTACGTGGTTCAGGCCTACCTCCTCGAGTTTGAAGCTGGTCGCCTTCTTCATTACCGCGGTGTAGTCAACGTTAGCATCAGGCTTGAGTTTTACTACCACCGCGGTTGTTTTGGGCACTGCTGGCAGTTTCGTCCTTGGCACCGGTTTGGGTGCTAGCCTGGCCTCGGTTGCTGGAACCATCCCTGGGGTGGGCTTTTGTTTCACCTTCCCCTTTCTCTTCACTACCGTTGTCCAGGGCTTCTCCAGTGCAGGTGGGTCAGTCTCTCTTGCGGTCTCCCCATGTGTTGCAGGGGCAACAGTAGAGGCAGCAGTAGTGACGGTGGTGTGGGAGGTGACAGTAGCAGCCGGAGTCCTCTGCGATCGTTTGGCCGGAGCCGGAGCGGTGGCTGGCGCTGCTGGCTTTTTCTTTTTCTCCGGGCGTTGCAGTTTTGGTGGTGCTGGGCTCAATGCCTCTGTATTTTCGCCCGCGGAGCGATTACCAGCCGTAATCCCTTCCGAGTCCCCAGCTAGCGGAGGACGGAGTCTGGGCTCGGCCGGGAGTCTTCCCTCCAGGTGCTCGAGGCGGACATTTACGAAATTGGCCAGGGCCCCCACCCGAAGCTCGATCATGTCCCCGACGGTGACGAGCAGATCGCGTTTTAGCTCCCTGAACAGTTCGGAGAGCTCGGTCGCCTCCCGTGGAGCCGTCTTGGAAGTGATCGCAAGGGGCGTCGTTCGCTCCGAAAAGGCGGTCTGTAGCGCCTTGGTCTCTGCCTGCAGGTGCGCAAGCTGCACCTGCATGCGCTTGTTGTCCGCCTTTAAGATGCGAACCTCTTCAGACTCCCCGCGGGACTGCAGGTGATCCGCGGCTTCCAGGATCTCTCTGCAGGCCGCGTTCATCCGTCCCCAGACTTCTCCTTTTAGGCGACCGCATTTGGCGGCCTCGTCCATAATTACTTGAGCGCCGCGTCGAGCACTCTCAATTAGTACGTCGCTCGGTACCCCAGCCTCGTACCTGGGACGCTGCTCCCTCAGACCGTTTCCTTTACCCTTTTTTGTCCCTTTCTTTTTTGCCCTCTCTTGGGGTTGGACGTCTCGGTACATTAGGCGGTACTCCTCCTGCTCGGCAGCACTCAAAGACTCTTGGGCTTTATCCGTTGGTGGGAGGTCTTTTCCGCGCTGCCCAGTTGCTGCTGTCTCCGATTCCTCCTCATTATCCTCTCCGGATAGCTGAGATCCCTCTTCGGCGACTCTTTGCCTTTTCGGGGCGCGAGCTTTGGTGATCCGGCGTCTAGATGCAAGGGCGCTACGGCCAGCAGCATTTATTTTTGGCTCATTTTTGGACTCCTTTGAGGCCACCGTCACCACACTGGCAACTAAGGAGTCTGACTCAGATAGCCGGGTATGTCTCACACGGCCGCTTTGCAGTATCAAACCCGTGACAGGAGCTTCAAAAGTGGCCCCAAGTACCGTCTGATCCATATTTTCGAGCCGTGTCAGCTCAACCCGCAATTGTGGTTGCACCGACTGCTCGCTCTTGCCACTGTCTCCGGTATTGGCTTGCGCAATCGGGGCGCCCGCCGCTACCGCCATTTCGTCAACATCTTTATCGTCACGTATCGGTGTCCTTATTATTGCCAGGTCGTCGGTCGAAGAATCGAAAAATTGTTCTGCCATTATATTCCCACGAGAATGGGGGATAGTGGTCCACCCAGGCGGTGCCCCCTGCACCTGGGTAACCCTATTACCACTGGGGGGTCGGGCGGTGCCCCAGGGTTGGCCACTAACGACTGGATACCCTCCAGCCACTCTCAGAAGGTGACAACAGGCACAGGCCCAAGCACACGCAGTCCAGACAGGTCCTCCCACTCCGACACAAGCCTACCCAAATAGAACCCCCCGCTGTGCCCAGGATCTGTGCAACCTCCAGGAAAACGATTCGCCCGCTCCCCCGACATTAGCCACGACCCAGAAAGATTATGAGCGCTTTCCATTTGCTCAGCAAATGGAAGAACGCAATCTACCCTAGGACAGTGAGTAATGCCTGGCGGGTGGGGATTCGCCAGTCCGGAGGCTGCTCACATCCGCAGCACACGAGAGGCCACTCGAGCAGACTATGGTTGTCAGAGCGGATGAACCGGTCCAAGCTACGCGCGCAAGAACCTGTTCCTGTTGTCACCCTCCATCGAGTTCCCCGACGCCATGTACCGCAACGTCGGGAATTGGGGTTTTTTATAGAGGTTTTCTCCTCGCAGTCCAGCCAATGAAGGCAAGACCCTCGCTCCCGTCCAAGCCGCGAGACGTGTCCACGACACTCGAAACGGGGTTGCGAGTCCAGCGGTGGCACGTACGGGATAAACCTCCCAGTGCCTGCCCGACGGCAGGGTTAGTGCACGCCGGGCCCGCCCTCCCTCGGTTCCTCCTCTGCGCCCTCTGCTCAGTCAGAGGGACGAGCGGAGAACCATCTCTGGCAGGCCTCTGCAGGCCCCGCCGGGTTGTGCCGCTCTTCGTCTGGTCCCTCCCCCCTCGCCTTTCCGGTATGGGTAGCCCTGTCCGGTATAGCCTTGGGGATCACAGGAACACGCAAGCCCCCCCACCACGACAAGGTGGCAGCACGTCGGGAGGGTGTCGTACCTAACCTAGCCCAAGTCGGACCTGCCTTAAGGTGAAATTGGCAATGGTTGGTTTATTTTTCACTTGATGTAGACCTGCGCGGCTCGCTCGCTTCGCTCGCTCGTTAAGGTCGCAGTTCAACCTAACACTCCTTCTCGCTTCGCTCATCGTCGTACCTAATCTAGCCCAAGTCGGACCTGCCTTAAAGTAAAATTGGCAATGGTTGGTTTATTTTTCACTTGATATAGACCTGCAAGGCTCGCTCGCTTCGCTCGCTCGTTAGGGTCGCAGTTCAACCTAACACTTCTCCTCGCTTCGCTCGTCGTCGTACCTAACCTAACCCAAGTCGGACCTACCTTAAGGTGAAATAGATAAGCTGAAATTCCTGTATTGTGTACGTACTATGGTATTCCTCCAATAGTAAAAGAAAATAAACCTTAAACCTTACGAAAAACTTTTATATCATACTAGCGACCCACCCCGGCTTCGCACAGGTGCAATGCTGGTACTAAATAGGTAGCTGCCATAAACGCGTGCGATCGCTGCTAATCATATAGTGCTATAGGGCGAAGCACGGCCTTCGAAGCGCTATTTATAGGCACGCGCCGCCTGCCCCCCGGCTGGTACCGCTGCAACCGCTATGTCCCTGCATTTTAAATCTGTAATATCTTCGAAAATATTCATTTAAATTACATTATATTAAAAATATATTATATCATGTGTTCATTATTAGAAATATGCATTATACTAAATGTATTTTATACTAAATGTAATTCAATCAAATGATCATTATATAAAATGATAATTATATTATATATTAGTATGTAAAAAGTGTGTTATATCATAAGTTCATTATAAGAAATATGCATTGTACTTCATGTATGTTATACAAAATGTTATTAAATTAAATGATTTTTATATAAAATGATAATTATATTATATGTCAATATGTAATAAGTATGTTATATCATATGTTCATTATTAGAAATATGCATTATACTTAATGTATGTTATACTAAATGTTATTCAATCAAATGATCATTATACAAAAAGATAATTATATCATACGTCAATATATTAAATGTTGTTATATGATTTAATAGTTATATCAAATGAGCGTTATTGCGACTAATATTATTTCAAAAAAAATTATAGGCATATTTACGCACCCGGGGACACAATTTATACATCTTTCGGAGCGATTGTTTCCGAAAATATTCATTAAATAAAAAAAAATGTAGAAACCTTAAAATCCATTTTAAGAAACTGTCGAAATATGTGCCACACATCGATATTTACTGATTTTTTTGTTTCGGTTACATGTATGGAGTACTATTTAACTATCAAACTAAATAGCGGCTTATACAAGACACCTATCCTCCAAATTTCATCAGTATACATCTAGTAGTTAAGTAAAATGCCTGTGACAAACGGACGGACGGACGGACAGACGGACATGATGACACTATAAGGGTTCCGTTTTTGCCATTTCGGTTACGGAACCCTAAAAAGGATGCTATACTCTCAAGATGATGATGATTGCCTATACATGGTCGCCACTCCAGGACTTTACTGCGCTTCCTAATACATTACATTTCCCTCTTACATACTTGAAATCGAGATTTCAAAGAACGCTTTGCTACGCACCGAACGGTGAGTCATAGTCATCCGGATCGAATTACCACTTTAGAACCATTCAGCTACTGGTTTTAAATTCAATGGGTTAAGTGTATTCTTAAAAATCTTTCAGTTCATCATCATATCAAGTTAATTCATCGTTCATTTGGATCACAAACAAGTTTTAATTTCTTAGTTTTCTAATCGCGTAATCAAATCGATCGATTTTGACTCGTCATCAAAATATATCAAAATACTTTTACTTTTTTGTTGTACCGTAACGACTGAAAGATATACGTTTTATGAGTGAACGCTAATACACTATATTTTAACCGACTTCCAAAAAGAAGAAGATTATATGTCCCATGCACGTATTTTTTAACATAGGTACGTATTTCTCTGTCAAATGTGGATTTTTATAATTATATTTTATTCAAAAAAATATACTCCTGAGTGGTCCGATTAAGTCAGATTTGATTGTGGGATCCTAGGGAAATTGAGGGCAACCCTCAAATTTTAAGTGCATCTACGAGTATTTCATGATTTTAGTATTTTAAGATCAGACAGAAGATAAGACAAGTCAATCATTTGCAATCAAAAAGTATAAATTGGTGAAATAGCACTATATAAAGTAAAAAATCAAGTAATTGATTTCCTTCGATTTATTTTCAATTAACGGTTTGTCAACTCAATATTCATATACAATTAATATTATTTTGCAGTCAGTGCCACCCGCGTAACAATTAACTTACCTACACAATACGATTAATGTTACCTTGTAGTCGGTGCCACTCAAAAAACTGCCAAATTTGACGATTTCAGTAAGTAGGTTCATTGTTACACTTACAAATTGGAGTAACTAATGTTCTTTTTATTTTTTAGTGATATTTGGATTCGGATTTTATTTTTGTTAAAGAAATATTTTCCTCGATATTATTCAGTTTTTAGCGTTCCGCGCCAAAACTGTAAACCGACTCTTACAGCATCATATCTCTAAAACGAATTATGCTATCTATTTGAAATTTGGAATAATTATAAACATGACCAGCCCCAATTTATTGCAAAGAAAACATTTTAAAATATATTTTTATTTTCCAAATAAAACGATGAATGCGAAAGGGGGAGCAAAAATTAAAAGTCTAGCTACTAGTTCAAGTAGGGTGTCATATGAAGGGGCTTAATCGGCACATTTTCAAACAGTTATTTTTCACTGTGCCAAATTTTTTTTTATTAAGGAAATTGTGGAAAAAAATACCATTCCCGCCTTCCTTTACGAAACTCCGAAGTTTACCAAGCGAAAAATCTGAAATTTTCTTGATTATATAATTTAACACGAATATTCAGGGAAAATTGCTCCGCAAACTTAACTCAACCGGCCAGTTAAGTCGGAATAAGTACGGAACCCTCGGGGTGCAAGTCAGATTCACACTTGACCGGTTTTTTTATGCCGCAACGCTTATGCTTTACTTAAAAAGAACAACATACTAGCACTGTATTAGCAAATTTCCCAAAAAACACATCCTTGCAAAGTACGTTTTCCAATCACAATGAGGGAACGATCAATGAAACGCTCATAATAATACCTCCCATCACAATGAAAATAAAAATACTACACATCCCTCTCATATTGGAACGTTCCCCCTAATGATCGAATCGAGTGAAAGCTTTCTTTTTTACAACACTCACACCATCATTCAATAAACCAAGTACTTACTATAGGCTTCCGAAATCTGTACCAGTTGCACACAATGGTACAACAGTCATTGGTAGCTGTAACGAAGGGACCAAAGACAACAATTGATGTGGGTTGATAGTCGAAAGAGTACTTATACTTAGACTAAGTAGAATGATAATACCAAACTCATCTTCGAGAGGTGAAAGCGTATAAAGGCAGTTATTCACGTGAGCATGAACATTTTTAATTAGATTGAGTAGCTAAGGGCGTTCGCAGCGTTGAACTCATCCGGCGCATGTCACGGAGACCCGCGCTGTGCTCCGTCTTGTTGGACAAGTATCTCATCTCGGAGACACACGCAGTGCTCATTTTAGGATAGATAGCCTGTTGTGCGCGCGTGCGCCATGCTCCCGCTCAACGCAACAGACTCCTATCTGATGGAAAAAGTACCAGTTAATTTTTTTTTTTTTTGCGGAATCGAGAAATTTATAACTATATTTTTAAGAACTATTATCATCGTTACAAATAATTTCTTTAAGAGTACAAACATTATTCAGTTTGTTGTTCGTAATAGTAGGTGTGGTAATACACAATATTAACACAGTGTAAAAGAATAACAGAAAAATATCGAACTGCATTTATATACGCACTGCATTTATTTACACATATAAGTACTGACAGAGTTCCTTACTGTTTGTATTTCATACTATAATTTGTCTCACTACATGCTCTTTATAGTTTTCACCAAGCTGACAATGTTTGATACAGACAGTTTGTCAATATTCTATACCCTCTATTTGTAATATAATAAAAGTATCAGTATACTGCATAATATTTCCCGGTACTTCAAACCATTTCACCAACTTGATGAACAAATGGGGAACTAACGGGAGGCAAAATTAATGAAACGCCAGCGCACGTCAATGCTAACAAAGCCGACGACCGACTGAACACATTAACTCGATCACACTCTATTATTATGAACAATTTTTCAACTCGACTCGTTCACATGATTACTACTGTTAAATTACCTAACCAAATTGAAAAACCCTTTAAAAACCCCTCCACAAAAAACTCAAACCACGTCAGAACAGGATGCAATTTAATTTCGTTAAGTCAACACTGTTCTCGACAGAGTGCATTCCACATTCAATTCCGCGAACAAT
Source organism: Hedya salicella (assembly GCA_905404275.2). Classification (NCBI taxonomy): domain Eukaryota; kingdom Metazoa; phylum Arthropoda; class Insecta; order Lepidoptera; family Tortricidae; genus Hedya; species Hedya salicella. Next base: position 19,358,518 of record FR990113.1, read on the forward strand.
CTAATTTTAAATTTCCACCCGTATATTTTACCCAGCCTTGACATTACCATATGGTTTTCATTTTAAAATTTCTCTTTGTTTATGCACAAGTTAAAAGACGAAAACAAATTGTAAATTATAAAAGACAGCCCAGGGATGCGACCACCAACATTCGTTTACATTTTACAAACAATAACAGCTCAATCCAATATAATTAAAGCGTGTTAGACATCAACATAACATATCTATATTTACATATTGTGAACTAATATGTTGAACATGTTTATAGCGAGTGAGTTGCATGCCTTATTTATATCTTTACAATGGGTGTCGTAAATCATCGGTTGTGTGCTTGAATTCAATGACATTTTATACAGATTCGAGTGGCTGGCCGTCTGAAACACGTGCGTTGACCCTCCAATTTATGTGACCCGGTGGATTTAAAGCTTTATCTTTTCGTTTGACCAGCTGGGGCTAACGTCACCATATATATTTATTCCCACATCAAAAGGGCTTAAAAGTAATGCCAATACGAAAGACTATAAACCCCTTTCAATTTAGTTCGCTTTGGCTTCTTTGAGAAATAACTTAAGCGACATGCTTTTTTAAGTAGTTTACGTCGTTTGATACATTGAAGTTTGCTTTTCGGTGACACGTTACGCGAAATAACTTTGTAGTGCTATAAGGGATTTATGAACCATTCCGTCATACAAGATCAAAGGGCGGGGAATCGCACATATGTTTCCTGTTTTTGGTCTGGATGATCATACACAGCTGCAGCTTAGGAGATACAATCTGGAAAAGAACGAAATTTCTCTCCAATGCAGGTTTATTAACAAATTCGAAAGGGCAATCATAGTAGAAAAGACTTCAGATATTGTTTTTAGATTGCATAATGAGGGGTAATACGGGGGTCTAGCGCATCAAGATTTGAAACCTTATTGAAAAAATAGATCAAATGGGGAAATTTATCTATTTTAAAGAGGGGGGGCGTACCTGTATTAATGAATGATCACAGTATTGTGTTAAAATATTAATAGATCTTAGGCCTAGTATAAAAGTTTGCAAATCGAAATTTGTGGAACTGAATATCCGGATATGCCACTAGTGGTTGTGATTAGTTTACTTTGTATTTTTATTTCCTGTGAAGATCATTAATTGATGATAAATTGATGATTGTACTTACATTCGTTGCTATGGAGTTTTTATTTTCCAATGAGATCATCGGAACAATGAGACCATCAAGCACAGCGTGGAAAGGCCTCGGGCAAGGTGGTTGGATGACCTAATTAGGGTTGCGGTAACTCGCTGGATGCGGGTCGCCTTTATCCGGTCCATGTGGAAATCTATTGAGGAGGCCTTTGACCAGCAGTGGACGTCCCATACAGTGGTCGGAAACTCTCATACAAAAATGAGATGTATGGCGATCGAGTTACTTCGCCAACAACATAATACGTGAATGAGGTAATGGCAACACTGATGGGATGTCACTCGTGTCGAATCCTGACGTCTGTTATCCTAATGGTGGTTTTCATTAATTATTCTGAAGTTTTTGAAATTTGTTGAGGCGTTGAGTTGATCAAATTTGCTCCTCCGCTCAATTAACTGTGTGTGTGGGATATTGTAGAGACAGAGACTTGTTTTGTTTTGAGATAGAGACTCGTGGTGTTTTGAGATAGTAATTCTAAATAAGGTTGCTAACGAGAACTTTCCATAGACCAGGGGGCCCCGTGTGCTCTTATGGAATAAACGGTACCTATTGTTAGTAGGTACACTTAGCACTAAACCTCTCGGTAGATTATGTACTTATCACACATTGTTATTAAAGTCTGGCAAATGAAAGATGAGAATGAAATCAACCGCGAAATTTCAAAATGTAGCTGCAGTGTGCCTGTATGAGCTAGATATAAACAAAGGAAGGTGGGCAGTTTTATATGGACACTGGCCTAAAAACCAATAATGGCAAGCCATGTGTCCTTTGAAAGGTTTTTTCATATTCTACAACTTTTTCTATGGTGGGAAATCTTAAATCGCTGTGTGAAACAAGTTATGGCAAAATAAAAACACTGCATCAATAAGTATTTTTTTACTGTTCTAGGATTTCTGTTCTGTACAACGGTTTTTAAACGGTCAATAGGCCAATTAGCCCACTCTCCTTTAAATGCTTTCTCAGTAACTAATAACTTAATAATTAATGACAAAAGCAATGAATTTTGTGTACCTCTAGCTCATACAGGCACACTGCAGCTACATTTTTAAATTTCGCGGTTGATTATTTCTCATCCTTTATTTGCCAGACTCTAAAGAACAAATAAAACATTAAATTATTGCAATATTTCAATGTAAATTTCAGTTAATTAAGAATTTAATAAAGTTTTATCACATTCATGATTTGTTTAATTTTTACTCGAACAATTATTCTGATTAGAATTCTTTAAAAGTCATGCTACAGTGGGTAACCTTACTCTGCGCATGATCGGTTTTTCACTACAGTACTTTTAAAATTGTGATGACATGGCAACATTTGATTTTTCCTATATTGGTGAAGCTTTCACCCGATGGTAATACAAATCGTTCAGAAACAAATTAGTATGAAGTTCCGTCTCTTAAAACGTAGTGATTACATTTTCTTTGGTCCCATATGGCTGAAATGATGATGTAAATGAGATCATTACAAGCTTTTATTTAACTTGCAATGTATGTTTGTTCGGGTTGAATCTTTCAAGTTAAATTTGACCTACTTCCCGGCTTCGGATTGAGCTAAAATTTGGCATATGCAATAGTATGATACCATCGAGCTGATCTGATGATGGAGCAGGAATGTGGTCATAGGAACTCTGTAATAAAATAATGCAATACTACCGACTTTAGGCTCCTTGTGAAATTTTTGAAAGAAACTTATTTTAGAGCAAACAATACCCCTTCATAAAAATCGTGACGCAAGCGTCTCTGCATTTACGGCGCATCAGCGTATTTTGAGCTGCGGTGTGATCGCTCCAAACAGATCTCGACGAATGAAAGTAAACTGGATAAGATAACTATACTTGATCATTGTCAAAATAAAAATTCCAGTATCTAATCAGCGTATCCGCCTACGGTTTGAAACTCTTATCTCACTTTCCCCAAAACTGTGATAACCTCAACACTTTTGACCAAATTTGGGTTTTTACTGTGTTCCTCGAGAAGACAAACTGTTTCCGACGATGGATTCTTAAACTAGTTTCGTTCGTTGTTAAATGCGTTATTTTACTAGACTGCTATAAAGCGGGACGGCCTAGATGCGTTCCTAGATGTTTGGCCGGAGGCAGCTGCTAAAAGGGAGTTGTGAAGAAGCTTATATAGGCTAGTAGAAAAAAAAAAAACTATTTTGGGACTTTTCAACCGCCGGTGCTTTTGTGTTGCGAAATATTGACAGATGCCAGATGACAAATGAATCAACTATTAATGAGAACTTGAAGTTAAGCTTACGTTTAACTGCACCCCCAAAATTACACTACATTTTGACATTGTATTTGTAAATATTTCGTAACGCAAGAGCATCGGCGTTTGAAACGCCCGCGGCTTTCAGAAACGTCATATATTGGTTTATATGTTTTAGTTTATCTTATAAGTACTTAACAAACATAAAATAGATTCTTCAGTCACTTGCTCAAAAGTGAATCATATTGTGTTCTTATGATTTCGTGACTACATAACATTACTGCAGTAAATCCTTTAGATATAAGAAAGTTCGCCTTTGTACGTGTATCACCGATCTCGGTTGCATTTTTACTACCATCATGCACTGTAAAGTATTTACGTACATAGGGGACACCCAGATGGGTTATTGCCTAACGAAATTTTGACAGTTGGTTCTGAATCAACTGTCATAGCCGATACAAAATCATGACACTTGATTCTGATTCCGAGCGTGAAACGCGTTAGGTAATACGCCCCCCTACACGGTTCTCTCACGAGTCGATTCTCACAGTGGGCATAATGCACAGAACAACAAGTAAACAAATAAGGGGTACAGAAGTGGTATTAACTCGCGCACCCGGCGTGGCACGAACGCTCCTACATCCCCAGCAATTGTCGTTGTAAACCGCATCGCAGTGGATGCTGGGGATATTGACGTATTCTCTGACAGACCCGGGGATTTTTATCGGAAGGTTTTGGCCTACATAACTTCATGTCGTCAAACCTGATTTTTGTCGATGTGTTTGTTTCCTCTGCTTGATCATTTAATATTTACTTATTAGATTTTTGTTTGTAGCTTGCCATGTAAATGTTTTGGTACTTGTACTGTTAATTTACATGTAAATAAATAAATAAAGCTCTATTACTCCACCTAAAGTTATACAGAAGTCACATTAGGCACTATGAGTTCTTTGATAGCGAAAGATGTTATGCCGTAGCATTTGGTGCTATAAAAGAGTTTATGAGCGCCATTGTAGAACTGGTAGCGGTAATTATTTCTTTCGTGCAATTTTTGCTTCTTGACGAGAGTTTATTATCGCTTCCATAGTTCTTTGAGGGGTTGTAGTCAATGCTTACTTCTTATTTAGATCTTATAGTTGTAAGGTCATAACACAAAATGCTTAGTCCGTATTTTAGTGTTAAAATCGCTGCTATATGTCTTTAAACTTACTCACTCTGTAGTAAATAGCTCTAAGTGTAATATTGGGCTTTGATACGCTCTTTTGTCGCCAAAAGTTATAAGTGCGGCTGCTGTAGCGCTTTTATACCTCGTTAAATTCTAAATAAGATTTAATTGACGCCTAAATGTTTGTAAGGGGTATGACCACCTTCCGGCTCAATCATCAGATCAGCTCGATGGTGTCATAATATTGTATTGTCACCTAACTTACACAAGTATGCCAATTTTTAGCTCAGCCGGGAACCAATAACTTGGTCAAATTTATGATTTGACCCGTACTTACATACTTACTTACATTTCAATTTAAATAGAAGCTTGTAAAATTAAAGCGCGTAATTTTATAATCCAGCTTTGTATAGAAAAGTCTCAAAAACAACGTTTCCTAACGACCTGTGGCGCTCAAAGGCTTAGATAATAACCGTTGATGACTTATTCCACTGCAGTCCGACCCGGATTGAACAATAGAGGTCGCGTGAGTTGGTTTGAGGCCAAATTCGACTTGGTATTGCGATGTCGTCAATTCAGCAATATACATATGTATCATAGATATATACACGATTTCTGCTATTCATTCTACCTTACGTGACATGTTTTTAAAGGCGATATGGCTCAAAATAGCAACATTGGAAGTATGAAGGCGATATGCCTGTCAGAAATGCTATTTGAAATTACAAATCGAATATATTTGATATCTAATACTGTTATAATATAGAATAAGTGTAACGGGTTATTTGAAGGTATTTGAAACGATTTTTTTGGTTTTATGCATGTATGTTTGCTACCTCATCATTTTAAAATGACTGGACACATTCTCAACCATTTTTGGTACAATGATAGCTGGATTAAAAATAGCATTCTCGTAAAATAAAATTCGTTAGTATGTTCATTAATCTCATCATCATGACATCAGTCTAAAGATGTTGAATGTTGGAGAACCACAAATATAAGTTACAGCTATGTACCTGTGCAGAAAGCTTTTTTTGAAAACAGTTTGCGTGGGTAAAATTTTCAACGCCCATTGGCCAAAATTTTGCGCGCGACGCCGGCGCCGGCCATTTTGTCTGGCGCCGCGTCAATCGCCGTGAGCGAGAGCACGTGTTCACCTGTCATTGCATTTGTACCGTACGTATAGTGCAACAAAGTCTTTATTGAAATGGTTACACGTTCGGTTTCATTCGGTACATTGTTAGCACTCATCGGCGTGGCCGAAGATTGCCGATGTAACTTATATTCGTGGTACCACTGTAAGCTGGGTGAGCGCCGACCGCGTAAGGACGACGCAGCAGAGCAAGGCCCCCGACAAGATGGGCTGTCTCATATTTTTTTGTCATTACTTCTAATTACCAGATACTCGGAAACTTTGAATAATTTTTACTGCCATTTCGGAATTTAGAAATCAAAATTTCCGAGATAAATATAGTCATTCATCAATACACTAGACAAGACGATATTACACTAGATCACAGTACTTATTTATTGTATATCTAGCCTTCGCCTTCAACGAATTCATAATTGCCCGCATTGGCCATAGGAAAAAAATACACATTTCCGTTATATGGCTGGGAAGATCTAGACAAGGTCGCAGGAAACCGTCGGATGTGCGTAGCGTAACTGATCATGGAGGTTCTTAGAAGTCATTTCTCCAGCCGACCGCGTCTTTCCGCTGATATGTTGATAATATAAAATCCCACTAATCGCACTAAACTAATCGGTATTGTATTGTTCGAGATTGTTCTTAGTAGTACTGAAAGTCGATCCCCTTGCACGATGGACTGACCAGCTTAAAGGCGAGGAACCGTCGCAAAAGTTTTATAACATGGTGAGGAATGCGATAGACAGGAATCGATGGCGGGCGTGCATTCGTGCCCGAAGGAGAACAACCAACCACGATCATCAGTCATGTAGATGTAGATACGACTAAGAAGAAGAAGATGATGATGTGTCCGAGATATGGCTCAACTGGAGACATGGCAGTGCTACAACGAATGTGGCCCCTGATTGCGGCAATAATTCACGACCAGTCGGAGGCTACTTCAGGATGCTTGGGGCAAGGAGCCATTATAATGTCATTACACGTCTTGCTTCTAAATCTTATTTGTACGGTTATACAGCTTGAAATTTTATACGATCGAATAGTTTATCCAGACAAAGTTTAAATAAAACAATTTAACGGATCATATCGCGTATATTATCTTACTTGAGTTCCCGACGTTTCGAAAGCTTTTCAGCTTTCCCTGGTCATGGGTTAACTGAAATGGAAAGCTGAAAAGGTTCCAAAACGTCGGGAACTAAAATGAGATAATATACGCAATATAATCCGTTAAATTGTTTTTTTTAAATTAGTAATAATCGCGGAAACCGAAAAAAACAGACATAGTTTCATATTATTATACAAATCATATATATATAAGCCTATAAAAAGTGCATGCTGTGTTTGCCTGTAATCGGATAAACAGTTGTCAGATTGATGTCCGTATGATATCAGTGTCATTTCGACGGTCTCAAGTAAGAGCTAGATCTGAATTGTTTAAAGAACAATCTAATTGTTTCGTTAAAGTAACAACACAAAAAGGTCTCAATTTGAAATGTTTTCACATTTGAGAAACAGAACATTTGCAAGTCCGACTCTATTACTTCAAAAAGTTGATTTATATTGTGTTGTATCTGTAGGCAAACCTATTAATTAATTAATAAATATGGGAAAGTAGTTTTGTTAAATATTTTTATTTAATGATAGATTCAATCGTTATTTTTGTCGAATTCCATATTAAATAGATTAATTGATTAAAGTTCCTTCGCTTTTCCGCCAAGTAGAGTCCTGGTTAGACGTGACAATAAATTTTATCATATTTAAAAAAAAATGTGCATGCAAATACAACAAGCCACCACCAGACAGTATAATCTTCGACACGTGTTTTGCCTCTCTACGAGACACCCTGAGGATCTCCTGCATCTCCTGATGAAGGATGAAGTAAATAAGTCATTCGTTTCTAAACTTTTATTGAACTAAAATTTGTAAATACTATTAGCAAAATAAAGGCACTGTCTACAATATTGTATTAAAACTAGAGTCTTCTAGTATGAGTACAGTAACTTTATATTACTAAAAGGTACACGCATCTTGATTCGCGGAGGAGAAAATATCATAACCCCTCTTTTTCTGCAGCGTGCTCTGGTAAAAAGTATCCTATAACCATCTGGATACCCAGCTACCCGTGTACAAAAACAAACTGAAATCCGCTTAGCCGATTTGGCGTGATGAAGCCACTTTGACTTACGACACACATACAAAACTTCTTATATATTTTTCAATTCAGTGACCTTCAATTAGTCCGTAACAAACATTTTTTTGAACATATCTTGATTGTACACGTACAGACATTTCATTTTTCCAACTTTATAATAGTATACTTAGATGACATTTTTCGCAGATACTAATTACTAGTAATTACTTATCCAATATCAAGGATTGACTAAATTATCTAGGGACAACATATCAGATCCAATTACTTACGCGATGCAGAAATGTCTGTCTAATTATTACTACGTGCATTTATCACGCACAGTGAACCGCACTAAACCAGTTATTAAGGCGTAATTTTCACCAAGGCCTGTTAGCATTAACGGTTAATTAAGCCCTTCAAACTGTCCACATTGACAAGCGTAATAAGGTGTTAAATTTAGTGCATTTTTTTTTAATTTTATCAGAGTTCCGTACCTCAACAGGAAAAAACGGAATCAGTGATCTTCAGTGACATTTAATTTTCACAAATTTATAAAAGTATAGATAATATTTTATTCTGTTTCCGCGATTATTACTCATTTAAATAAAACAATTTAAAGGATTATATCGCGTATATTATCTCATTTGAGTTCCCGACTTTTCGGAAGCTTTTCAGCTTTCCATGGTCACGGGTTGACTGAGAAATGATATATGTTCCTCTGTCAAAGTTACAACTAGTGCAAACTACCCACTTTGAAAAAACAAATAAAGGTGCCAGATGGGCCTAATCTGCAAAGGCAGCTACACATGTGCCAGAAGGGCTTAATTATTTTATTTTAATAATTTACCATACCAAAAAGTAGTTTAATAGTCTTTGTTTTTTAAAATATTATAATTAGTAATGAGTTAGTCTGGGAGTTTTTCTTTGCAGTGTTTCTTCTCTCCTCAGTAGTACGTCTCATTTGTGAAATGCTGCTTGGTAAATTATTAAAATAAAATAATTATGCCTTCTGGCACATATGTAGCTGTCTTTACAGATTAGGCCCATCTGGCATGTAAGTACTCCTTTATTTGTTTTGTCAAAGTGGGTAGTTTACACAAATTGTAACTTTGACAGAGGAAAGTATATCATTTCTCAGTCAACCTGTGACCATGGAAAGCTTCCGAAACGTCGGGAAATTGTTTTATTTTAAAAAGTATAGATGTACTCGTAAGACTATATTGTTATAAGCTTGTAATAAATGATCCCCGACTAGTCCGACCAAACTTTTCGGTCTTCGACCTCAAAATCGTTGATCAAATTACTCAATCTTCACAAATATCCAGACCCAACTGTGAAGACTTATAAATGACCGAATGGAAATTTCTAAGCCGTAATTGTATTACGGTATCAAAAGAAATCCTACTTACAGATTAATCCTAAGAATATGAATAATTGATAATAATATTCGGAGTCTGCAAATATGAGAGTTGTAATTAGATTTCATCAAGCGCATTTTGCTCCGACCAGGGATTTCATTATTAATATTATAATCGATGGATGCTTATCGATTTCATTTTATTTTGAGAATGAAGTGGGCTATGTGTGAAAATAACAGGTTAATACAACCTACTTGGGCACTTTGTACCAGAACGTCTCGTAGCAATGGTTTTTATATAATTATGCAGATTATACACACGGCAATGAAGAGTAGAAATTGCTATGCTATATGTATAAAGATTTTTAACCATCTGCCAAATCAGTCAAGCAACTACCTTCGAATACATTTAAACACACAAAGGAACTGTTTGCTTGGCTTATTGGAAAATGTTTCTATAACATAAAAGAGTACTTTAATGTATTTCATTGAATAGTAACCCAGTACTTACTGTAGGTTACTCGTTTCTTGGCAGTTTATCCTTTTTTCTTTGTAATTATAAACAAAACACGACTTCCTTAATATTTGCATGACTTATTTAAGTCCAGATGTATGATTTCTAATGTTACATGTTGAGATCATTATTTTCACTATGTCTTTTTCAAATAAATACATTTCATTCCATTTATAACAGCCCTATCAAAGTAATTATGTTCTATAACTATGTCACTGTCACTGCTTGCTATTAATATCTTTTCCTTTGAATACAATTTCTATATCGGTTTCCTCACGATGTTTTCCTTCACCGAAACGCTAGCGGTGAATATTAATTGACATAACGTACATAAATACCGAGAAACTCAATGGGTACAATGGCGGACTCGAATCCATGAACTCTTCTTTCTTTCTTGTTTGAAAGTCGTAAGCTTCGACCACTCCGCTACTGGAGCTTATATTGCTTATATAAGCTCCAGGTATTAATTGAAATTAAAATCTCTTAAAAAAACGATAATTTTGTCATAATAACGAAAAATGAATGACTAAACTCATTAATTACTAAAAGAAGTTTCAGAATCGGGGTCGACTTAATTTAGTCCGTATTAACCCTACAAAGACACAAGATTGCGCTTTCACCGCAAAAAAGTCTGCGTTTGTTGCATCACCTCGTTTTGGGAATACTCCCCTAACTGCGACAGCCACTATCGGAATCCTTGGCGTCGACATATCGAGTGAAGTCCAGTTTCGCGGCCATCTCTAGTAAAGCCAAATTAGCCTCCAAGAAGCTCGGTGTGCTCAACAGATCGAGACAGTATTTCACTCCAGCCTACAGGTCCGCCCACATAGGGAATACTGTTCTCATCTGTGGGCTGGGGCTCCCCAGTACTAGCTTCTCCCTCTTGATCGTATTCAACGGAGAGCGACTCGTATCGTCGGTTGCCAGCGTATTTCAGATTAGCTGGACTCCTTGGCATTGCGTATAGAGGTATCGCTTGTATAACGGGGAGTGTTCCGAGGAATTGTTCGGGATGATCCCAGGTGCATCTTCCCGTCATCACCCTACACGGCAATATCTCTACCCTCACCACTTAGATAGTTGGCAGTCCACAACTGTACGTTTTTTCTAAAATTTCCTGCCTCGCACGACAGAACTGTGGAATAAATTGCCGCCTGCAGTATTTCCGCACCGATCCGACCTTCAAACCTTCAAGAAAAGAGCGTACTCCCACCTGAAAGGCCGGCAACGCACTCCTCTGGTGATGCATGTGTCTATGGGCGACGGTGATCGCTTACCATCAGGCGATCCGTCTGCTCGTTTGCCTCCTATGTCATAAGAAAAAAAAATCCAAGTACGTGTTTTAATAAGCGAGATACCCGAATAAAATACCGGTTCCTTTGTCATCGTCATCATCATTTCAGCCCAGGACGTCCACTGCTAGACATAGGCCTCCTTAATAGATTTCGACATTACCGGATAGAGGTGTTGCATTCAGAGAGTCCCCGCAACCCTTGAGCTTCCTAAAGAGGCCCATAGTTAAGTTACATACTACGTCTGGGTTCATTTGTATGGAACGGTTAATTAATTGGTATTGAGTTGATTACATGCCTCCGAAAGATTCGAAAGAGGTTATGGTAGACTTTGATGGTTGTGTAAATATTACTAAATCACTACATATGAAAAAAAAAACACTAACAAAAGAGCGTATCTCCCCGGCACTTAGGCCCTTTTGCTGAGAAGCGCAGTTTTAAGGCAATAACTTAAAAACGGTATGTCCGATCATATAGGAATGCTGAAGCCCATATTTATCTCAATCAATCGCATCAATTCGCTGCTCCATTATCTTATGAAACTAGGATAAATCGACGAATCCACTAACAACGCTGTGTTACATTTCCAATATACCTCAGAATGACAATCGTACATTGAAAAACCGGCCAAAAGCATGTCGGACCATGCTCAATGTAGGGTTCCGCAGCCGTATTTACAGAAAAATGCACTACAGATGAAAAAAATACGATATAAAAAAAAACTCTAACAAAAGAGCGTATCTCTCCGGCACTTACGTCCTTTTGCTGAGAAGCGCAGTTTTTTGGAAATAACTTAAAAACGGTATGTCCAATTATGTTGAAAACAATTTTCGTTAGAAGTATTTATGAAGTTTTATATTTATACATTTTTCATATTTTTTTTAACATACCGTTTAGAAAATAGAGGGGGGGACATAATTTTTGCTACTTTTGGAGCGAATATTTCCGAGAATATTCACTGAATCAATTTTTTTTTAAGGAAACCTCAAAGTGTTTTAAGAAGATATGTCGAATGATGTGCCGCACATTGATATTTTGCTGAAAAGTATTTTTATTCAGTTTCGGTTACATGTATGGATTGCCTCCCCTAGAAATATATATATATTTTTATTTAACTATCAAACTAAGTAGCGGCTTACACAAGACACCTATGTTCCAAATTTCATCAATATATATCTTATTGTTTTTGTGTAAAATGCCTGTGACATACGGACGGACGGACGGACGGACATGACGAAACTATAAGGTTTCCGTTATTGCCATTTTGGGCTACGGAACCCTAAAAATAAATAGTTTATACGGCAGTGGCACACACTTATTAAAATTGTGTAATATATTTATTGCAGTGGCAAATTAATCTAATGAACACTTTAGATTGCGTGGGCGAGCCACGATTTCTGCTTCGTTAGATTTGCATACAATCATTTATATATCTGGTACCAGTATTCAAAATCACTTCGTGTCAGTAATTTGGTATGTGGAAATTTGTTCGTTTCTTGAAATTAATAGTCACACTGATTGCCAAATAGGGCTGCCATAATTGAATTTAGTATAGAAATAACAACGGTCTTGCTTAAAGAAAAACCGTTTCCTAATGTAAATCTATGTATTAACAAACTCATACAGCACATAAAAACAAAGAACATGTTTGACCGAGTGTCTTTCAAACATACGATATACAAGAATTGGTGAACTAAATAAACCTAACTTAACCTATTGGCTCCTATTTATAGATTGGATCTAAACAGATGGAGCATAAAAGTTACAGAATGGACACCAAGAGGGGAGAAAAGGAAACGCGGACGCAAAAGAAAAAGTTACGAGATATTTCCCCAAATAGGCTGGACCAAACAAAGAACATGGATGCAAAAATGGATGCTAAAAAGAGCGATAGACGGCGGTGGAAGGAAATGGGGGAGGCCTGATGCGCCTCACAGGCAACTTTTACCTAGGAAAGTTAAACCGTTAAACCCACTCACAAGAAATTTAACAAGACATCGAATTACAAAATTTGTTTCATCAGACGACAAATCCTCTGCGGTCATTTTCTGGTTAGGATTCTTCACATTTCGAAGATAATGAAAGCAGTACGACAATATATCAATGATACGACGAAATGACGAGAAGCTTACGATACAAAATCTGGTCAATAAAATCAGAGTTCGTGGCACTAGCAATGTCAGATTTTTTTCCTCCTCGAAAGCTGTTTGATCAGTTTGAGTAGAATGCCTTGCCCTGTATTCTTTCGAACGCGACAACCAAGTGGGTCCCGCCCACTATAATTCAGTTTTAATTTCTATAACAGCAATAAAATGTATACCAAAACCTTAAAGAGTATCCGACAGAGCCACGAAGCCATCCACAGGCGTCACTTTATTACGCATGGGGATACATAGACTTACTATGCGTCGGAGGGCTAGGCTACTTTTTATCTCAGAAAAAAATGACAACCTCCAAAAGATAAATAATTTAAGGACTCGTTAAAGAATTTAAGGACTCGTTAAAATAAATAAATTAACACAAATCCAGAACATTAACAACTAGAAATATCTTCATATATATCAATGTCGATGTAGTTTTGGAGTTAGGAAAGAAATATATGTAATTTTAGACAATAAGTGTAGTTAGATAGTCAAATAACTTTTTATATATGTCTTACGTTTTACACAAATCATTTTTGTTGTAGTTTCTGAATTATATAATTTAATTGCATTGCTAAATTTAAGCGAATTGTAATTTTCATTATAACGCATGTTTTGTTTGCCTGTAATTGGGTACCTAAATACTCTAATATGATAGTACCTCCTTTGTAGTATAATATTGTACCTGTTGGAAAATCGAATAATTAAATAAAACAACCAATAGTCTTTAAACATAACAATACAAGGCAGCTCTGTATTCTTAATAATATTACGAGTAAAAATGATTCATAGCAAACAATTTATATCGACAATATCTGAGAAATATAACGCAGAAAATTTACATAAAGATCCATAGATATTAGATGTGAAAATGGATATGACAGCGATGACTCTGCGATCCTTGTAAATTGCAGGACGCTTATACCATACATGATCACGATATAAATGAATTTTACAATAGTCATAAACTCCTTATTTTCACTGGAGTCAAGCTAGTATGAATCTAAATGTGTTCAACTCAGGGTTTCTTTGTTAAGAAAGTTTTGTGCAAGTTAGATACAGACAAACGGAATATATGGACTCGTATTTCTATTTGGAGAGATGCAGAAAGCGTGCGAACGTTCATCGTGGGGCTTTGAGTGAGACTTATGTTCAGCAGCAGCAGTGATTGACTTTTGTATGAAAGTCCACAAAGCAACCTTTCGAATCTATTAATGAATTACTCCCACCTATATAAGTATTATGACAGCACAAGTAAACGGTATAATCACGTATTTTATGATTTATTGAAATAATGATCTTTATTCGATTAGTAAGCCGCGAGGGTACTTTTACAAGTCTGAGTCTATCGGCATTTCCCAAGAGGAGACGACTGTTGAAAAGATAGCCTAAACAAACTCAACGGTTAGTCATTCTAAATAATTTTGAACTACCTATTAAGTTTACCAAGTATCTTAAATATATTTCTTTAAGTATAAAATCAATGCGTAGCTCTCCAAGAAAAAAGATCAAAACATATAAAAGCGAAATTATAATAGAAGATAAGCAAAATATGATTTTTAAAACGACTTACTTACGATTGATATGCCCTTAGAAGAACCGTTTCCCTGTTAAAGTAAGTTATTGGGTTTCTGGTTTGGGCCATGCATTTTTGTCTGTTAAATAATCCTCTACCTTATGATTTTGCTATTAGACACTTATTAAAGTAGTTCTTGAGAGCTGGAAAAGGTAATTTTAACGCATCATCTGGTAATTTTATTATTTAATAAAAATGAATTAATTGGCCTCCGAATGTTATGGCTACTTTATGATTGCAGAACTTTAAATGGCATTGAATTACCTAGCGTTAGCTATTCTTCGACGTTTCAGATATTGCATACGTCCTAAGTCTCGAAGGAACTGCAGTGAGTTTGTATGTGTCGTTGTGGCTTCATCATGCCAAAACGGCTAAACGGATTTCAACAATTGTTGGTTCACGGATAGCTGAGCATTTCACAGACCGTTATACGATACTTTTTACTCGATTACGCTGAAGCAAAAAAGAGGGTTATGACTTCTTTCTGTTCCGTGAACGAAGTTGCGGGCCCGTTAAAGTCATTGGTAAAATCGTTCACTGAATAATAAATCTCGCAGTAAACTAGAACAGGGATCGACAACCTTTTGAGTCGGAAGAATCAAAAATTACAATTTAAAAATATTGAAAGTTTTTAAGAGCCTTTATTTTCTTATCAACAATAAATAGTACTTGTTGATTAAAAAAACTAATTTATAAAGCCGCAGCTTCACATCTAAGCAGCCGCAAGTTGCAGACCCCTTGACTAGAGGAAGTCCATACGCTAAGGGTCGTTGGGTGTACACAATCATGACTGCAATTGCAGTCTGCTTGCAGCTGCACGCAGTACGTTTATTGGCGGTTTGGACATAACGCCTGCAATTACCGACATAAGCAAGGATAAGTATCTTTGTATGGAGTGTGTTATTATCTTGTATACCTACTGAATTGTGTGAAACCGGATACGGGCAGTTATCTACACAATTATAAAGTTGTAAAATAAAATGTCTATACATTGAAGATAAGATATTCACTAGAAATACGTGAGGAGGTCTCTAAATAAATAAATAAATGTTTAATGTTTGTATGTCTGTGTCGATGAATTTTTGAATGTTTTTATAGGTTATTGTGTGCGTGTATGCGTGTCTTTGTAGCCGCATCAAATCATAACGGATGGACAGATTTCGGCCATTTTTGGCGTAGGGATAGCTGGCCGTGTAAGGATGGTTATATAGTATGGTACAGGTCTATATATGTCTGCTGGATCTATATAAATAATAGCATGGCACATGACACTTTTCTTTGCAGTATTCAGTAGCCTAAACATCTGAATAAACATTAACGTATAATGTGGCTTTTGACGTTTATTGTTTGTGGGAGCGACTTAATGTGACGTAACGTGTGTCTATAAAATTTTGTCATTTCTAGAGTACCTACTGATGATATTTTATAAGCATACATCGGTAGCTATCATGTTATTCGCAGCAGACTCCAGGGCTTTCATGAGAAAATTCTAGAAGCTACTCATCTCAACATCAGCGGCAAACTATTATGCATACATACATTAGCATCACGCCTTTTTCCCATAGGAGTAGCCAAAGGCCACTTCTATCCACTTGCAAAGAGATTTGCATAACTTTTTCACTTCAGCAACTTTCAATAAATTCCTCGTACATGCTCGTCGGTTTAGAAACTTTTGACCTGATTCTTTTTTTAAAAATTCCTCTATTTGGTCTAAGAATGTTCGCTGTGGACTTTTTCTTCCAATATTTTCCGTCACACTTAAGTACTACATACATACGTTTATTTTTCGTTAATCTCCTTTCTATAATTTTTCTAATACAACCAAACCATCTATTATATGGGTGTTACGTACACACTCACATAAACACTTGGTTTATTTCGAATTTCACGAAAGTAACCGATTGTTATGGGGGTAATGTATTGTGAAACCTCGTTTGTATGCACCAAGGCACACAACTGTGACCCAAATTATTATGAACCCTGGTATTTAGAATGTACTTACGCACTATTTAAAATAATGAGGCGGTGAAAGTTATATTGTTTAAACCTAATTCTCACAAAAACCAAAACTTAACACGTAATAAGATACGCAGATTGCAGGCACAATGTTTTGGACTACAGTGTGATTTTGGTCTATAATTACAGTTGTATGGTTTTACAGTAGGTACGGAAATCCCAACAGCAACAAGGCTGATCTCAAAAAAAAATCATGAACTCTGTATCCACCGAATTGGTCGCAATAAGGTAAATCGGCCAAGTTTTCACATATTTTTTACGGAGCTTAACACTTTTAAATGGGCCGATTCATTGGAGTAAATGAAATGCTCCCCTTTTTTTAAATTGTTTTACTTTTAGCCGAGCAAATATTCAGCGCCAAAATCGCTGCAATATCTCTAGATTCGGTCTAGCTTTGTTGCAGGCGATTCAGGTGTATTAGAGCTCGTCGAGGCGGATTGTGTTGCTGCCAAGTCGCATCGTGGGAACGACGTTATCGGGTGTCCGCCGTTCCGGGGAAATACTGTACATCTATATGAAATGCAGGCATTGTTACTGCATTCTTCTTTTAGTGCTGTCCACTTGGGTTTATTGGGACGAGTGTTTGTATGCTTCTTCTATTTTTGAGCTGTATTTGGATACATTTGTTTGTTAAGTTTTCGCTTGCTTGCCAACACATCTCGGTCGTGATTGCACTGAAAAATAACAATAAAATTGAGCGTAGGTGCTACTTAATAGAAAAATTACAGCTACTTCTTAATGCTAGTTTTTTTCTACCTAGAATATAAAATTGCTTTTAATTGTTTTGATTTTACATATTGATTAATTTGTAGAATGATGTTGAGACTCTTAAGAAAAAATCCGTATGCACCTACCACCCGCCTCAGAGACGATCGGAGACAGTAAAATAAATACTCACCAAAACTAAATGCTTGCACGACCAACCTCGTCGAGCGTTGACGCGGCACTGAGGCAGGAGGGGAGAAGGTACAAGGACACAAACGTTTTTAGATGCTCGCACATTGGTTTGTAAACAATCTTAATTTAAATGAGTCATTGAGACGGTAGGTAGCTGGTTAAAAGACAATTAGGGCACCGTTGTTTTCTCGACGACATATTTCTAAATATCTTTATATAGATTGCATGATGTGGCGACACAATACCTAGAGATTTGGGTCTGCATTCTTCTTTTAGCGTTATACACTCGGGTTTATTCGAACGAGTATTTGTGTTGTTTTTATGTGTTGATACGTTTGCCCTTTCACTGATTTTACGCTTTCAGGCGTCACTAAAATGCGACAAAAATGAACCCTAAAGACGCAATGTGAGTCTATCTCCCAAGCAACGAGATGATTAACAAGATGGACCGACACTGGAAGCCGATAGATGCAGAAAGCGTGCGACAGGCTGTTATGGAATGTTTGGATATGAATCCGTACAATTAAATATAGGTCAATTTAATTGTACGGATTGAAATGATGAAACCAGCGGGGTTATTGCCTAACGAAATTTTGACACTTGGTATCGGAATCAACTGTCATAGCCCATACAAAATCATGACACTTGATTCCGATTGCGAGCGTCAAATGCGTTAGGCAAAGCGGGGGCAGGGCGTAGCGTATATACGTATTTAGTTTTGTACTCACCATAATTTTCTTCAATAAGCACGAAAGCTTTTAAGGCAACGCATCGCTAAACAATCAATTGAAAAACATGGTTTGCGCCCCGTTCTCTGATTGGTCCGCAACGGACATAGGGGTGACTGATTGCATATTACAAATACGCGCCAGCGATAGCTTATACCAGTTTCAATTTAAACTCAATTACAAATAATTTTAAAAAATCCAATTGACAAACAAAAGTGCGTATTTAGACTAATGTTCTTAGAAAATTAGGAGGCTCACATTGGTCTAGTTAGCCTGTAAAATGAGAATCTCTGTTTTAAAAGAGGTTGCTTCTTTGAAGTTGTTTTCTCTGTTATTACTAAAAAAATCGTGTTTCTGCCACTGTCAAAATTAATTCAATGAAATGAAGAATGAGGTTATGAAGTATCACTTTTATGTTTTGTAATGGCTGAGAAATGTTAAGATCTCTGACACCATTATTTCCAATTCATCGTTCTAAAATCGTACCCTTATAGACTGCTCGACCTACCTGCAATGTCTCTGTGATTAAGGTGTACTAAAGCTCGTCGGGGCGGTTTGTGTTGCTTTGCGTTATCGGGTGTCCGCCATTCTGGGGTCTGACTGTACATCTATATAAAATGCAGGCATTGTTACTGCATTGTTCCACCGTTGTTCTTTTAGTGCTGATCAGTCGGGTTCATTGGGTCGAGTGTTTGTATGCCACTTCTTAATTCAGGCTTTTAGGTGAGTGTGGATACTTTTATCTGTGAAATTGACGCCCTTTTTAACATAGATATCCGCCGTTCCGCGGAAAGGCTGCACTTTTATATAAAACTAGACGGCTCCGCAATTCCGTTCGCGGCGGATAAAAAAGTCAAAACTCTATTTTTTGCTGCAGTGTAGTCGCGAAAAAAGTCTCCTATATGGCTCTCCTTGGATGTGCAACTATTCTGGTACTAATGTGAACACAAAGATGCATATACCTACATGTATACGAAAATACGAGGACATACAAAAAAAAAACAATAATTTAATGCAACCTGCAACTAACTATTTTTATGAATAATTTTCAATGTATGTTCGGAGCAATTATTTCCAAAAATTTACACTTAATAAAAAAATAATTTAACCTTAATAACTGTTTTTAGGAGAGCCTGTCGATAATGCTTTGATATTTGTTAAAAATAAATGTTTAGCTTCTGTTACATGTATGAAATGCCCCCCTAGAAATATTTATTTTTGTTATTGAACTATTAAACTAAATAGCGGCTTATACAACACACCTGTACTCCAAATTTCATCAATCTACATCTTAAAGTTTTTGAGTAAAATACCTGTGATATGACGAAACTTTAAGGGTTCCGTTTATGTCATTTTGGCTACAGAACCCTAAAAAGTGTAACATTGTATTCACAAAGATTTTAGCTAATTAGTATAGAATCTCGTAATCTATCTATACATATAATAAAGTTGAAGATGGTCAACAGTCTGTACATGGAAGATATTCGAAAAAAACTTGGCCGGGGATACTTAAAATCGATAACAGAACACGTTCCAACAGTTTTTAGAATTTTTGTCTGTTTGTCTGTTTATTTGAGCGCGCATAACGTGAAAACGGCTGAACAGATTTTGATGCAAACTTTATTAATCTGTCGAAAAAATCTCCGGCCAGGTTATAGGCTATAAAAATTCAACCTTTAAAAGGGGGGGTAGCCACTACACTTGATTGAGTTAAGTTTGCACCTGAATCGTATCGCGCTACTTAGGAAAGAGGTGCAAACTTTTCTCAAATATGTGCTGCGAGCCGAGTATTGATTAGGTACTTTTCTAAACTAACAGGTGGTGCTAGAATTAAAATCTTTTTGCCAAATTAACTCTAAGTTTAGAAGAGGGGGTACGGATATTAACAAATTTAATTTAATAATTGATTTAATAGTACAACAAAATACGAGATAAATGGCTCGGTGGTATCAACAAGGAGGAGGCTCACATGTGCAAGAATTCGCCCAGGTACTACTTCAGGTTGGAGAAGGACTTCTGGAGGAAACCAACGGCCTGGTTCGAATACCAGAGACGTTATGCAGGATCGTTCCGTCCGTTGAAGACCACATTCGGAGCGTATAAGGAAACTTGAGCCAGGTGACGCGACGTGAGAACTCTTTGGTTTGTGAGAGCCATACTCACGCCGAAATTTTAACAGGCAGCGGCAGTTAATGCGCGGATATTCGCGGAAATCAAATGTGAACAGGCAGTATATAACTCCAATAGCTGTTGGCCGCGAC
Organism: Hedya salicella; assembly: GCA_905404275.2. Taxonomy (NCBI): domain Eukaryota; kingdom Metazoa; phylum Arthropoda; class Insecta; order Lepidoptera; family Tortricidae; genus Hedya; species Hedya salicella. Next base: position 19,379,142 of record FR990113.1, read on the forward strand.
TTTGTCCGCAAAGAGATGAAATTTGTAGCCTTTTAGAAGGCAACTTCGTCATGGGAGCAAAAAAAAACATAACCCTCTTTTTTTCTTCAGCGTAATCGAATAAAAAGTGTCCTATAATTATATGGGGATGCCCAGCTTCTCGTGTACCAAAAAAAGTTGAAATATGTTTGGCCGTTTTGGCGTGCTGAAGCTTCATCGACACATACATACAAACATACAAAAAATAAAATTGAATTAGTGACCTTCAAATACTTCATATCACTTATTTTTAAGATTTTCTATATTATAGTAATAGATTATCTATATTTTTTTTTATGAATTTAATGTACGTAGACATTAAATTTTACACCTTAATCTATCTTTCTTCTTTATTCTATCTATCTATCTATACATATAATGACGCTGAAGAGGCTCATTTGGCATTTTGCCAAATTAACTCTAGAAGGATATTAACTAATTTAATTTAATATAATTGATTTAATCATACAACAAAATACGAGATAAGTGGCGCAGTGGTATCAACAAGGAGGAAGCTCACATGTGCAAATATTTGCCCAGGTACTGCTTCCGGTTGGATTAGGACTTCTGGAGGAAACCAACGGCCTGATTCGATTACCAGAGACGTTATGCAAGATCGTTCCGTCCGTTGAAGACCACTTTCGGAGCGTATACGGAGACCTGAGCCAGGTGACGCGACGTGAGAACTCTTCGGTTTGTGAGAGAGCCGTTAATGCGCGAATATTGGCGGAAATGGAAAGTGAACAGGCAGTATATAATTCCATTAACACTGTCTTGGATGAACGCTTCGTCACAAAATACTTGATGGAGTTCATAAACTCATTGAGCGCTTCAGGACTCCCAGCACACACATTAATCCTGAAAGTTGGAGTTCCGATCATGCTTCTTCGGAATTTGTCACCTTCAAAGTTATGCAACGGAACCAGGCTAAAAGTAGTGCACCTGCAGCGAAACCTCATCGAGGCGCAAATCCTGATGGGGTGCGGCGCTGGAGAAGCCGTGTTCATCCCCCGCACCCCCCTCATTCCGAGCAACCTCCCGCTGCGCTTCAAGCGCCTACAGTTCCCCGTGAGCGTTTGCTTCGCCATTACAAATCAACAAGTCGCAGGGTCAGACGCTGCGCGCTTCGGGCACGAACCTGCGCACGGGTAGCTCTACGTGGCGTGCTCGCGCGTCACCAGCTGCACAGAGCTGTTCGTGCTGATGCCCGCCGGGAAGACTCGCAATGTGGTGTACAAAAAAAAAATTGTAAAATGACAATGTTATGTAATTATACTTTAAATACCTACTATTAGAGTATGTAACTGTAGATATAATTATATGTACATATTTATTTATGCATACATAAACATAACTGTAAATAAAATGTAAATACTTGGCCTCAATATCTATATTCACCTTTCCTCTAATCGTACTTCTAAATAATATTAGGCCTAAATTCGAAAGGTTGCTAGGAAGTACGGATTTCTATGTGTATATTTCTTACCTTTTCATGCTTAGACTGATTTGAATGGAGGACCGATTTGGGTGATATTTTCCATGAACTTGATTTAGATAGTACTACAGTCAAGGACGTAAAAATAGAAAAGCAGTACTGTATCGTCCGATATACACCTCTAAGTAACACCTCTGTCTTTTAAATCACGTCAAAAATTTAAATAAGTGCGAAAAACTATTGATTTTGGAGTGTAGTTTTATTTAGTGGTATTTGTATAACATTTTATCTGGACTTTACTTGAAGTTTCGGCTCCAGGGGTGAGGGGTGAATTAGCCGCTTACTGACACAGACCGATTCCACGCGGGCGGAGCCGCGGGCACAGCTAGTAACTAATATGTTGTTACTTTTTCATTTTCATGTTTTTTGTATGAGAAGAAAGATCATAAAAACAAAATCTATATACTTAACCATTAATTTTCTGGCAAGAACTTATTATGTTATACCCTAACATTTAGGTCGGAATAATTTCTTATTAATAAAAACTCAATGCGACTACTCAATGTGAAATCCGATCAATATTGACCAAAAACAAAACGAACTCACATCACAAGATAAATAACGACCGTTAAAAAAACCGAATCAAAACACAAAACAAACAGTTTATACCTTTCCACACCGCTGTTAATCCGCATGATTCGTATTATATTCGTTATAACTGACAATAAACCACTAAAATGACTCAAATTCATAGAAAAATCTTTCCACTTAAGCTTTCTTTACACTAACAGCTTAACAAACAGACCAACTGGTCATTAGTTATACTGGACACACCCTTACAAAAAAAAGCCTAATTCGAAACGTTCATCTTCTATTTTCAGCTTAAACGGCTGAGTTTACGATTTAATTTTAAACATTTTTATTTTTTTAGTTGTGACTCTGTACTGTTAAATATGTGACGTGTGTCGGGATGTAACAAGTCTTTATAATCGGTGACTTTATAATACTTTCGTTCATTTAAAATGAAAAGTGCGAGGGAAAGTTAACCTTGTGATGTGAATGATAAAAGTATTAATTCTTTAGGATTGTGGGCGAGATGCGTTTGTTAATTGTGGTTTTATCATGCCGCCGACACAATATAAGTACGTTGTCAGTATCGTATCTGTCAGTAAGAAAAAAAGTTCATATACCTACAAACAGAATGGAAACAGAAGTAATAAAATAACAGATGTAGCAAGTAATGAAATAAGATAGCAAATAATTAAATAATTCAAGAATATTTGTGAATTCAGATGGTACAATAACTTCCAATGATAATACATAAATTAGGTACTTACATGCATGTCAAAATGTACATAAAGGCTTGTATTTTAACCTTACATAGTTTACATCTATTATAATGTATAATTTTTATAGGTATGTAACAAATTTCAATTGTAAATGTCTATTGAAAAATAAAGTGACATTTTAAATTTAAAATCTGTAATTAAATCTTCTTAAGACAATTTAATTAGCTCTTATTTAAATTCCCAAACTTGGGTACATAAAAAAACGACTGTCAAATCATATTAAACATACAAAACTAAAACGCATAGGTTTTCATTTTGAAATCAGTAATTTTTATATGAATACTGTGACGTGTCATTGTAAACTGAACACACTTGAATAGAGTTAACATACTGCACTAGGACTTGTACTACGCTAGCGTCCATTTATAATCTCCGAAGTTCTCGCGTCGGTCTCGGCAAAGGACAAGCTCGATAAAACCCGCGATGACCGAGACCAGAGTAATTGAATTGTAATGTATCTAAATCAGCTCTTTGGGAGTAAAACGCTTTAAGACGACGAATTGGAAATTTGGATCTCAGAGATCTTAACATTTCTCAGCCATTACAAAACATATGAAAGTGTTTCATACCCTGACTCTTCATTTCATTGAATTCATTTTAACAGTTGCAGAATCACGATTCTTTAACTTTTTTAACACAGAAAACAATATCAAAGAAATCTCTTTTACAACAGAGATTCTTTCTCATTTTACAGGCTAACCAGACCAATGTAAGCCTCTAAATTTCCTAAGTAGGTACATTAGTCTCAATACGCACTTTCGTTTGTCAGTCGGATTTTTTTAAATTATTTGTAGGTTTTAATTGAAACGAAAAAGCTGTTATATCGTTTACGGCCTTATTGTATAAGCTAGCGCTGGCGCGTATTTGTAGGCAATCAGTCCCCCATCAGTCCGCTGCGGACCAATCAAAAACGGGGCGCAAACCATGTTTTTTCAATTGATTGTTTAGCGATGCTTCGCCTTAAGATTTGTTGGACCGCTTTAAGACAGGCTTATAAAACCTAATCAACCTAAGCTGTGCCGTAAATAGGGTGGTACTAGCGTTGATTAGACACAGGACACAGACCCTGGAGGGGCGCAGAAATGATTAGGACCACAAACACGCACGTTTCTTTGCCACATTAAAAGTATAAACATTTTTCAAGGGAGCAGTTTAAAAAAAACTTAAAGCTTGCACCGGGTGCATAAAAAGCTAGTTTCGGCACTGAATCAAATGTTTTTTTTATTGTTTGTTCTTTTTTTATGAACCAATCCACGTCAAACACGGCTAGGAAATTTTTTTTTATTACTTCCGGAAAGCTTACTCCCGAATCCATCATCAATTAAATTCGATGGCACCATTTGCATCAGTACCATTTAAAGTTGCTATGAAGTTACATCTTTGCTATTATAAAGTTATAAACATGAAATATTTGTACTTAAAAATAAATTTTAAAAAATACGTGAAACGAACTATCGCTAGTCACTGAATCGAAAAAAAATATTTTTTGTATCTTTGTATGTGTCGTTGTAGCTTCATCACACCAAATCGGCTTAACGGATTTCAACTATTTTTGGTACACGGGTAGCTGGGTATCTCTAGATGGTTATAGGATACTTTTTACCCGACTATGCTAAAGAAAAAAAGAGGGGTTATGATTGTTTCTCCTCCGCGAACATAGTTGCGGGCGCCTTCTAGTAAAGCAATAAAGTAATAAATAAATAGGTTAAATTTTTAACTGCGATATGTTTCGCAAGTTCGAGGTTTCAAGTAATTGACACCGGAATGGCAGAAACTAAGGAAAGTTACATAACAAACTTAACAAACATACCGACGAATTGAAATCTATTTTTCAGAGGCAGTTAAAAATTGACTATAGAAATAAATTAATGAAATTAAACAAGCGAGTTCAACTTCCTGAGGGCTACTGGTAAAGTTTTCAAAGGGAAACTATCCAGGACTTAACACAAATAAGTTTCCATAAGTTTCAGAAATTTTGCCTGAATTTAACAGTTCGGACGGTTTAGGATATAAATAGCACCAATCTGTTAATTTCCATCAATTTAATACATCAATGTCACGTTTTCTCGCTATATTTAGTCAGTAACTTTTTCGTAGAAGGGTGCGAAACTGCTAATATCTAAGTCTTTTAATTGAATTATATATCTACCGATATTTTCCCCTGCAATGGATAGACATTGCTTGTGGAATGACTTCACCCGAAGGAGATTATTTTTTACCGCTAAGTTCGTCTATTATATACCTACCTCTAGTCTATATACAACACAGGTAGGTAGGTAACAGGCGTCAGGAAAATTATAAGGGAAGCCGAAGCGTATTCATTAACTCATATTTAAAGATAAAGGTAAAGATTTATAAGTCTTTCCTTGGGCAACCCGGTGGGAATCGGCTTATATGAACGCCACGCCACTCCAGTACGGGGTTCTTTAACAGAGGAGTAAATACGTTTTTAACTTGTTGGCAACACGCATGTAATGCCTCTGGCGTTGCAAGCGTTCATAGGCTGCGGTTACTGCTTAACATCAGGTAGGCCGTACGCTTGTTTGCCACCTTTAGTAGTTTTAATTTATTTTTGCGAGGTACACAATGAAGAACACTTTTGTATTATGTAAGTATTGTATTTGCTTGGAAAGGGAAATTAAGTATCCATATCCTATCTACGCATACGAGTAATATGTGCGTGACAAGCCACTGTCACTCAACCTCGAGAGATAAGTCACGTTTTTGCGACAGGGTTCTACTGTAGTATGCAAATCAATTTTCTTTCCTGTTGGTATTGAGAAGATTGTAAAACCTTTAGAATAATAGCCGTCCCTGACTAATGTATGCTGAAAAGTGAAAAGAAAAACAGCATGTGGACTGGACTGATCAATTGAGATGCGCGAAACATATCACTGATTTGAAAAGATTGATTCATATCTTTCGCTCACTGAGATATGTATCGCTCATTTCCCTTGCAAAGCGCCATCTATGATTGACATTGCAAACTGAACTGACACCTACACAGACGAGAGTGAGGTTATATACAGTTCACTCTGGTGGAACGTCTAGGCGCTGCGGGCGGCCACATTGACTTGAGCGGTTGTCAAGGAAGGTGGCGCGTGACAGGGCATTGACGGATCGGCAACGTCTGTGAACTTAATCTAGCGAAATCTTTCCTGATTACATGTCAAAGTAGTATTTTTGTGTAAAAGTGCGTTATCGGTGCCTAATTGAAGATCTCTGTGACTTTATTTTTGTAATCGAATGATAATTATAACGTGTTTCAATCAGATGAAGGCTTGTTTAATTTGAGCATCAGTAGTTGTGACACAGCGTATAATGGGTGACTCTGGTGGAGCTGGGGAAGGTTTACATCAGAAGTGGGATCACTAGCGCCCCCAACAAAAGAAAATCCACGTGAGGAGTATAGCGCCATGAATTTCTTCAGCAACATGGAAGCGCTGCTATCCCGTATTCTAAATAAGTCAGAATCGCAAACCGTGAGTACAAACAATGCCCAACTTATTCTGTTCAACCCTGACGACATTGATGCGGATATTGAAGGGTGGTGCAGGGTTACAGAAATGATTGTAAATAAAAAAGACCTGAAAGGGGTTGATTTACTCATGGCACTTACCACCGCCTTAAAAGGACGAGCTGCAAACTGTTTAAACGGGTCATTACTTGCCAGCGAAAAAGCTGAAGTAAAATGTTTCTCCTGCGGCAAGCTGGGTCATCTGTCTTCCACATGCTGCGAAAAGAAGATCACTGGAGCAGCGCCAAGGAAAGCGTACAGACCTGCGAACATAAGTCGTCAAGGGGCACCCTTACAACATCTTCTGGTGAGAACGTTCCTTTTCTTTTTGACGGCGGGTCATCTTGCTCATTGCTTAAATAGAGCTTGAAAATGGTGAGAATAATGTTGTCCGATTCGAATCTCGAGCTGATGTGCTTTGGTTCGATTGCAAGGACGCAAATTGATTGTGGTCGTAGGGACGGCCTTTGAAGAGAGCGCTTGTCCGGTCCACATGTTTCAGTTTTCCTGATTTTGTTCGAAATGGCACTGTTGTCCAGTCCATGCTTTCGGATGGTCGAAGGGACGCAGTTGTCCAATTAATGATGCTTTTACGAGATTTAGTGTGATGACGTTGGTCGAAGGGATGCTGTTGTCCGGTCCGCACACTGGTATGGTCGAAGGGACGTAGTTGTCCGGTTCAACATATTATAATGAGATCTGAAGAGAATGTCAGGCTGGACGAGCGTCTGGTATTCATCGTAACGACATCCCTTTTATGATTACAGAGTAACTACATCATTTTTTCGCCCGAGGACGGTCGATTGTCAGTCCGGCCGTGACGGCGCCCTTGCAAAGCGCCATCTATAATTGACATTGCAAACTGAACTGACACCTACACAGACGAGAGTGAGGTTATCTACAGTTCACTCTGGTGGAACGTCAAGGCGCTGCGGGCGGCCACATTGACTTTAGCGGTTGTCAAGGAAGGTGGCGCGTGACAGGGCATTGACGGATCGCCATCGTCTGTGAACTTAATCTAGCGAAATCTTTCCTGATTACATATCAAAGTCGTATTTTTGTGTAAAAGTGCATTATCGGTGCCTAATTGAAGATCTCTGTGACTTTATTTTCGTAATCGAATGATAATTATAACGAGTTTCAATCAAATGAATGCTTGTTTAATTTGAGCAGTGGTTGTGACACAGCGTATAATGGGTGACTCTGGTGGAGGTGGGGAATGGTTTACAAGCTCATTTCGCGCAGTAGATCTACTGATCACTATATAGTTTACAAGTGAGTAGAGATAGAGATGTCAATTAACCAAGATTTATTTACTTGTTTGTTTTTCCATTTTATTATTATTATTATTATTTATTATTAACACATAATATACACTGCGTTTATGCATAAAAAAAAATTCGCCAAACTGCAAGGCAGTTTGTTGGCGAATACATACACTCGGTTTTTGTTATTTTATCCACTGCGTAACACTTATCCAACATTTACTTACCCAACCACCATTACAGTCGCCGGCAAACATCTTGAGCAAAACCTTGAATGCGCAGTAACTGATTTACGTGCAAAGGTAAAAAAGGAACCTTTATTGTTCAAGAAGTTTGTCGGGATCTCTATCTATCAATATCTAATTTACCTACATTTAAATTTAAATTTGATTGATCCTTACTCACTAATATATTAACCACATAATAGTCACAGCAGTAACTTAAAGACGTTTGTCTAGATAGTCTGTTGGTACATATTCCAATTGATGTATAGACAGTAGGCACCGCATTTTAAAAACAAACATCAACATAGTTAATTGTACCACCAAGAACTCTAAAGCGTAGCAATAAAGTTTACTTTTGTTTACAAATATATAGTGACTTGTCTACGATGGTACTATGTAACCTCGCTATTAAAAATATCTAGTAACAACTGTTTTATTTTAATTTGGAAGCTTCGTTGACTAGTAAAGTCACCCTCCCGGGGAATATTATTGAAGAATCTCGGTATTTGCAATCATTTGAGTGAAAGCGTGACGGCAAGTACCTAAAGGTGCGTCCACACTTGTATCATTTGCTCGTATCCGATCACCGTGCCGTGGCATGACTGCGTATCGCGCTGCTTGGACGCTTACTGTCGGCGCGCCGATCATGCCGTACTCGTCCGATATAACTGTGTGATACGCGTAGCAAAATGGAATTCGAGCGATCCGATCGGCGCAACGTCCAGACGCGTGATCGTGACACGCGATCATGCCACGCGACGATGATCTGATACGGGCAAATGATACAAATGTGGACGCACCTTAACGATACACTGAGTTTTGTATATTGGCTATAAAATATTTGAAAATGGTTTTTTAAGTAATCAAGATAATATACGTTTTGGAGTGATTATTTCCGAAAATAATCACTTAAATAATATAAAAAAAACATAAGTTTCAAACTGTTTTTAAAAGAACAGTCGAAATATGTGCCACACATTGATGTATGATAAAAAAAAGTTCAACTACCAAACCATGTAGCGGCTTATACAAGACACCTATACTCCAAATTTCATTTATACATACATATTATCTTGTATTTTTTTAGTAAAATGCCTGTGACACACGGACGGACGGACCGACATGACGAAACTATAAGGGTTGCGTTTTCACCGCTTTGGCTACGGAACCCTAAAAAAGAAATTATTGCAACAATTTCGTTAAAGCACCACCTGCGTTGAAAATCTACGGATGGTAGGTAGACCAAACATTATTCATATCTGAAATATCATAACTACCGTAATCAGTATTCTTCAAGGAGACATTAAATAAAAGTAAATTTAAAGTTTCACAGTTCTCGACGATAAACAACTGCAACCAAGCTATTTACAAGACGAACGGCTCAAGTTTCAAATATCAAGCTAAATGCATTTCCTTGTCTTGTGCTGCGAGTTGCGAGTTCGTGCAACGCCATTGTTCATTACTCACTGCACTTAAGGGCTAAAACCTGAAACCAGAGGCTTAACAGGAATTTACGATGGAATTTTGTTGTAAAGAACTGACCACATGCAACTCACTGGACATAGACCATGCCTAGATGACCGGTTTAGCTCAGTGGGAGTAACGTTGCCTGCGAAGCTGAAGGTCCTGGGTTCAAATCCCGGCAAGGGCAAATATTTGCGTGATGAGCATAAACATTAGTTCCTGAGTCTTAGATGTTTTCTATGTATATAAGTTAATTTATGTATTAAATATATCGTCGTCTAATACTCATGACACAAGCCTTATTGAGCTTACCGTGGGACTAGTTTGATTTGTGTAAAAATTGTCGTGTAATATTTATTTATTGAAATAAAACAATTTAACGGATTATATCTCATTTTAGTTCCCAACGTTTCGGAAGCTTTCCAGCTTTCCATGGTCACGGGTGGACTATAATCCGTTAAATTGTTTTATTTCAATGAGTAATAATCGCGGAAACAGAAGAAAATATTTATTTATTTATTTTGTACCTGCACCCTTGGACATAACTTTTGAGCGACTCGAACACTGCTTGATCTATTGATTACCCTTATCCGCTTCTTGCGTAGTCATTGCCCTGATCTAGTCGGCAAGGCCTGTCATCTGTTTGTCCCCGACGGACGCACAAAGTTCCTGCACGCCGCGCGCACGTTTTCGCGCCAACTCTCCCGTGTGCCGCGCGATAATTTTCGATAATAGTGCACTTACGCAATAGGAATACTGAAGCCCATATTTTTCTCTATCAATCGCATCAATTCGCTGCTCCAATATGTTATGAAACTTAAATAAATCGATAAATCCACTAACAACGCTGTTACGTTCTCAAAAATTATAGTTAAAGAAAGTAAATATATGGGTACTGCTTTCTCTTATTAATTGCTAAGAAAAAGTTAATCATTTGCGTACTTATAGACTGCTACCGAAACAAGGAAACAAAACGAACGGCTCATGTTAAATGCATTGCCTTCTCTGGAGCTGTGAGTTGTGAGTTCGTGCAACGCGCCTTTGTTTATTACATAATGCACTTAGTGACTAAAACCAGGAACCAAGCGGCTTGACGGGAATCTACGATGGAATTTCTGTAGAAAATGATTGACCACATACGAGTCGGATCACCACAGAGAAATCTGTATCAACATGCTACAACCATTGTTATTCTTAAGGATCGAAACTCACGGGATCGACGAAAAAGAAGCCTCCATTTTTCTTTATAGAATATCGCGTCGAGTTTTGATCGAATTTTCGATTCTTACGACTACAAATTTTAAATTTCATTTCCTTGTCTTGACCTGCAAATTGCGAATTCGTGCAATGCGCCGTTGTCCATTAATCAGCGTACAGTCAAGGGAAAAGATAGGTAAAAACCACTAAATCTCTTAAATATGTATCCCAACCTTATTACTATGATAGTATAGCTGGTGTGCACATATTATTGAAACTTTTGGTGTGTATTGCTCTTGACTGTACTCAGCGGCTGAAACCAGAAGCTTAACAGGAATTTACGATGAGAACTCACTAAATGCGAGTCCAAACAGGCACTGGGAAAAACGTGTTATTACAAAATATACCTCAAAATGAGAATCGTACATTGAAAAAAGAGAAGCAATATACTACATTAAATAAATAAATAAATATCAGGGACAATCTTACACAAACTAAGCAAAGCTTGTACTATGGATGCTAGGTGACGATATGCATAATGTATAGATAAATTATAGTACTTATATAAATAGAAAACATCCAATACCCAGGAACAAGCATTCGTGCTCATCACATAAACACTTGCTCTGGCCGGGATTTAACCCGGGACCTCTAGTTTCGTAGGCCGTTGTACAACCCACTACGCCAAACGTGTCGTCATTCTATATCTGTACCAAAAATCGCGTCGATTTTCGATCGAATACGTTGAATGACTCCAGGTTTCGAATAATCAAACTAAATGCATTCCCTTGTCTTGAGCTGTAAATTGTTGTCAGTGCACTTAGCGGGTACAACCGGGACCCAGGCTCATAACAAGAATTTATGTGAAGAAGAACTAACGAAATGTGAGTAAGGTCAGGCACCGACAAATTCGTACCAGACAGAACAGCCATTGTTACTAAATGTACATACATCAGGAAAAGGTCACTAGAATAGTGCATTTTTACTCAATACTAATAAGACTGCAGTCTACAATCTACATTTCATTTTGTGTACTAAAAATCGCGTCGATACTTTTGTGTCCCACTGTCGTATGAAAATAGGACAAACCGACGAACCCACAGGCTTTTATACTTACGATGGAATTCTGTGGAAAATAACTGATCAAATACGAGTCGGGTCAGGCACCGAGAACTCTGTGTCAGTCTCTGTCGACTCATGTGTCTATAAGTATGAGTATTATTCAGTATCCTTACTAACGATATCAATTCAGATTATTAGAGCCTTCGGGGGTTGTGTCTTTTTTGTCCTGACGATTAACAATAATTTAAGACACTATAGGCATGTTGACGGGGTATTGACATCAAAATTTTAATTAGTCTGTCTGTTAAAAAATACTAATTAGAGTCGAATTTTTTGTTTTTTCAAAATAATAAAAAATACTCAGATAAATACCATTGAACTTCAGGAGTGGGAGAAGCTCGTGAAGTCACTCCTAGGTAAACATTTTATCTAGGAGTAACGTCACTCGACATTTTCGCCTAATGTCTTGATTTATTGATTACTAGCTTCTGCCCGCGACTTCGTCCGCCTTAAATTCGTTTATCGCGGATAGCGGTATTTTTCCGGGATAAAAAGTAACTTATGTCCTTCCCCGGAACTCAAACTATCTCCATACCAAATTTCATCCAAGTCGGTTCAGCGGTTTAAGCGTGAAGAGGTAACAGACAGACAGACAGACAGACAGACAGACACATTTTCGCATTTATAATATTATAGGATATAGGATTGATTAATTGATTATTGATATATTGATATTGATATTGAATATGTAAAAAAAGAAAAAATTGCGTCTCAATTTTTTTTTTTAAAACTACATGAAAGATTGCTTATTAAAATTTTGTCATCATCCCTATTGCCTATTTATAAACAGCTATAGCTACTGTGAGTCCCAAAATACATGCTCCTATGAAACACAGCGGCCTATGACATTTTTATGTTTTTGGCGTGATAACGTCTTATAAATCGATGAACGCCGGCCGGCCGCACACACGAAGAAGCATGACTCATTGTCACTTTCCGCTGTCACGTTCCATCCGTGCAAGCGAGAGCGCGGGATGAGAGGCACGATCGGCCTAAGCGACTCAGTGTTGCCAGATGGGTACGCAATAGTACGCACGGCGTACTATTTTATGGTCTTGCGTACTCGCGTACTCATCCGTCGATTTGCATTACTCCACTACACAGAAAATCAGATATTATCATGTGTTATTATTTCATCAGCTGACAACCAAAACAAAATCCAAAATTCGTGAAACAGTGAAACGTCCTTTGTTTATGCACTGGTGCATAAAGCACATTTTGTCCATAAATGTTGTACTGCGTACTCAAACTTGAATTTGCGTACTATTTTTAAGAGCTGCGCGTAACGGAACGTAAAACCCGTATCAACATTGCTAAGCTTTCGACTTGTGAATTCATAAAAGTATGCAATTTTCATCCATGTTTTCTCATAACGTTATATCGTAAAATTATCGTCCGTAATCCGACTTTACAGACAACCATTTTTTTATTTAATCAGAAATGTCTGCTAACGAAATCTAAATGTATCCGTGTTGGTCCGGACAGCCGTTGGAGACATGGGTTGCCGACGCATAGAAATTTTCAACTTTTCGCGTTAATATTTACATGCTTAGCCTAATTTGATACTCGCCGAATATTGCCGGTACATTACTTAACCGTGTAGTTAATACGTCAATACCAATAACTTTACCTACTTTATTTATTACTGGGTAGTTCTACGGGCGTTTTGTCGTTGCATATTGTAATGAAATGACCCAAGATGAGCGAAACATTTGCTAACACATTCACTTCCCCAAGCCCAAAAGCGCACCCAGTATGGATAATTGACTCTGCAGTGGAAGTTTGGACTCCTAAGCAGTTTTGTGACTCACCTTTGGAGGCACCCGGAGAAGCAACGTGTTAAAACCAGGGATCGAAGCCGGTATTTTTTTTCATACAAAATATCCGAAATAACGATTTGTTTTCGAGATTTTTGTATAATTTATTAAAATTCTATAACTTAAATCAGGTGTTTCGTGATTAATTTTTCTCCTCCTAAAATACAGTTTTAAAACATTCCAGAAAAAGCGTGTATTTTAGAAGATTTAAAAAATACCGGTTCCGATCCCTGGTTAAAACATGTTTTTTTCTACTAGCCTTGGTATGTCCCACTCCTAGGCAAAAGCCTCTCCTCTCCTAAACCAACCACTTGCTGAGGAATGCGTCCAAGTCAATATTATATTACGCGACACAAAAATAATAACAGTTAAAACGCCTGGTAAAGTACCCTACTACATCATTACGTCCATAGCTACTGCATTTGTGATTCGGTTTGAAATATCCAATAGAAAGGAATAAGTTTCATTCTCTGCAATTCCCACACAAATTCCGGTTCAAAAGCAAACTCCAGAATGTCCACCACAAAGCCACAAGCTGAACTAAAACCCGCGCACCTGAGGGTTTAATATCAAAACAAAATTCATTGTTTGACTTTTGTGCACAATATTATTGAAAATAGAGGACAACAACCTCTTTAAATTTATAGTCTAAAGTTTAATAGTTTTCTTGTGTTTTTATTATTCAATAAACCATTTGTAGTGTAAATAAACTCAATTTTGTATACCGCAATTATACGCCTGGCCTTAGGGGGGCAAAATATTCTGGGAGGAAAGGTAGAATAGAAAAGAAGAGAAGTACCTAGGTGAATTTAGGTCTGCTCTACCTACTTGTAATGTAAGAACATAAGTACATACTCGTAGTTACTTGTATTGAATAAAGAGAAAATTTACTTGATAACTTTAGAACTTCCTTCTTTTTAGGGTTCCGTAGCCAAAATGGCAAAAACGGAACCCTTATAGTTTCGTCATGTCGGTCCGTCCGTGTCCGTATGTGACAGGCATTTCACTCAAAAACTACAAGATGTACATTGATGTTTGGAGTATAAGTGTCTTGTGTAAGCCGCTACTTAGTTTAATAGTCAAATAATAAAATAAAAAAAATCTAGGGGGGGACTAAAACTCCATACATACATGTACCGAAACTGAGATATTTTTTTTTCAGCTAATGTCAATGTGTTGTATACATACTTAGACAGATCTATGAAAATCATTTTGTGGTTTCTAAAAAGATTTAGTGGATATTTTCCGAAGTAATCGCTCCAAAAGTAGCATAAATTCGCAAAAAACTTAAATACCAGGGTCTCAGCTCCCAAAATCATTTCATTGCATTCGGTGTCGAGGTTTTTTTTTTGAATGTCCTTTTTCTCTTCTGGTCAGGAAATGACCACTTTAGAATTAATGAAGTGGCGCCTTCCTTCGGAGCGAGGCGCAGTAGAACTAGACGGCAGGGCCTGACCGCCGGATGGCTGCCAGGACTTGGAGTTCACCGGGTGTAAAGTTGCTGGCTGTGGCCAGCTCTGATGAAGTTGATGATTGGAGAGTTGAAGATTGAGATGGCTGCCAGGGCCTTTTCTTATATCTCCTTCTTCTTCAGAATCAGAATCAGAATTAGAATCTTTTTTATTTGTTGAACATAGTTAGTACATTCAATCTTGTGTAGTGTCTTGACATACTGTAATCTTGGTGTTGAGCTTGACGAATGTAGAGAGACGGGCCCCGCCCAGATTCACCCACCGCGCAAAGAGGAGCCGGCTGAATGTATGGGCTCACTCAACGAGGATGACCCTGATGGCCGCTGGTCGACGGGAGCCGGAGGGGGCACGAGTCGCCACATTCTCTTCCGCTCGCATGATGAAGTGAAATGTTGCTAGTTGTTCAGCGTTGTAGTAGCCAGGTGTGTTGTATATCGTATCCGGGATGTTGAAGTCTAATCCATAATGAGGATGCCGATACACGAGCCTCCCCCAGATTCACCACATCGCGTAAAGGCGGACCGCAGCTGAATGCGTATAGGCCCACCTACAGAGGCGACCCGGGCGGGGCCGCTACGCGAAGGGAGCCGGAAGAAGCGCGTGTCTCTGCAGTCTTCATTTAAGTTTGAGGTAGTAACACTTTACCGCCGGGAGCTGAGCTCACGGGCGGCTCGCGGATGGAGGTGCGATCGCGCGTCCGTGCCTACAGAAACACGGGAATACCCGGAATCAGAATGTTTCGGTGTCGAGGCTCTGGGCTTGAGTCCTTTTTAAGGAATTATCGCAACGGCTCGGCGACACCACAGGCGACCAAAGGGCTGGCAGCTTCCTCGCCCAGCGTAAAAGTATTTTGTACAATGCGACGAGGGCCCTTTTAAGATTTATGTTTTAGTTTCTTTTAAACACAAAAATCCTAACAATGAAAAAATTCTAAGACTCGCAGGATTTGAACCAGTGCTGTCGCATATAGCTTATAATTGTAAATAAACTTATCGCATATAGCTTATAATTGTACATAACTGTCGCATATGGCATTATAATTTTATATAATGTTATCTCATACACTTAGCTTAGGAATAAATAAATTGCTGTTTTGTCATATATGTGTAACCTCTTTATGTTGATTAATTATAAAATATGTATTGTGTTTAGAATAAGTTAGTATTCATAAGATTATTGTTTGTTATTGTTTTGTCTCGCTCTAATATGTTTTACTCAGTAAATTATACACTCGACCATGACTAAGTGTGCGATGGAACGATGAAATATAATGGCGGCCAAACCCCATACTATTCATTCCTTCTCAGACTACTCACACTTTACACAGTTTTTCAAATAAGAGTTATTATTTACATAATCCCTCTGGTATCCTGGTAACCTGGTTCCTGGTAATTCCTGGTAACGAAGCATTCCTACCTGCTATAGCCCGCACCAAACAAGTGCCTTGTGCCTTGCCGGGGCGCACGCTCTGCTAACTGAGTTACAGAGTCCAGACAGCTTGTCTTCATTCAGAAGAAATTCAATTTAAAAATCACGAAGATCGTGACGATAAAACATCACGATATTCGTAGAATTTGTATTAGTTTTATTTTTAGGGTTAAATTTATGTATTTTTTAATAAGTTTCTAAAGGATTTTACGTAGGTAATGATGTACTTCTTTTACTAAATTATGCCTGTAAATAAAGAAATTTCAGATTATTTATTTATTATGTAGTTAATTTATATCACCCATACCGGGAAGATAAACATATACTTATAAATAGACAGTACCAAAAGATCCCATATACAAAATAAATTTGAATACCTACGTAATAAAATATGATATGGAGATTTATTAAAGTGTTCAATCATGTTTAAAAAGGTCTATTCAGGCCGGTGATTTTCTTTTATACGTATGTTATGTTACTAATATTTTATGAAAAGTACAAGTCATTTATTTACATTTGATTCTGCTTATGTAGTAATTTTACAGGCTTTTGTCTGGCAGTAGGTTAATTTTAGTTTTTTTTTTTATGTCTAGACTTGAGCAGAACTAAATTTTTTATCGGCAAAGTCAACAACCTCCCATATTCTTAACTAGAAGATTCCCCTTAAACTTCGTTCGCTGAGGGAAAAAATGTCACAATCCTCTTATTTTCTGTCGCGTGGTAGGGTAAATATCTTATAACCACCTGTGGATAGTCAGCTATACGGGCACTAAAAATAGTTGATATCTGTCCAGCCATATTGGCGCGATGAAGGTAGAAAGACACATACCTACATACATATAACACAAACAAAAGTAATATTAAAATATCGATTCAGTGCCCTTCGCCCGTTTTCATTTATTCTTATGATAATCTTCAATATACAGACATTTCATTTTTACAACAAATAAATGTATTATATTATAAGTAACAGTAACAGAGCCTAGACCCGACAGTCAAACAGTTCAATACAATTTTGCAGGGAAATTATCTAAATACAAGATTTATGTCCTTTGTTTAATAAATAATCGAATATGAAGCAACTCGTCTAAAATCAACCGGACAAATAAGTGGTTTCTCCGAGACCGGTCTCTTTAGCTACTCTACTTCTCTACTACTTGATGAATTCACGAATGGTTTAAAAAGTAATTGGTCAATAAAGCCACACACTTCAGAAACTCTAAAATGGCTGTACAGGCCAAAAGAGATCATAGAGAACAATAAAATAAAAAAGTCAATAAAGCCCCTCGTTTGAAATTTTACAAAGCGTTTATCACTGAAAAGAGGTTGGTTACTGATTGACAGGCCACTTATGGAAGGACACTTGAATAATAGGTGTGCATTCAGATATTCATTTTTGTTAGAAGAAGGCATACCTACAGAGCTAGTGGTTCTTGGTCGAATCCAGGTAATGATTCATATATGTACGTTTAATCTACGAGTAGCTTCGTAGGAAACCATATATTAAGATCACATGCATTTTAGACAATTTGCTTTGTCGGCGGCAAGCTATTTAGATCTCAAGCATTTAAAACGAGTTGATATTATGACAGTAAACAAAATAATTTTGTGACGAGTTGCTTCATGGACCGATTACATATTCAACTTCAACTATTTGCAAATTGTTGAGTTGATACCCTAGACCACTTGCGTTTTAGTCCACTTAATACTAACCCGTATTATTAGATAGGTTTAACAATGCAATTATTGTAATGTAACACATTGGTTATGGGACAACAATAATGTCACTCGAGCGCTTGCAACAATTGTGTTTTGGGACCTTTTTAAATCTGGAAACTTGCATACTCGATTATTACTCCATATCATAAATTAAAGAAGGCTATTATGTTTTCCAATTTTCATATCCAATGTTTTATTTTGAAATGATGGATGTAACAGTTTTAACTTTATGCAAACGAGATGTTAATCAAATCCGACATAACAGTACATTATAAGACAAATCGAATGAATGTATGAAATAAATTCCCAAACTTTGGAATGTGCATTCTAATTTTATCAGTGACCTCAATTTTTTTACAGTTTCCAGTATTTTATCTATAGTGTAATGAATCTTAGTACCTACAGCTTTAAGAGCCCTTCCGTATTTTTAGTAAAAAAAAGCGTCAGAATCAGATATATGACATTCAAAATTCTTATTAGTTATTTACATAAGTTCCTTATTTTGTAACTCGCGGCCTCAAATTTGAGCACATATATGTCTTACAACATAATATTTGTAAATTGCGTGACATGAAGGATTTTTTTGTGAAGCTCTTATGTTAACATGAGGTTAAAGGACAATGCACTTCAAGTTTAAAGCCAGCGCCTTACTGAGTGAGTTAATAGCATTCTGCGCTAATGCAGTGTCCCTGTGCGAGGAATTAAGCCTGTTTGCACGATAAAAGCGAGTGTCGCAGTGCCAGTAACTTACCATAGTCGGCTATTGTATCGACAAAACGTGTCTAAAGTTGATACCAGTGTATTCAAATTAATCAGTTTCAACCTAATGGGAATCCAACATAGCGGGGAAACTTACTTTATAGGAACCCAACTTAATAAAATTGAACATAATGGGATTCAACATAACGGGGAATCTTGCTTTCTAAGAACCCAATATAATGAAATTTAACAATGGGATTCAATATTATGAGAGTCCACCATAATGGGGAATCCAACGTTCTAGTAACCCAACTTAATTGGAATGCAACATAATGGGATTAAACATAATGGGAATTCAGCATAATGGGATTCAATCCAACATAAAAAGGTGCCTAGAAAATTTAATTCCTAACTTTCTAGGCACCCTACTTAATGAAATTCAACATAATGGAAATTCAACTTAATGGTCCGGAAATCAATTGAGCTGACGTCGAAATAATGAAACGTGGTCATATTTACGAAGGCCGAAGATGAAACGCACAACGCCTTTTCACAAGTTCGCAAAGCTCACGATGTGCGTCACGGCAGTGAATATTAAATAAGTAGATTGAAACCAATTACAAGCGAGTCTAGTCTAACCACATATACGTCCGAGTAACTCTCCGCTCTTGAGGTGTTAGCTGGCTATGTGTAAGGGTGCCTTTAGCCACTAAACTCCCATTCAAAATTCCGCCAAGTTCACGGTGCGTCACCGCGCCGTTGTGCAATGAGTGTGAACGGCGGTGTGCACGATCGATGTGCCCACAGAACATAGAAGATCAGCAGTATTTAGTTGGTTCTCAGTACATATCATAGATTATATTATATTTAGCAATTATATAATTTAACGATAAGTAATCAAAATAATCGGTTTAGTCAGCCACTAAAAAGAGTGTCTCCCGAACACTACACCATAAATCTTCCGCAATAGACTTATAATCAAAATACTAACCTGATAATACAGAAAACTGAAAATACTCTGATATTGGCCCCGAAAAACTGAGAAAACTGATAATACTGTGATATAGACCCGCATCTCCCCCCTACCCCTGAATCTGCGCCTGTTTTGCTACTAATTGAATAATGGTTTGACTAAAATACTGAGTCTACATAAAAAGTAGTGAGCTGACTGTGAATGAAATTAATTATCTGAAAGAGAGAAATCAAGAATTTAAAATTAATGAAACAAAAATGCAAATGATTGCTCTTAATCGTGCGAAGAAAGCAGCTATCGGTAAATTTTTACTACTACTTTACTAATTGACTCAATTAGGTAATTGGACTACAGCAAATTTAAAGTGCCAATTTAATTTATTTGTCGTAAAATAAATCAATATTTTTTATATATTTTTTTTTTCATTTATTTAACTGATATAAACAACATTTTACAAAGTAATTATTACTCGCCAAACTGTGACGTTTAATGGCGAGAAGCGCTCAGTTTTCAAACACTTAATATAACTTACATTATATAGTACATAATATACAAATGAGCCTTATTTATATATATATTTATTATGTAGGTACGAGTACTTCATCCGCGACGACAGCGCCTCAGCGTGTTTACGATGACACTGGCTTACCATCCAGGAGTCTCCCTCCTGGATGATAAGCCTTCCTTCAGTTTTGATTTTAAAACAGTTTTACTTATTTTATTTTTATAAATTAATCTTATAAAAAATCTTAGGTACTAAATATTTTGAGGTCCTTTCACCGTAGTAGTTATTTACACTCGGTTGAATGAATTTTCTCTGTGTAACACTTTTAGTATTAAATCTATTATTCTTAACTACTTTGTGCTCATCACCATAGAAATACTCTAAACCTAACAGATATTTATCTTTCCTATCAACTGGTAGAATTTTACATAAATTAAATAACTTGTCATATTCTCCATTACATTTTTTTTTTACATTTTTACTTACGAGTAACTTTATCAGTCTTATCTGTATATTTTTTACATCTTTAATATAAGTAGTAAACGTTCGTCCATACACAATAAGCCCATAACTAAGTAGCGAGTCAGCGAGCGCATAATACACGACTCATAGTGTTTTCTTATTTAACACTACATTTAGTTGGTAGAACTTCCCCAGTACAGATCTTAACCTATTACAGACATCGCCGACATGCGGTTTCCAGTTAAATTTCTTGTCAATAATTAGGCCTATAATCGTTACTTTATACAGTTACAGTCTCAAAGTCACAAACAGTTTTCTAGGTTATCGTGTCATATAAGAAAACTAAAGGGGTCAAATAGAAATATCCCTCATAAGTTATATCAGGTTGACTCTCACCTTAAAAGAAAACGTCGCAAAATAAACGATTTCAGAAGACACATACGACTTTTTTAAGTCAATGCAAAAGTATTTACACCAGTCAACCGTAAATTCTGCACAATTTACAACGTGCGAGAAACGTCCCCAATAAATCATAGTAGCAATTTGTCCGACGCAAAACGTATATTGTAGGCAGCGTAATGCGGTTCGAAACGAGTCGGTCCACACACGATGTTCGGGGAAGGTGACCATAAATAAGTAAGAATGCGGATTGTTCTCCCAGTAGCAGGCGTGTTCAAGGAACCACAAATCATTTTTCGAAATTCGAACATGTGCTCGTACACGGGAAACCGTTCTTTTTTCAAATTTATCGGTTCTAACCAGACGAACACTGGCCACTAATTTTTTTAACGGCCATGGAATACTGATTGGGCATAAATTGTAGGTTTGATGAAACAAAAGCCTATTTTACTATGCACATCATAAACAGATATGCCTTTTTTCCATTAATAAAAGGTAAATAAGGTTAGAGAAGTCAAACAGCTGCGTTTTGTTATATGGAAATGTGTGATTCGATAACCAGATAGCACGAACAACTTGATTTGAAAGTTTTATAGTAGGTAGTCTATAGAAATGCCGCTTTACATCGACTCCATCATGAATAAAATAAACACTCCAATTTATTTACCAAATTGAATTAAACCTCAAGAATCAACCGCCAAAATCGAATATCACATTTCAATCCGTCCAATACCGATTACCGATAGCAATAAGCACATCAGATACATTACATCAAATATTTTTTCTTCTGATGTTAAAAGCTGTCTCTTATTTCATCGCTTATTCTTAAATTCTTTGTCTGCCAAAATATTACATTTCGATGCTAGTGCGGAAATTATGTCCGTCACCGTCACCGTCACCGTCACCGTCACCGTCACCGTCACCGTCACCGTCACCGTCATCGTCATCGCCATCGTCATCATCATCATCATCATCAATGTTATCAATAAGTTGTCATGAATTGGAACAAGTATAACTTTAAAAACATTCGGAAAGTGAAAAGCACCAGTTCGCGAAAACAAACTTTTCGCACGCTAAATAGCTCTACGTAAAGTAGCACTTTTTGAGCAACTGTATTAAAATAGTACATTACTACAGAGACCGGGACGAAAGGGGTTGTCGACCGAAGACATATAGACTAGAGACCGAAGACATATAGAGAATAGATCTGAGACAGGCAACCCCATATTTCCCGCCGAGGTGTGTATATCTTTACAGTATTATTGAATTTATTACACAAATATTCCCTTTGTCAACAGTGTATTTATAAATCCAGATGATCCGATTTAATTAAGCTTCTATCGTAAATAATTCCATCCTGTTTGAAACAATCTCCGGAGCACGGATAACTTATTGAAACACTGACTTTGTAAACCACTGTTGAAACTATTCCGGCAGTAAACAATTAATTTAACGCTCAAAGCATTACTTCCGGTCCGCATAGACTTATACAGTGTGTGAATGAAACTTGGGCACATATTTGAAGGGTATTTCGACCAAATTGCAAAGATACTGAAAAATGGTGAGAATTACCCGGAACCGACGAGCGTATAATCTTATCTCACAGCTGGTAATCTTCGTATAACAAAACGCGTAAGTTAGCGCCATGTTGTTTTTAATGTTGACTGACGTTTTTCTCTGCTGTGATTAGCTGTTGCTTTATCAATACACTCGTCTTGTCATCTATATATTATTTGTCGAAAATCATTCTGTCACTGTCACAGTAATGTGTTATCGAGTGACGTCCTTGTGTTTATCCTGTCTTGCTTTTTGCAAAATGTTTTAAGAGTGCTGTGTTTGTAGAACTTTGCGGAAGGACGCTATTTTACACCATTTCCCGTACTCTGAGAAAATACTTAGTGGTTGAAGTGTTTAAATCGTGATGATCTTGCAAAATTATCGCCCGCAGAACTAGCAAACATTATGTCCAAGAATTCATTTTGTTTATTTGACTGCGCCGAGCACAAAGCTATTCTCAGTCATTTCATTGCTCTGACATGCTCTGACGGTCCGATTTACAATTATGAATTGGTGCAACACAACCAACAAAATATTAAAGGGGACAGACGTATTACTTGCAATACAGAAGAAAGCTTACGACAAATTTAAAAAGATATTGAAAAATAAATCTTTTAACAAATGTGTGTTTTATTTTTTTGCCACTGAGGTATAATTCTCAGCATATAATTTGATCACGTAAATACAATTACTGAAGTTACGTGTTCATATTTACGTGCCGAGAACTATTCATTCTAAATATTAGACCTCATTTAATGAACCTAGACCACTTTGGCTGAATACGTTACAATCCCTTGCTATATTGCAATCTCAAATAGAAAAAAAATTAAAGTCAGTCAACACTAATCGTACAGATTAAATATACTTGCCTAGAGCAAATAATATTTGTTTCTGAGTCGGCAGTCTGATACGTAGTATCTCTTATTAGTCTGTGGTGTATGAAGAGATGCATGGATGTAAATGAAGCGAAAGTACAGTTGAATTTTTATAGCAACGACTTTTTGACAGCTGTCACCCCAGTACAATCGCATTTGACGACACAATTGGCTCTGTGCAGTGGGTTGTACAACGGCCTACGAAGCTGGCAGTCCCGGGTTCGAATCCCGGCCAGGGCAAGTGTTTGTTTGATGAGCACGAATGTTGGTTCCTGGGTCTTGGATGTTTACTATATATATATAAGTATTATAATTTATCTATATATTATATATATCGTCGCTTAGTACCCATAGTACAAGCTTTGCTTAGTTTGGAACTAGGTCGATTTGTTTAAGATTGTCCCTGATATTTATTATTATTATTACATATTTGTATCTCGCCTTGAGTCACGGGCTCTTATGTCCCGGATTTTTGAGAGGCTTGCGTGGGGATTTTTTTTATGTACTGGGATGACAGCTGTCAAAAAGTCGTTGCTAGAAAAATTCAACTGTAGTGTGTAAGGACCGTAGCGTTCTGCCATGCGGTAATCTCTGCCCACCCCAGTAGGATACAGGTGTGAATATATGTATGTATGTATGTTAAACGGTCCTTTTGTTAGACCTAATTGTAGTCAATGAGGTTTTGCAACTGGGTACCAATTGTCATGATTTTGTTAATCTCGTTTTTAATTCGAGATTTTTTGATGTTGTTTTTTGCCAATTCCAATTCAGTTTATAGAATAGAATAGAAAAAAAATATTGTTCGCTGTGTATACAGAGGATGGTAACATATGATTCGTATCAACAGCTGCCCTTTGCGAGCTTACAATAATAATAATATGTACTAATGTACATATTGGCATTCAAGACCAATTACAATTATAATTACAACCACCATTTTTCGAAGCATATTGGAAAAACTCCTTTACATCATAAAAAACTGTGTCAATTAACCATTGTTTTAATTTACCCTTGAACAGGTTACCCTCCAACATTTTTATTTCGTTTGGTCAATTGTTAAAGACACGAATTGCTGTTATAAACGTGTTCAATCAAATCAAATCAAATCAAAATATTCTTTATTCAAGTAGGCCTAGTTACAAGCACTTTCGAAATGTCAGTTACATGAGAGTGAATGTTTGCTGGGAGAAATACAATATGATCCAACATTCGCTGCAAGGATTAGGGAAACCCAGAAAAACCTAATCAGATCATTTAACTGAAGTGTAATATTATTGATAAAATCATCATTTTTAAAATTAAAATAATTAATAAGATAAATCCCAAAAGGATTGTCAATAAAAAATAAATAATACATCATACATTCATGTAATACATCATATTATTTGCCTGCGGTTGACATATATCATGTTTGTATTGTTGTCTTAAGTTATTTTTAAGCGTGCCTTTTTTTGTAAAATAATCTGTGTGCCTCTTGACAAAAAGACATATTTCCAGTATGTAAATTCCAGTAAGGCTGAGCAGGCGTTTTTCTTTAAATACTTCTCTCAAAGAATAACCCGCGTGCAAGCGGTATATGGTGCGAATACATTTCTTTTGTAAAACAAACGTTGACTTCACATCAACCGAGTTTCCCCAGTAAATTATACCATAAGTTAACAACGGGAAAATATTTCCGAAATAAGCATTTCTGACAATGTTTTCGGAGCAAGTACCAGATAATACTGAAAGAGCATAAAAATTGCTAGATATACTTTTATTTATCGTATGTATATGAGCCTTCCAATTTAGGTTGGCGTCGATTGTGACTCCCAAAAACTAATAATATCTACTTCCATTACCGGTACTCCAGCTTGACTTATATTTAGCGACAAAGGCTTTGATCTATAATTTCTAAATTGCACATATTTGGTTTTGTTTAAATTTACACTAAGGTTTATACTTGAAAGCCACTTTACAACTCTTTCTAACGTGGAATTTATATTGTGCTCTAATAATGGAATTTGTTATCTATCAGCTGAAAATAGTATCGTATACTCGTCTGTAAACAATACACCGAGATCATCAATAACTTTCGGAAGATCGTTAATATATATCAAAAATAACAGTGGACCTAAATCACTTTCTTGTGGGACTCCTCTATGAACCATGTCAAAATCTGATCTCACTTGCACTAATGTTTTGTTGAATTTATAATATTTAACAATGACAGTCGCTTGTTCACGATTGGACAAGTAATTATCGAATAACGCAAGACCATGTCCTCTTATTCCTAAATGTTTAAGCTGTAGGAGTAGTATTTTCATAACAATCAATTTTTTGAAAATATCTTCAATGTACAGACATTTAATTTTTACAACTTTATAATATATATATAATATATAATGGAAAAAGCGGGTATTCAGAAAAAGCGGCACATGTCGCCCAGTATCTTAAATTTACACCCTGTAATCGGGAATTCTCGTCGCTTGCGTCCTTTTACGCATTTGTCAGTTACACAGACTGGTTTAGATCAAAATGTAACGTCCGTAGTAGATTTAGGAGTGTTCCTGTCATAAACAAGGCTTTAGGTCAGGTAAACATTGCCGAAACTGGCTTGCGTAACGCCCTTTGTAGACCAGTCAACGAGGTCACTGACCAGCGGACGTACGATGGCAACGTGTACAGTGCGATAGATTAATGACAAAACATACTTCACTTTCGTACTAAAATCAGGCGGTTATCACTCCATTGCGGCCGCCCGCATGCTGGGCGAAGCCAAGTGGGGCGCCCGGGAGCCTTGACACCAAAAGGCTGACGTCGCTATGGTTACGAGTCTTGGACTTCTCAAACGTTAAAGTACAGTGGTTTCGTCTTCTGAAGTACATGGTTCTAGAATGAAAAACCGGCCAAGTGCGAGTCGGAATCGCGCTACGAGGGTTCCGTACACAATATACGCTACAAACGGCCGTATTGGGTTTATATCAGCCCTAATCATGTAACGTTTTAGCACATCCTTATACCGCAGGATTTGGCCACCTTGTTTTCGCTTGCCATTCTGTAAAAAAAATAGCGTTTATACCGTACCCAAAACGGTCTCTGCTTCATTGGTCGGGGTATGAGACGGGCTGGGCGTAGTTAAACAGAGCGCACCTTTTTACGATCTTCAACTGTAATCGAGGTGCCTTTGCTTTTATTAACGTCCTCACAAACAGACGATCGCTGCCCTCTCGAAGAATCCGGGGCGAATCTGTCCAAGAACTACTTAATTAAACATCATCATTTCAGAGGCTGACCTTCAATACTTCGATCTAGCTCTTTAAAGCCCGACCAGGAAAAATACCTGCTCTGGGGGCGTTAATTTAGCAATAATTATAGCAACACTAAGTATGATGTATACTCTGATCTTTAATTCAAGACCAAAATCTGACAGCTCTCATCTTGATTATTTGATCAAATAAACATTATTTCATAAAAATATGAATGAGAAATTGTGCAACCAGTAATATTAGGGTAACACTTAAACCAGCATGCAGTGATCACTGCGAAAGTGCGCCCGTTGACGTTAAATTTTGGTCTTGAATTAAAAATCAAAGTATAGGTAACCAGTCATGTTGACCACAAGGTCGGAGATGTTATTTGGAAGAATAGAGTCTAATCCTTCAGACTTTCTATCTGATCAATAATTCGTCATATTGTAAATCACTTTTCTTAAGTGGCTGTTAATAGTTTTCGACATTTTAACGAACATTTAACTCACAATATTCCAAAAATTTACCACGCACAATCAGCACCTCACGTTGACAGCAATTGACAGATGGATTTAATGACTTCTGTAAAGTTACTATTGCCAGTTGAAGAAATTAGTTCCAATATGTTTCCGCAATATGGCGAAGGTTTTTATTTTCCTGGTCGGGCTTTACATCCGTGTTGTATATGTCTCATCGTGATGACAATGACTGTCTTTACCAATATACTGACTATACTGTGCAACGAGGCGCATTACGACTCGTTGCTTACAAACTGTCTGGCTATGCGCAGCTTTTTAATATTATTCTTCTGACAGCAAATTCAAAATTATTTTAAATTCCACACTCGAACACACGCTCGAGCTTCATTCAATTCTGAACTTTGGAGCTGATCAGATGGTGTTATAAGTCTCTCACTCTTGAACAATGATCTAAAATCATCAAGCCTAAGCATAAGTCCTTTATTCCATTCTTATATAAAAATGTTCTTTTTATTGTTCTTTATATAAAAATCTGAATTTAATTGTGTATTATAGAATTTAGCCGTAACTCTCTGTATATTATGTTGGTTCAATAAATATATTTGTATCTGTATTCCTGAAACCTGAGTGCTTTGAGTGACTATTATTTGTGTACATAATATAAACTTTAATTTTAATCTAAAATCATACTGTTTGAGCCGTCGCTGACTACACGTTTTAATTTATAATACTAGGCACGGAAACGTGCCTTTCTTTTCCTCTATTCAATACATCAATAAATATCCTGTCTCTGCCCTCGTGCTCCCTTTATTCCGTCTCCCGTGACAACTGTTTCAGTTTAACTTCACAAGTCACTGAAACCAAGATAAACGCCAACAAACTTTGTTATATTTGAGACGAAAAACCAGTTTTTGCTACTTTGAAAATGCTACGTTTCTTAAAGAAAATGTTAGCGTTTAAGGTGTTTACATAATAAACAATTAGGCATAGGTTTTGAGTCTATTAAAGCTTTCCTATTTTTCATCATCCCTGGTCTGATTTCATTAGTTGTTAACAAGCATCTTTTCTCCTTTACAATTCTTAGGACTTCTTCATTAGATTTTTTCTCTTTGCAATTTCCTCCAATACCACATCTTGAATGCTTCCAACTTTTGTCTATCATTTTGAGTCAATGTCCTCATTTTACTGACATATAATGTACACGTGTACAGATGTACACGTTTATTAACCTATATTAAAGTTTGTATACTCATTCTATACAGTATATACAATTAATCTTATTTTGGCGTTGGTGTCATATAAAGAATGTGATTTTAGTAAGTTGTGACACGATGGCACCGACTCCAAAATAACATTAATTGTATATACTGTATAGATTGAGTATACAAACGGTTACTTGTAAGTAATTTGAAGAAACTGAATTATGGCGTTATTTTTCACTTTTTAGTTTTTTGGAGTCGGTTTTATTTTTTTGTATAAAAGTTTATTTATTTCACACTTTTTAGTTAATCGTTACTTAAAAGTGTATCTCGTGACGATTCGAACGAGCCCAAACACGGCTAGGATACATTATTTTATTACATAGATCTGGTGCCTACCTTCCAGCTCCATCATCAAATCAATTCGATGGTACCATTCTCATCAGGAACATTTAAATTTGTGACTATGAAGTTGCTTAGCTAAATTAATCAAGATATTTTGTCGCCACCCGTAATCATTTATCATTGAGGAGTTCCGATGGCATTCTGTGGTCTTCTGCATCAGTTCCACTTCACCAATTTACACTTTCTAAATGCAAATGCTTATTATATTTCTTATAATACCAAAATAGCTATATGTATGCCTACAATATTTGAGGAGTTCCTTCAATTCCTCATAGATTCCATCATTAAATCTTCACCAAAATTAAATGGGACCAACTAGAAAGTACCTTCTATAAAATCAAAAAAAAAATTTTGAAATCGGTCAAATAGTCTTTGAGTAATCGGTGAACATCCATAAAAAAAAAAAAAAAACATTCCGTCGAATTGAGAACCTCCTCCTTTTTTTGGAAGTCGGTTAAAAACATACTAAATACCTAATACCTTCTTCTGTTTCCACGATTATTACTCATTAAATACTTTAAAATAAATATTCGAAAAAGAAACACCTACCAATTTTCGACATCAGTAAATCAACTGTTCCATACATAAAATGTACTGTGTGAACACACTTTTTCAGAGGACTGAGTGAGGGCAAACATGGGTTCGTGACGTCATGAAGTTCCTGTCACCTCGCTTACTGGTCACTTTTGTCATGTGTCGTGTCGTGTTACGG
This sequence comes from Hedya salicella, assembly GCA_905404275.2. Lineage (NCBI taxonomy): Eukaryota > Metazoa > Arthropoda > Insecta > Lepidoptera > Tortricidae > Hedya > Hedya salicella. The sequence continues at coordinate 19,408,664 of FR990113.1, forward strand.
GGAAGGAAATATATTGATAACATGTGACAATGATGACAGTTTACTGACTGAGGACTGACTTGAAACACGGATTTTTTTTTGTATGTCGCGCCGGCTCACGCGAAACAATGGTATCCCGGCCATTTGGGAGGCGTGCGCAAACTCGAGGCCAACGCCTGTTCGATAATTTAATAAAATGTAAGGGATACACCGCGTAAGTGCTGTTCCTGCCCGTATCATGGGGCGCGCACAGAGATAGCACTGGCGAGATGCAAGAACTATTGGAGATTGATAATATGCTGGGTTATGGGATTGAAATGATGAGCCAAATACTGGTCTATTGCTTGAGACAATCGGACGTCTACCAGGCAAAAGTGTCCCATGGCTAAAGACACTGGTAGACTATGATTTTCCCACTGCTAGATGGGCCCCCGTAAATAGCGACACATATAGTGGCCTTAGGGCAACATCGGTGCGGTGGGCTAAGGGTGAAGAGTTGTCACTGAACTTTCCAACATAGATTCTTAATATTACTTAAGCTTTATTATAGTTTTAATGAAAAACGAGACCATTCATTAGATCTGTGCATAAAATAAATTTAAGCATACTACTTTAAATATATAAATAAAATTGCAACTGGAATGGCATTTGTTTGTTCGTTCCCAAAACATTATAACCTCTGGCTTCCCGTGTATAAAAGGAACGTCAAAGCCATTTCTGCTGACATCAGAACATCAACTGAGGAGAATCTTTTCAGCTTATTTTTCTGTAAAGCTGGTTTAAAAGTGAGCCTTGTCACAGGCTAACCATAAGTACTTATTTAGAAGTAACATCGAGGAAGAAATAAGCCCTTTTGATAAGACACTCTTCAACTGCTCCATACAATAAATATACTAAGTGCACACATTTTTAGAGGACAAAGTGAGGGCAAACACGGGTTGACGTTCCTGTCATCTCGCTTACTTTTGACATGTGTCGTGTCGTGTTACGTGGAAAAAAATGTATTGATAACATATGACAAGGATGACAAGTTACTGACTTAGGACTGACTTGAAACACGGATTTTTATTATTACTTTAGTATAGTTGTGTTGAAAAACGAAACCATAAATCAATATTATCCGTGCATAAATTAATATCAAAAACATCAAAATAAATCTCTAAGCATAATACTTTAAAACTATAAATAAAGTCGAAAATGGAATGACATTAGTTTATTCGTTCCCTAAACATTATACCTATGCGCTCACTCGCTCCCCTGTATAAAAGAAACGTTATAGCAAGTTTTATTGGCAACAGAAAATCAACTGCTGTCTACACAAAAACTGCCTAAGACCATGTCGGACCATGCTCAGTGTAGGGTTCCAGCCGTTCAAAAATGCAGTCGATAAAAATACGATATCAATAAGTGCACTAGCAAAATAGCGTATCTCCACGGCACTTACATACGTCATTTAGCTGAGAAGCGTAGTTTTTTGGCAATAACTCAAAAACAGTATATTTGATCATGTTGAAAACAAATTTCGTTGAAAGAATTTATTAAACTTTATCTTTATAATTTTTTTCATATTTTGTGGAAAATAGTGGGCGACACAATTTATGCAACTTTCGGAGCGTTTATTTCCGAAATTATCCACTAAATCATTTTTTTTTAGAAACCTCTAAATGTTTTTAAAGAACTATCGAAATATGTGCCACACATTGATATTTACTGTAAAAAAAACAGTTTCAGTTACTTGTATTGAGTGCCCTCCCTAGAAATATATTGTATTATTTTTTAACTGTCAAACTAAGTAGCGGCTTATACAAGACACCTATGCTCCGAATTTCATCAATATACATCTAGTACTTTTTGAGTATAATTCCTGTGTCATACGGACGGATGGACCTACGGACGGACGGACATGACGAAACTATAAGGGTTTCGTTTTGGTCATTTTGGTTACGGAACCCTAAAAATACCGAGTGTACACATTTCAGGGGACTGAATGAGGGCAATCACGAGTTCACGATCCTGTCACCTCGCTTACGTGTCACTTTTGTCATGTGTCGTGTCACATGGAAAGATCTATTGATTTAAACTTATTCGTACACTAGAATATGCCCATAACTTCGTTCGTGGAGGAGAAAAAGTCGTAACCCCTCTTTTTTCTTCAGTGTAATCGGGTAAAAGTATCTTATAACCATCTGTGGATACCCAGCTACTGTGCCAAAAATAGTTGAAATCCGTTAAGCCGATTAGCCGAACAAACATACAAAAAAACAAAAACTGAACCCTAACATTCACCGTCCTGATTTTTCTCTCTTTCGCGAACGAAGTCAAGGCACTTTCTAGTTATTAAACAAAACTCGAAAGAATAATGCTTTCCAGCTATGAATTATTGACTACTAGCTTCTGCCCGCGACTTCTTCCGCCTTAAATTCGTTTATCACGGATAAGAGTATTATTCCGGGATAAAAAGTAGCCTATGTCCTTCCCCGGGACTCAAACTATCTCCATACTAAATTTCATCCAAATCGGTTCAGTGGTTTACGCGTGAAGAGGTAACAGACAGACAGTCAGACAGACAGACATACTTTCGAATATATAATATTAGTATTAGTATGGATTGTACCTTATTAACCAATGCTGGTTAGCATTCGTTAATAAAAGCGAATTTTTGAATAAAATTTATTTGTGTAACCAAAATGATTTGTAACGAACATGTCACCAATTATACGAACGAGATGGGCCCTTAAAATATGGACCTATATTGGCTAGAAACAAAGATATTTGTTGCTGTTATATCGTTTAGAATTGTAGTTTTGAAGCTTAGGACGCGTAACCATGGCAACGCAACGTGGAGAAAAAAGTTCATTGACCCTTTTACGAATATTGGGTCCTTTAAAGCTTTCGCGACAATATCAGATATTTTTATATTTATAGTAATTTTCCCAGAAGTTCTAAGTTTTTGTTATATGTCTGTACGCTTGTTATCAAAAAGATTGTTGAACTGCTTCATCATAATATAAATAAGGTTAACATTCATAGTTCAACGCGTAGGTTCGAAAGAAGGTACCAAGGTCTATTCCTAGTGTGACCACGTGCCAGAGCAATCGTGTTTTCCTTTGCGCTTTGATTTTTAACCCCTGACCGAAAAAGAGGAGTGTTATAATTTTAACGTGTCTGTGACCCTGTGACTCTGTGTATCTGCGTATCTATCTGTGGCATTGTAGCGCCCATACGGATAGACCGATTTGAGTGCGGTTTTTTGTGTCATAGATAATTTTATCCCGAGTATTCTTAGCTTTGTTTGATAAAAATCTGAGCACTCGTCTTCAAGATATTCCGCTTTTAGTGGAACAAGTCGGGGGGTTTCTATTTTTTTTAATTTTCTATACTTATTGTATGTATTTCTCAATAGGTAATAATGTGGTGTTAATTGTCCCATATTAAAAAACACAGCAACACAAAATTCAGAGAACTCGATGAACTTTTCAGACAAATAACGAAATCCAAACGGGCCGTCCATTAAAAAGCTACGATGCCAAAGACACACACACATACGCCGATACAGAGGGGTTACTCCGAAACTCTAAAATCGAAGTTCGTAACGTGCTGTCCCTCTCGCTCTCATGTAATGCTGTATTTGAGTGAGCGGGATGGCGCTTCCTTTGTCGGATTTCGGTAGCCCCTCAGATACACAAACAAAACTTTTTTGAAAAAATGAAACGCAGCAAGAAGCCGGTTTGTACAAAATAATAAAAATCCGGCCCAGAGCATGTCGGTCCATGCTCAATATAGGGTTCCGCAGCTGTTCATACAAAAAAAAAACACTAAAAATGAAAAAAAAACGATATGAAAAAGTGCACTAGTAAAAGAGCGTATCTCCACGGCACTTATGTCCTTCAGCTGAGAAGCGCAGTTTTGTGGCAATAACTCAAAAATGGTATATTCGATCATGTTGAAAACAATTTTTGTTGAAAGTATTTGTTATTATCTTTGTATTTTTATTCATATTTTTCGGTCATATGGTTTAGAAAATAGAGGGGGACACAATTTATGCAACTTTCGGAGCGATTATTGCCGGAAATATTTAGTAAATAAAAAAAAAAAACATGCGGACCTTAGTTTTGGGTTCCGTAGCTATTACTACAAAGAAATGCACTACATCTATACCTACTATTACAAAGTTGTAAAAACGGAATGTCGTACATTTACGATATTTTCAAAAAAATGATTGTAACGGATAATTTCGAGGTCACTAAATCGAATTTTTTTTTTGTGTTTTGTACAAACATACAAAAAAACAATAAAATATGTTTAGATGACATGTGTCGTTGCGGCTTCATCACACCAAATTAGCTAAACGGATTTCACTTATTTTTGGTAGGTACACGGGTACTTTTTACCCGATGACGCTGAAGAAAAACAGAGAGGTTGCGGGCACCTTCTAGTATGAAAATAATACGATGTGAAATAGTACATCAGCAAAAGAGCGTATCTTCGTCACACTTACGTCCTTTTGCTGACAAGTGCAGCTTTTCGGCAGTAACTCAAAAATGGTATTATGGATGAAGGTGGAAGTAATTTTCGTTCAAATTATTTACTAAGCTTTACCTTTGTATTTTTTATATGCGGTTTAGAAGATAAATAGGGGGAGGACACAATTTATGCAACTTTCGGTTCGATTATTTTCGAAAATATTAACTAAATCATTTTTTTACACACCTTAAAGTGTTTTTAAAAAAACTGTCGCAATATGTGCCACAAGTTGATTTTTGTTGAAAAACAAATCATCTTTGGTTAATGTATGGAGTGACTCCTAATTAAGAATAGCAGCTTATACAAAACGTCCATACCTACTCCAAATGTCATCAATATACATATAAGTACCTTTGAAATAAAAAGCCGGGAGGACCATCCTCCCGTGACCATGGAAAGCTGGAAAGCTTCCGAAACGTCGGGAACTAAAATGAGATAATATACGCGATATAATCCGTTAAATTGTTTTATTTCAATGAGTAATAATCGCGGAAACAGAAGAAAATATTATATAGTACCTTTTTAAATACCTGTTTGCATGTTTTTAAATACGGTCGAACATGACGAAACTATAAGGGTTCCGTTTTTGCCATTTTGGCTACGGAACCCTAAAAAATAACGCAATAATTAATTCAACCTGATATGAACTAAAGTACTCAAACCACATGCGCATACTGTGATCACTAAACGATAATCCTTAATATGTTGGCTGTTGGTAGTCGTGCATCGATATAAAGCTGTGTGCACATTTTGTGAACGTTTGAAACACGCTACGGTGATACAATACAATTAGGAACATAGGTACCCGGTAATCCAGGATAGTTTTAGTGTTTTAATTTTAGAATATTTTTCGAGAGGTCTTTATAATCATGCTGTGCATACTTGTTTTGGATAACATTTTTGAAAGAATGCCTGTATCTTGCTTTTGTTAGGTATATATATATATATATATATATATATATAAGTTGTCTCTATAGTGTGCCGAATAAATAAAATAAAAAATAAAATCCAGGTACCTACAGTTATTAAACGGCTTTGTTTGGTTTCTTTGATATACTTATTGGTAACGTTAAAATTGGAATAGATAAATTAACAAATACTTTAACTTTAACACATATAATTTTAATACATATTTCAAAACAGTTTTGGAAAGCAATCACATAATAGCCCGTCATTGGAATTAGGTAGACTTCTATGACGTAGACTGCTGAGGGTGACGCGCAGGTTCTTGGAGACAACCCACAAGGGTTGTGGGAATGGCAGCACAAAATATTATAAACTAGCTTCAAGCCTTCAAGAAAACAGCGTACTCCCATAAATGGCCGCACGCATAACGCACTCCTCTGGTGTTGCAAGTGCCTACGGGCGACGGTGATCGCTTACCATCAGGCGATTTGTCTGCTCGTTTGCCGCCTATAGCATAAGAAAAAAAAATAGCTGCCCGCCCCGGCTTTGAACGAGAAAATGAGACCTAAACTTTACTGTATGGACCATGTAATGAAAACATCTTTTGCCCCACTCACTTCTTATATAGAGATTTTCAGACCCAAAATGTTCACTTTTCCGTGCATTTATTAGTTTAATTTCTTACACACAAATCTTGTCCTGGCAGTTACAAAAGAACAAAAAAGAATTAGCTAAATAGGTCCAGCTGTTCTGAAGTGATGCGCGAACATAAATTTCTTCTCTTGATTTTTACTATTATTTACAATAGATTAAATGCGAAACTGGAGCTATATCCACTTAGCTGCGCTCAATGTAAGAATACGTTACGTGATTCACTACAAAACATGACATACGAAGATACAGAGAATTTATTCACTGTCGTGAAATAAATGTTTAGGTATTTTAGTTTTTTTTCTTTTTTTTATTATTAGTTTTGTGTAAATTTTAGTATTTAAGTTACCCTACGTTCTATTACAATATAGATGATTATTTATTTTATAAAAAATATTGTAATATTAGGCTTTCATTTTGCCTGAAACACAGGGGAAACCCTAGTTCAGGATATATAAAAACCTGAATTTAATTGTGTATTATAGAATTTAGCTGTAACTCTCTGTATATTATGTTGGTTCAATAAATGTATTTGTATTAATATAGAGTCTGTGCGGAAAGAGTCGTGGCAGAAACGAGAAACTAACATTATCAATTTTACATCGAGTAAGCGAACCTTAGACACCTCTCTTATAAAAAATAAACAAACTTCTGTCGTTTAAATATCATTGTGTATTTTTATATACAAAAACCGCAACGTATATGTTTAAAATAATGTCAAAACGTGATTAAACCGTGCATAGTTCAAAAATGGAAATTATATTTAATACTCGGTTTTGTCACCGAGAAAAAACGGCTAAAAGCCCCACTCTTGACTTACGAAAAGTCACAGAACGAGTGTTTTCTATGACGGGTATTTATGTTGTATTTAATATTAAATTAACTTAATAGTACCTCTAAGTAATTATATATATTTTATTAAAAATATGTATATTTTTTTACATAATAAATAGGTCATTCATGATCTTAAAATAACTGACAAACTATAATTACGTGACAGCGTTGTCAGCATAGCAAAAAACATAAAATAGCATTAGCACGACCTCAAACCCTACGACTCTTCTCTTTCCGCACAGACTCTACATGAGAAGTTGAAGTCCACAGAAACTCATACCTATATGTCAGATATGCCATAAACTAGCAAACAAATTATCATTGTACTAACTTATGAAACTTAATTATTGTTAGAGTTCCGAGCAAGTTCTACGCTGGTACGTATATCAGTTTCCCTTCCCGTATAATAGACCCTGATACATTATTATACAGTACTGTATGAATTATTCTAATGTGAAAAGCTGTAATGTAAATAAAGTTTTTTTTTTATATATTATTAAGAATTATGACAACTTTATTGCACAAAACAAAAGTATGTACAAATTGCGGATTGGCATTCTCTGCCAGTCAACCACAGGGCCAAGCACAGATGCATGAAATTGGTGCAGTGGGAAAAATAAAAATCAATCATACATCTGTACTATTATAAAGTTGTAAAAATTAAATGTCTGTTAATTATGGATATTTTCAAAAAAAGATTTATACGGACTATTTGGAGGTCACTGAATCGTATTTTTTTTGGATTTGTAATGTTTCTCTGTGACTTCATCACGCCAAATCGGCTAAACGGATTTCAACTCTATTTGGTACACAGCTTGGGTATCTCCAGATGGTTATAGGATACTTTTTACCCAACTACGCTGAAGAAAAAAAGAGGGGTTATGCCTTTTTCTCCTCCGCGAATGAAGTTGCGGACATCTTCTAGTATTACATTATATATTATTGTGGGAATCCTTGGGGAAGGCCTTTGTCCAGCAGTAGACGTGGCAGGCTGATATGATGATATCATCATCATCATCATTGGCCTCTTGCATCTATGAAAGATGATTTAAGCAGCGTCCAATAAAGTGCGGCACTTTCGAACGTGACTCGAAAGGCCGATTCAAGAGCGACAGCCGCGGCCGCATAATTGACATATAAATGTTGCACCTGTCGATGCAGGGGGAGGAGCTGCGCGCTGGTGTCTCAGGTCACGCTTACGCGAAAGATAAGCGAACCAGGCTTCATCATGTGCGACCACACCATCGCACAGAATCTTTCTCCACAAGTCTCGGTTTTCAGACACACTTTCCCAGTTTTGAATATCAATATTGAAAGACAACAAGTCACGCTTTGTGCTGTCCTTAAACCGTAGCATGGGTCGTCCAATTGGTCGCTTGGCGTCGGCAATCTCACTCAAGAGAGTTATTCGTGGCAAACGAGATGGTTCCATCCTTTGCACATGTCCAAGCCAACGCAAACGTCTTTGTTTTAAGGTGGCCGCGATGCTGGGCAAATGTGCGATACCAAGCACCCTCTCGTTTGTAACTCGATCCTTCCACGAGATACCCAAAATCCGACGGAGATAACGCAAGTGGAAACTGTTCAACTTCCGCTCCTGCTTAGCATACGATGTCCAAGTTTCAGGCCCGTACAAGAGTATGATGATATATATATATGATATATCGAACCCCAAGCCGCTGTCAGTGTGTACTCACCTTAATGCGGATTAGTATCTCTCCATATAAACAGAAGCGCAAGAATGTAAAATGAATGCTTTTAAATGCTGTTCTACCGTTATCCAGTTTCTTTTGCGTTTAAATGGAGGATTGAATTTAAATATGGCGCTGTTGCATTTTGTACTTTGTTTTAAAATGCCGGTAAATATTGTAAACTTTTAATTGCTTACCTTAGTAAAAAGTTTAACTTTAGTAGATAATTAATTGTACGCATCTCGCACAACTTAGTTTAAATTTTAAGTTAAACACAATTCGTTTTAACGCCTAGCCACCGTGAAATTGTTTTCGAAGTTATATTGCCAACAAATAAAGTAAAAAAAAATGTTTCGTTTCGGAAATATTTATGGCAAACTTGTTCGTCTAATTTATTTAATGACCTACTATAATACATCTCATCTAAACTTAAAAGTGTAAAAATGTTGCGTGACTTTATAGAACTTTCAAAATGTGCAGTGAGCAATTTAAATGAATCAGTATGATAAAGACAAATAAGGTCGTGAGATATACAGAATGTCACTAAAACCAACGCCAAAATGTAGAGCGGTGATAGAACAGCTCATAAGCTCCCATATTAAGTAAATTTGACCTTTATAAAAAGATTATATTTTTCGAGATATTGGCACTTTTAATATCGCGACTTTTAATTTTTACTGGAATTGTTTTTTTTTTTATTATTTTTATCAACAAAGCATCATGACATATTCAATTTAAATTACATATTCGATAGGATATGTTTTTGGTAACTTCCTGCAAAAAACGGATTTACAAAATACTTAAATTTTCAGTGGTGGCAATCGACATACTGACGCAGGGTATCAAAAGTCACGAGTTTTTTAAAAGTGCCAATATCTCGAAAACCATGTTTTCTTTTAATGTCAAATTTACTTAACATGGTAGTTTATGAGCTGTTCTATCACCCCTCTTCATTTTGGTCTTGGTTTTAGGGACACCCTGTATGAGTAGTTGAGAGTTTGAAGAGCAATGATAATGAGTACACTATAAATTGTTGAAATCCTTTTAGTCGATTTGATGTCATGTGATCACAGAGATACATACATAGAAATGTATGTTTACATACATACAAACAAGAAAAGATCCAAATAAAATCAATCAAACAATCCAGTGACCTGCAAACAACAGTCCGTCACACTTTTATATATTTTAAATGTTTTTTTATTACCTCCCAAAAACCGTTTTCTACTCGGAGCTTGCTAGTGGAAAACGTAGTCATAGGGGGCAGTTCCTGCAGGGATGTCTTAAAACGTCATTTTAAATTTTGCGACATTACACCAGAGCGTTGGGAGGAGCTTGCGTCGAGGAGACCGGAGTGGCGCAATAGAGTAAATAAAGGTGATGCTTCACTTGAAGAAGTCCGACTCGAACACCTGGACCAAAAACGCCATTTACGGAAAATTCTACCCAAACCTCCTTACAATTACACATTCAACACCCAGGGATAGCTCTACTGCGCACAGTGTGACCGGATCTTCGGGACCAAGTTTGGCTTTGCAAGCCACATCCGTGCACATGAACGGAGGTTGTAAGAGCCGCCGTCGGATACGACGAGGAGGGCTTTATTATATTAAGTCCCAACTGCCCCAAAGGCTCCCCCCCCCCCCCCCTCTCTTTTTTAATGTGCAGAACTTGAATTTTTACGAAAAATACGGGGACGAATTCTTTTGAAAAAGGGAACGCCAAGTAAAATCTAACCCCTTTTTTTTAGCCCGGTTATAAATAATTCCAAGTAATTGACTCTTAACGATCAATCTGAACATTGCTTTCATGAAAGGCATAAAACGTGGCCTTTGCGCCGTAAAAGAGGAACAAAATAAAGCAATTTCCTCTTCGCGATACCATTTAGAATACCTTCGTAAAATGGCCTATTAAACAATATCCCGGTGCTTTGTTCAATAAAGCCTGGTTTTAATAAGGATTGAGAGATAAAGCTTGTCTGAAGGATGTGGAGGCTAAGGGCGTTATAAAATAGGTTCAATGGTCTGGTGCCCAGTAGTTTCTCAGGAGAAAATAATAATATAATCATAGTTTATAAGAGACAATCATCAATCATTATCTGGATGCTTGGCATCCCAAAAATATGATATGCTGATATGATTTTTATTCGGAAACAATAATTATTGTGTCTGAAGTAAAATAAAACGCACTAACAATAAATAAAAGGTGACAAAGTTAACATAATCTCTAAGATTAATTATTAATTCAAATCAATAAAATTATACTAAAATAATACAATTAAGAGTACCTATACTATATACAAGTATCAGTAAATGACTAAGTATGTATTACAATAAATATTTTACATTACAGACAAAATAAAAGAAAATAAAAAGTATATATAAACCTTAAACAAAACTTATAAGATGAAAAAGATTATAGAAAGAATACACCATCTAAAAGGTCCGCCTGCGGCATCGTCCCCAGTATGCTGGCAGCGTTACCTCTTTGTATTGCCAGAGAGATTCTCTGGCAGAGGTATGCGCCAGCCCTGGGGTCTCCTGATGCGTGAATGAGTTGTTTCGACAAGGCCTTAACGAACATACACATGTCAGCTGACCATGGGCCCAATGTCTCGACTGCAAGCGCCGCAAACTCGTAGTTGTTTAATAAGGTCGAATATTTGCGGCGCTTAATCATTTGGGCCTTAATCTCTAATATATATACACTATTTAATTAGTACTTAACTACCCATTACAAAATTAACAATGACTCAATATGTTATATTTAATGAAGATTTCCCCAATACTGTAAATATATTTAAGTCTCTAATAAGCAACGTATGACTAGTAAAATCTTTTAATTCGGTGGGAAGTTTGTTAAATAAATTTATAACTTGATATTTAGCAGAGTGCCGAGTTTGGGGAAAAAAGCTTTGCTTGACATTTTTTGATCGCGTTTGTAGACGAAATGTTTGTTCATAAAGTGACTCGTGTTTTAACAGCGTACACAAGGACGTACAGGCAAGGGACTGTCAGTAAGCGCAATTCTGTAAAATAGCTTCGACAGGACATCCACTGGGGAATACGTATGATAGTAAGTATTGCCCTTTTTAGGGTTCCGTACCAAAAAGGTACAAAAGGAACCCTTATGGTGCGACTCTGTCTGTCTGTCTGTCCGACTATTAGAGCACCATATCTCAGAAACTACTTACGCTATCTATTTGAAATTTGGAATATTTATAAAAATGGTGAGCCCACATGTATTGTACAGGAAATATTTAAAAATATACTTTTATTTTCTAAAACGACGAATGTGAGGTGGGTAAATATTAAAATATTAGCTACTGAGTCAAAAAGAGTATTATATGAAAGGGACTTGACCTGCACATTTTTGAACAATTTTCTTAATTCTTTTATTGTGATATTTTCTTCTGTTTCCGCGATTATTATTGAAATAAAACAATTTAACGGATTATATCGCGTATATTATCTCATTTTAGTTCCCGACGTTTCGGAAGCTTTCCAGCTTTCCACCCGTGACCATGGAAAGCTGGAAAGCTTCCGAAACGTCGGGAACTAAAATGAGATAATATACGCGATATAATCTTTTATTGTGATTAGTTTTTGTTTTATTAAGGAAAATGTGAAAAAAAACACCATTCCTCCCCTTTCTCTTTGAAGCTTACCTAACGAAAATTTTGGAATTTTTCACAATTTGTATAAATAAACATAAATATTGCACGAAAATTATAGCCATGTCTCTAACTAGCTATTTTTTTTTATTTGCAAAAGACCTATTTGAACAATCCGGTTGCGTTAAGTTCGCACCTCATTTGTATGCAATGCTATAGATATCAGGTACAAACTTAACTCAACCGGTACCGGGTAATAAAGTTAGGGTAAGTGAAAATTTGTAGGGTTCCGTACAAATTTTCACTTACCCTAACCGAGTCCAACTCGCACTTGGCCGGTTTTTTTGAATGGCAAAGGCTCTATTGACGTTATACTTAAAATTATGTCCCCAGAGCGAAACACTATAACATAACATAGACTCTACTAGCGCATAATAAAAAATCTTAAGCCTAGTCTTGTGTCAATACGTACGCCGAGAAATAAACGGGCATCACTTTAATTTTTACCACATACTTGCAAGTAGTGGAATGACCTTCCCCCTGAGGTGTTTCCAGAGCGCTATAACATGGGATTCTTCAAGAAGCGAGTTAACAGGACTCTCAAAGGTTGGCAATGTATTGGCGATTCCTTCGGTGTTGCACATATCCATGGGCGTCGATGACAATTTCCCATCAGGTGGCTCGTCTGCCCGTTTGCCACTGATTACAAAAAAAATAATCAAACGTCAGTAAATATTATCCTCAGATGCATATTATTTCTAAGCTGGACCAATGATTGGACTAACGTGTCTATACTCAAATATACTAATAGTAATTGCTTACCTGATGACATTAAAGTGCTTCAAGGAAACCGGTTTTAAACACAAATTGAACACCTGACTCCTGGATAGCTCATTACCACAATTTTTATCTTCAGCGTAGTCGAGTAAAAAGTAACCTATAACCATCTGTGGATACCCAGCTACGCATGTACCAGAAATAGTTGAAATCTGTTTAGCCGATTTAAGTTTGCACCTTATTTCTATGCAACGCTATAGATATCAGGTTCAAAATTAACTTAACGGGACCCGGGTAATAATGTTAGGGTAAGTGAAAGTTTGTACGGAACCCTCGGTGCGCCAGTCAGACTCGTACTTGGCTAGTTTTTTTTTAACTGATCAGCAAGTGGCCGTATTTCATTATAGATTTCTCTCGTTTAATTTTAGTAGGGTTATTTTCTGGTAATCCTAAGAATACATTTGCTCCAAATAATGGGAGCAAATTAAACGTAACTCCCCGTAAGCTCCAAATAATTGGGAACAAAATAATGTAAAAGCCCTAGAGTTTTGCGCAATAGTTACCGGTGACTCACAGTCACGTATTTCAGTCATTGCCATTAGCTTCGTGTCTATAGACTGTGGCGTGCTGTCCGTATTACGAAGCAATTGCTTACCCTGAACGACCATGGCTCTTGGAATATTTAGTAAATGGAGACGCCTTCATGTCGTTTCCCCTCTGCCAAAGACGTTGGTACAATGGTCCAACCGTTTTATAAAAACTATTTCATTCATCGATTATTGGCAATCTTGTAATCGATTTTACAGCGTGACAAGCTCCGTCAAAATGCCTGTATGTGCTGTGTATGGGTGCAAAAAGCGTTCAAATATATCAAGCATACAAAAGGATGGAATATCATGCCACAATTTTGCTTTTATTATACCATATTACAACATATTAATACATAAAACGTTTTCAACGAAATCAGGCATCTTGGAATCGTTTGGAATCGATTACAAAATAAGTTTGAAAAATATCGCATTCAATTCGTATTTCATTTTGACAGATTGAGAAAGTTTGACATTTACAGGTCCCCGTATTTAAGGTTAATAAGGTCTACCGGCCTTTAAAATTTGTATGGAATTACAAGCAAATATCAGCCTTCAGTAAAAGTTTAATAGCGTAATTCAGATACAGATACAATACTAAATTGAACTTAAAAAAACAATTCTGATGGGTCCCCCTGTGTCGGACCTGCCCGAGGCATCGTTCCCAGAACGCTGGCCGCATTCCGTCTCTGGATGGCCAGGCTGAATCTCTAATATCGCCAGAAACGCAGATGAGCTTGTCCGACACTTCTTTGACCTAATAATAATAATAATAATAATAATAAGTCTTTATTTTCAGATAACTATGATCCATACATTATTTTTTAGTAAAATACTTATACCTATGTTAGTTTAAAAATAATAATAAATACGTTAATACATTAAAAACAAATTTCCAATAAAATTCCATCAAAATCCCAATTAAAATAAAATGTCTGATTACAAAAAAAACAACGACAAGATAAGTAATAAATTTTTAAAACCTAATAAAATGAAATAAAGAAATTAATATAAAATTGACAAACTAAAATTGTATAAAAAGATTAAAATTGTAAAATTAAAATTGTATAACTAAATAAATTGAGAATTAATAAAATAAGTTAATACATTAAAACAAATTTTCAATAAAATTCCTTCAAAATTCCAATTAAAATAAAATGTCACATTACAAACATAAGAGCAAAATAAGTAATTAATTTTAAATCTAATAAAATGAAATGAAGGAAATAAAATAAAATTGTCAAATTAAAATTGTATAAACAGATTAAAATAGTAAAATTAAAATTGTATAATTAAATTAAATTGAGAATCAATAGATAGTGCGAGCCACCGGTTTGACTTGCCCTATCCAGTATATTAATATTGGGCAATCATATTTGTCAGCAATTGCATTCAGAATACTGTTGGAGCTCTGCCTTACCCGTCCTAGGAGAGACACAATCTTCTTGCGCATGATGGCCTGGAAGCCGTCAGTGCGCATCTCGCAGAACATGCCGGACGCACTACACCTGCGTGGCAGGCCCAGCAACATTCTGAATGCATTGTTGTACTGAACTCTGAGGGCGCTGTAGGCTCGCTTCGTGTACCTGGTCCATAGGCTACTCGAGTAAAAGGATTGGCAGTATGCCTTAAATAGAGTGACTTTCACTTCCGTAGAGCAACGAGCAAACCTCCGGGCCAGCATGTTACTACGAACCGACAGCGCTCTTCGTTCTCGTTCAATATCTAGGTCATCATTTAAGTCACTCGTAATAATGTGACCTAGATACTTAAATTTTTCTACTCGCGTCAACGGCTCACCATCCAGCGAAATAGGTGGAACGTGGTAAGGCTTAATTTTCCCAGCACTAAACACCATCACCTCACTCTTCTTGGCATTATACTGTAGGCCATGGGACCGGGCATACGTCTCACAGAGGCTCAACAGTTTCGTAAGCGCGCCAACAGATGGCGCCAGCAGCACCATGTCGTCGGCATAGCTTATGTTATTGACAGCCATGCCGTCTATATAGCATCCCGCATGGATGCTGCTAAGGCCAACTATTAGCTCGTTCACATACAAGTTGAACAGTTTGGGAGACGTTAGCCCACCCTGCCTAACACCACACTCCAGCCGATATTCACTAGACAGTGCATCGGCCCATCTCACCTGATTAGACTGATTTGTGTACCAGTATTTGAGTATATTTACACACTCACCGGGCATGCCTGTTTTCCCGAGTTTCCTCCAAAGAATATTATAGTCCACGCGATCGAACGCCTTGGATAAATCAAGAAAACAGGCATAAACAGGCGTTTTTCTGGCTGTGTAGTACCCGACAGTATGCTTCAGACTAAGTATTGCACTCTCGGTCGACAGCCCCTCCCTAAAACCGAACTGCGCGTCATGGATATTTAGGTGCTTCTCAAGAAGAGAGTCAAGCATACTATCGAGCACTTTCGCAGCTGTCGTCGCAAGTGAGATCGGCCGATAATTAGCCTTATCCGCGAGGTCACCTGTTTTATTCTTCACAATTGGAACAATTACTGTTTTCATTAACTGGTTCGGTAAGTATGAGTGACAAAGACAGAAATTAAAAAGCATGGCTAATACTCTCGGTAAGTGCATACCTGCATACTTAAAATGCTCGATACTGAGACCGTCGTGGCCGGGCGACTTTCCTCTCTGCATTTTATTAATGGCAGCAGCCGTCATCTTTGCCGTGAAACTAAAACTTCTCCCAGCCGCGACCGTCTCAGTATTGTCTGCAGCACAAGAACCAGCGCCTAGAAGCGACTTGACCTCGAAATGTTCCCTAAAGAGTTCAGCAATGTCATTGGGCTCACATTTGTTGTCCACACTCACAGGCAGGCCCGGCTTTACGTTCAGACTGCGCGTGCCTTTCCAAAAGGTTTTGAAGTCAAGGTCACTGTGCGCCGAGGCTAGGCTGTCCATTCGCAATTGGTCTTGCCTATCCTGGCACCACTTTAGCCTTGACTTGAAAATCTTCTTCGTCAGTGACATACGTTCGAAAGCCTCACCTTGGCAGGGTTTTCCTACAAGCTCCCACATCTGAAAACGCAGCCGCGCCTCCCTGTGAGCCTCTGACACATATTTGTTCCACCCCGCTATATATCCTCCCTTTCTACATTTCTGTTTTCTATAGGTCATTCTAGACGCTTCACTTAAAATATTTATTATTCTAGAGTACATATCCTCTAATATAGCGAGGTGGTCTTTATTTTGGCAAACTCCATCACAACATTCTCTCAACTGAGGAGGAAAATCCAACTCTTTCAGCTTTTCATTACATATTTCGCTATATTCGCTGATTTGCTCTTGGTTGCGATCACCCCACATTATTTGACTATTTACATTTATAAAAGGTACATTACAAACCGGTTTTAAAATATCTATGTCGCACTCTACACATATGGGGAAATGGTCTGACCAGAACACATCATGCATGACCGATACATTTTTAATTGTGTCCCAACCACACACTGACACTACACAGTGGTCCAGCCATCTTTTGCAGCCATGACTATCACTAATATACGTGTAGGTATCGGATTTTAGCCCCAATATCTCAATATCAGCACATATCCAACTTTGTTCCGAGCAAAAGGCTATTAGCTCATTGTAAAACGGCTCACCCGGATGTGCATTAAAATCGCCCATAACGTATACCGCTTGAACATCACCATTTTCCAGAATAGCCGACGATAATGCACTTAGGCTATCCGTGAACTCCGTAACGTTGTCCTTAGAGTCTGTAGGCATGTACACACTGAACGCTAAAAACGACTTTCCGCGCGACGTCAATTTCACACCCGACACTCGATCACTTTTACACTCCACTACTGTAGCCAGCTCAAACGCAGATCTTCTGTACAATACCCCAACCCCTCCATACGGTCTTCCGATCAAGGGGCTAATATCAGCCTTAGCGAATTCAGTATGGGAGAAACGTCTACCTTTGTCTAAGAACTAATCTTATTTCTAAACGATTAAGGTTGAATATTTATTTCTCCTGTTTACATATTGCAGTGTGCGATAAACTAGAATAATGGTATTGTTTTAGTGTGAGTGCGTAGTAACGAGAGCATTTGTAGTTAGATTGTTTATATGCGTGTTACCTCGCCCCCCTCGAAAAACGGCCGGATTTTTTGTTGGGAAATTTGTACTCCATTACTAAATCCTCGAAGCCACGGCTCCATTTAGGCACAGATGGAAGCCAAGAGAGGACGAGGCCGGTCACCGACTTGCTGGACCGACCTTATTTTAAAGACCACACAGAGCACGATGGTACAGGGCACTCGCTTCGCAGACAACCGGGTGAAATGGAGACGCATCGCGAGAGCTGCTGTCTGTCAGAAGAAGGACGAGGATGAGGATCCAAATGTGGACACCATTACCGTAACCACGGCCAAGAGTGATGGACTGATGATGATGATGATGATGATGATGATGATGATGACCTTTTAAGGGGTGCATCGAAAATATGAGCTATTTTGTTTTTATATGTCTTTTTTGACTATATAACCTATTCAACGCCAAACGCGGAAACATGTTTGTTTAAAATTTCCTCGATAGAAAAGAAATCCGAAAACGCGTCTTCATTTTTCGCTTTTTTGTCTAGTTTGTACAAACGACAGATTAATAAAAGGCTAAATTATTTAAAAATGTCATTCTTCCCTTTATCTTTTACGTCACTACCTTAAATGTTAACAAAACATAATAATAACTTCGATTTCATTGTACTTTTGCATCTGGCGCTTACGCCATAAAACCCCAAGCATGTAGTGCACCTTTCTGTTTTCTTGATGCGCGCGAGCAATAAATGCGTATTATTATTACAAATTCCGATCATTGGCCGGCTTGGCGTCCGGGGCGTGGTTCACGAATAGGCATTACTTGACGATGCAGGCCCTTAACGAACCTTTTCCTCTTGGATGTCTTGAATAGGCTTGTGTCCTAAATAAATATAATTAGTCTGTGAGTTACATTATTAAAAAATATTTGACACTTATTTTTTTTTTGTCAATTAAACCAAAAATGATGAAGATATAGCCCGTTAAACTTCCCTGTTTACGTCGTGACGTGTCGCCGTGCTATCACTTTTCTCACTGCGTGCCGTCATGCGCCCCCTCTCCCAAATTTTGACGTGCCTTATCTTTGACTGTTTTTGTTTTATTGACAAAAGAAAAATTCGTGTCCTTTTTTTACCCAGGAAACTACCCTATTCACATTCTTCATCACATAACACAGATCGTAATGAAATATTTGCCTATCCTACAAAATAAAATCTGGAAACCGAGATTGCGCTCGTTTCGTAATGTCCGAAAACCGGTCGGATTATCTAAGGTTTCCGTCCCCAAACAAGATCATATTTCTTATTGAGCTATTTATTTAATTAAACTTATTGCACACTAGAAGGCGCCGGCAACTTCGTTCGCGGGGGAGAAAAAGTAACTCCTAACATAACTCCTCTTTTTTTAGCATAGTCCAGTAAAAAGTATCCTATAACCATCTGGAGCTACCCAGCTACCCATGTACTAAAAAATAGTTGAAATCCGTTTAGCCAATTTAGCGTGATGAAGCCACAACGACACATACAATCATTTTATTTTTACAAGTTTATAATAGTGTAGAGAACAAAAGTAAGTACAAATTTCGGACTTAATGCCAAAACACATTCTCTACCAGTCAACCATAGAGCCAAACAGAGAGGCATGAAAATGGTGCAGTGGGAAAAATCATTCAGTACTAAGAGCGTTAGGACACACAACTAAGTAATTCATGTATAATTACTTATACCTAATTACACACATAATGAGTTATAAATTTATAGTTCTGGTACAGAGGTACCTATACATATATAGGTTGGTGTTCTAATGTGATCGCAAAATGCTAAACAGTAATCAGACTAAGTGAACCTGTATTTTTGCGTCACATCACACGTTGTTTATTTAAAGAAAGAAGGAAGTAACGGTAGCTCACATCTATCCCCAGAGGATAGGCAGGTACGGTGTTTTCCCATATATCGGTATGCTTTCATATTTGAAAACTTATTATTGGAGAATATTACTTTTAACAAAAAGTTAAAATCATTGCATAACAAAAAATAGTTTTTTATTTTAGTTTTATTTATTTCTCTACATTTTACGCCTCATTTTGTGACGCTGGTGGTTTATCTATACTATTATGAAGTTGTAAAAATAAAATGTTTGTATGTGTCGTTGTGGCTTTATCACGCTAAATCGGCTAAACGGATTACAAGTATTTTTGGTACCCGGATAGCTGGGCATCCACCGATGGATATAGGATACTTTTAACCAGACTAAGCTAAAGAAAAAAGAGGGGTTATTAACTTTTTCTCCTCCGCGAAGAATGTTGCGGGCGCCATCTAGTAAATAAATAAATAAAGAGGGAATGTGGCAACTGTAAAGTTCGTTCTGTCATTTAGTTTCATAGATGTTCACCAGGTGCGCTGACGGCGAAAAGCCAGATAAAAAATACAAAGATCTTGTAACAAGTAGAGACAAAATTTGAAAACAAGCTGACTGGGCTCTGTAGCTCAATTGGCAGAGCGTGCGCCCCGGCAAGGCACAAGGCACTGGTTCAAATCCGGTCTAAGTCTTGAATTTTTTTCATTATGTGGATCTTTGTATTTCAAGAATATAGATTCTTAGTGATGAAATTCACTTTAAAAATCACGAAGATCGTGGTGGTAAAACATCAAAATGTTTGTATAAAATCAATAATTACGAGTAATTGTTGTTAATTATTGCAAGTATTTCTAATCAGCGCTGCAAATGGTGTAATAACGCTTATAGTGATTTTGTTTTAGGTACTAAATTCCAATGAAATTATATATACGGGATTTTTTTTACCTATATATTTATTTATAGTAGTAGTTATAAAAAAAAAAATATAGTGTTATTAAAAAAATCTCCGCAACTCATATTTTACAATATATCAATTATCCAAAACGAAATACTACAGCAACACTAAAATAACATAAAATCCTTTCTAATTACTTATTCATAAAAATATGGAAATACAGAAACAAAGAATTACAATATAATATTAACGGCCAAAACAACAGAGTTCAATACATGATTCAGTTCGACGCCCGGTTTAGCTCAGCAGGAGTAACACTGTCTGCGAACCTGAAGGTCCTGGGTTCGAAACCCGGTAAGGGCAAATATTTGTGTAATGATGATGAGCATAAATATTTATTCCTGAGTCTTGGATGTTTTCTATGTATATAAGTAAATAAATCTATTAAATATATCGTCGTGTAGTACTCATAACACAAGTTTTATTGAGCTTACCATGGGACTAGTTCGATTTGTGTAAAATTGTCCCCTAATTGTTTATTTATTTTATTTTATTTTTCCCAATAGAAAAACAATATAACTAAGTAACTAAAGTTGAAATTCAAATAATCTCTCTAATCTAAATCTAAGTCACAATAAATTTAAAAGTAATCTCTTCCAGATGAACATAATGTAACGAAGGTTTTTTTTTTTAAAGCTAACTTTAAAAACTGCGTGGGACTGGCTAGGCCCAGGCACAGTAATCGGATTCAGTGGGGCGTAAGCAAAACCACAAACTAGAATGCCACCCTCGGCCATTTGGGTTAGGGTAGGGACGCGGTGCGCAAGGCACAAAAACTGGGAAGGTGTCAAAAACACTTCTATACGCCAATTACAACGGTTTGTTGTCACGTGTTTATAACTCATAACACAGGGACATGGATATCCCATCAAAAACATAACATGTAAAAAGATTGCCTAGTTGCGCAACCTTTTCTACCACAAAAAGTTGTGAGATATAATAACCAAGTCGGTTAATTTATTCAGTAGTACCTATCCAGGGAAGGATCTACCCCATACCTTTGTCATTCATAAATGTTCTCCGAACTAACAACATGTTATTGTGTCGGTTAATTAGTTCAGTAATACCTATCCATGTGAGCATCTATCCAACACCTTTGTCATTCAGAAATGTTCATCGAATTAGTTAACTAGGAACATGTTATTGTGACCGTTATAGTGACGGTATCAATATTATACATATTCATATTTAAAAAAAAAGGTTGTGGGACTTGGCAATCTTTTTACATGTTACGTTTTTGATGAGATCTCATTGCTTTTTGTAGGCAGTCTTTCTTTTTTTCTTTTCAGGTACTACTTATACGTCAGCTACCAGTTTTCACAAAGCCCACTCCCTGTCTTTGTGGGCTTTTCTCCGAGGCTTTGATGTGACAATTTGTGATAAGGCTGGACGGTAAATGCTTCTAAGTCTATGGTATTCTGAAATGGCGGATTCCTGCGCTTTAATACTACCGAAATCGACATTAACTAGATGTAAACCACCCAAACTTGTCAGTCTCGAGAGTGCCACGTACGCTTGCCCGCATTTAAAAACTGCAGAACCAATATCCATCTTGTGCACTATTTACACGTAGACCCTGACTTTTATGTATGGTAATAGCATAAGCTATACATATGGGAAACTGTTCGCGATGGACTAGTTTTATCTTTATCTAGTACTAGCTTCTTATCGCGGATATGCGTATTTTTCCGGGATAAAAAGTAGCCTATGTCCTTCCTCGGCACTCAAACTATCTCCATACCAAATTTCATCCAAATCGGCTCAGCGGTTTAAGCGTGAAGAGGTAACAGACAGACAGACAGACAGACAGACAGACACACTTTCGCATTTATGATATTAGTAGTATATATTAGTATATTAGTATTAGTATTAGTATATTAGTATTGATTGATCGCTACAGATCAGGTATCTGGTATGGGGTTACGGGTATATCTGATATCTTATTTCTGGTATTTGGTATCGTGTCTTTTACTTTTGTCCCCTCTCTTCTCCTTTGCCCCTTTCCCCTCTCTCCTTGCCATCCTTTCATCTTCTTCGTTCTCGTCCTTCCTCTTTCTTTCCCCCTTCGTTCCCCCTCCTTTCCTCCCGCCCCTCCGCTTCCTCATTCTTCTACCTCTCCATTTCCCCCTTCTTTCCACCATCCTCTCCCTCTGCTTTCCCCCTCCTTATCCTTTTCTTTCCCACCCCTTCCTTACTCTCTTCCTTTCCCACTCCTTGAAGGCTTCGCTTTTAAGTAACGAAAAATGGTATTGTTTATCTGAGGTGCAAATGTAACTTTGTAATCGCATACATTTCTATAGAATTACAAATTTATGTATACACCTGTTATATCTGGAATACTAGACTGAATTATCAGAATGTTTAAGCTTTCTGGTACTTTACAGACTAAACACTATTAGGGTTCAAAATTTGAACCTTGTAAATCTGCTAAAAGTACCTTAGAATTTCTATGATCGGTGAGTGAGTGAGTGACAAAATTAAGGAATACAAGATATAATTGACTGTAATTTGGAATATACCTATGGTGTATTATGCCCTCTTAGTCACTGAAAATTCAGGCTTCTAGCTACATCAGCAATTAAATTACAGGGGGACTTCGAGAAAAGTATGGTACGGCGTGCCTTTGTTTTGCTCGACTTGGCGGGGGCACTGTCGTGCCCCCAGATCTTACCTACACAAATCAACTCAGTCCCAAACTAAGCAACGCTTGTAGTATGGATATTAGGCGACTATATACATAACATATAAATAAATTATTATACTTAAATACATATAAAACATCGTTGCCTGCGAGTGTTCCCCGACCATTATAATTTGGGCGTGTTCAAGACAAGAGTGAATAGGCTGTTTCTAGACGGGCATGTTACACCCTTGACCGCATCGTCACTTAACAACAGGTGAGATTGCGGTCAAATGCCCATCTATTTTTTACCCAAGACCCAGGAACAAACACTTGCCCTGGCCGGATTCGAACCCGGGACCACCAGCTTCGTAGGCCATTGTACAACCCACTGAGCCCAACGTGTCGACAAATTGTGTTTACATTGTTGTCGTTGGTTCTCGACGCTTTTTAGAATAATTAGGTAATAAGATATTAATGTTAATCAATTTAACAACCACGTCACTTTACGAGTATATCGACATTAGATCGATCGACGCGATCCTGGGAACATGTGTGGGAACATGTTTGAAATACATTGTTACATCAATCTACTGTAACCACCATTCCCACTTTATTTATTTATTTAAAATTTATTGCACAAAACAAAAGTAAGTACAAATGGCGAACTTAATGCCAAAAGGCATTCTCTACCAGTCAACCATAGGGCCAAACAGAGAAGCATGAAAATGGTGCAGTGGGGAAAAACATTCAGTACTGAGAGCGTTAGGACACACAAGCAAATAATGCATACATAATTGCGTATACTCGTACCTATACTATATATGGTATACAATATATATATTACATATAAATAATAAATACAAAATATACCAGCTACTGCATGGAAGATGGACGCTACTTGAGTTCTTTATTTATTTATTTACTAGATGGCGCCCGCAACTTTCTTCGCGGAGGAGAAAAAGTTAATAAACCCTCTTTTTTCTTTAACTTAGTCTGGTTAAAAGTATCCTATATCCATCTGTGGATGCCCAGCTACCCGTGTATTTCAAGAATTACTCATAAGTGTTAAATGGTCATACTTATTTCTAAGCCTCAAGATGCACCATTCTCGTCGTAAGACATGAAAGCTTTGTAATTCAGGTTCAATGTCACCCTCAGGTGTTCAGAGTCGTGTCGATTTACATTTCGGGACATTGTTAGTAATGTCGCGTATTAGAGATAAAGTATAGATATCTGGGAATACGTGGAATTTCAAATGGTCTCTATGTTTTTAAATTTTGAATTATGCAGGACTGAAACGATGAGACTTATCACACTAGCGATTTACGTGCGAGTTGCAAGCGGAGCGCGAGAAAGCGAGCCTCCTCCCAAGTTGGTGCTTGTATGAAAAGAGCAGTAGCATCAGCATAGGGGAGACTGGGTAAGGTTGTCTCACGGGTTGGTTGTCACACGACAGCTATAACAGTAAACTGAAAGAACGAGTACGTTTATCGACCGGTGTCGAAAGATAGGATGAACTTTATTTAGGAGGGAGATATAGCTCTCGCTATCTTTTGACATCGGTTCATAGACCATAATGGCCGATGTGACAGCAGATCCGTCAAACAACCTTACCCGGTCTCCTCAACGCAAGTATGTTTATTTTATTGAGAGTAGTGATGTGCCACCGAGAAATTACGCCCTTACGGTAATTCTCACCGTGGTAAATTTCGGTAAATTACCTAGAATTCTCGGTAACGTTCTCCGTAACTAAATTTTGAGACTGTTAATCTTAAGTTGGCAAGTAAAATGTGTGGCCACGTTTTGAATTCAATCGATGTTTTTCAATGTAGTATACTCAAATGAGACAATATACGCGATATAATCCGTTTAAATTGTTTTATTTAAATAAAAAAATCATAGGCAAAAATCTATAACAATTAGAATATTCATGCTCGGCAAAAATATTCTTCACTATAACAGGTACTCCCACTAAAAAACCCGAGCCCATTTGATGTAAGGGCCGACTTACTGTGGAAACCCGACTATAACCTTTTTAATTATTGTGTTGTTGATGATTGGTTTACATTATTTTTACCATTTTTAGGATTTCGTGGCCAAAATGGCAAAAACGGAACCTTTAAAACCTTTAAAAAATCTTTGTAGTTTAAAAAAAACATGATTTAGTGAATTTTTTCGGAAATAATCGCTCCGAAAGTTGCATAAATTGTCCCTCCCCCCCCCCCCATATTTTCTTAACGGTATGTGTAAAAACTATGAAAAAAATTACAAAGATAAAACTTAATAAATACTTTCAACGAACATTATTTTCAACATGATCGAATATACCGTTTTTGAGTTAATGCCAAAACACTACGATTCTCAGCCAAAAGGTCGTAAGTGCCGTGGAGATACGCTCTTTTACTTTGCACTTTTTCATATAGTATTTTTTAATCTGTAGTGCATTTTTTTGTATGAACGGCTGTGGAACCCTACACTGAGCATGGTCCGACATGGTCTTGGCTGGTTTTTAAGTTTCTTCAAACATTTTTAAATTAGTTTTTTAAAAACGGTGATGTTTTTAAAGTTAAGGTGTGACTTTAAATTTTTGCTTGTATATTGTGTCTACACGAATTCTGTATCATGTTGCAGAATACAATATTACATTACAGGCGGCACATAACCACATTTTAATTTCATTCCACCTTTTTCAATCATATAAGTAATTTTTTTTGTCATAGATATTACCTGAGAACTTTTCCGGAGAATGTTACGGTAAATTACGTCGGTAACTTACGGTAATTTTGATAAAATACTAGTTCCTTTGGTCTGGTTGTTGAGTGTTTTTTTGTGTAGATTATAATTAGTAATTGAAACAAAATCACGTTAAAAAAAGTTGAAAAAATAAAAAACTTATACTAATTTCTCCATAATTACCGTCACGGAGAACGTTACCGAGAATGTTACCCCAAAATTCTCTCTGTTCTCGTAATTTACGATAACGGCACATCACTAATTGAGAGTCAGGTTACACAGATCGTTTACGTTAATTAAAAATAAGGTTGGCCCAAGAACGCTACCTTGAGGCACCCCGAACGAAAGAGTTACATCTTCACTTGTATATTCACCTATGCAAACTTGTTGGGAGCGATCTTTTAGGTAGCTTTTGAAGATATCAGATACAAGTGCCTGATCAAAATCTGAAAATGATACAAGATATATTTTAAATACATCTTTATATAATCTTTGTACATATAGTAGTAAGTTTAGAATAGTAGACGCTAACAAATATGTTAGTAATCATTATTTTTTGACAAAAGGTAAGTTTTACCTTTCCAATTATTGCAAACGACAAATAGTTTTGTCACTAGCCTATTTAATTGACATTTCTACCAAGAATTTGGTACATAACTCTGCTTCTATTGAGCAGTCCGACATTAATGTTGTTATGTGTAATAATTTAAACTAAGTGATGAGACAATGGAGAAATTCTTTTCTGGCAATGAAAAGTATATCCACCTGGTTCATCAAAATATTCAGTGTATTAGAGGGAAAGATTTGCAGATTGAATTATTTTTAAATGCCTATAATATTGATATCTTATGTATAACTGAACACTGGCTAACTTGCAATGAGATAATGCCCCAATTCAATAATCACCAGGTGGGTAGTTCGTTCACCAGACTTAGTTCCATACATGGTGGGTCGTTAATTATATTAAATAGTCAATTGAAATTTAAGGAACGTAAGGACATTGTATCCTTGTCTGTTGAACGGACCATAGAATTAAGTGCAGTAGAACTAGAGCAATTTATTGTAGTTTGTGTGTATAGGCCGCCATTAAGTAATTTCGATGTTTTTCAAACTATTATGGAATATGTGCTTTTTAAGATATCGCGTACTCGTAAAAAATTACTTATTTGCGGCGATTTCAATGTAAATCTTTTGGAAGATTCAACACTAAGTATTAGATTGTTGAATCTATTCAAATCTTTTCGTTTAAGCCACGTATTTATGGAACCTACTAGGGTGACCGATACCAGCGCCACCTGTATTGATAACATTTTCACTGATATTTCTCCTTCTAAACAAAGTATAATCAGTAAATTAGAATCAGATCATTTAGGCCAATTAATGGAATTTGAGATATTAAGGGAAAATATAGTGAA
Source organism: Hedya salicella (assembly GCA_905404275.2). Taxonomy (NCBI): domain Eukaryota; kingdom Metazoa; phylum Arthropoda; class Insecta; order Lepidoptera; family Tortricidae; genus Hedya; species Hedya salicella. Next base: position 19,435,883 of record FR990113.1, read on the forward strand.
AAAACAAATTACTTTTGTACCGGTAACCACAGACCGTGTGGAAAGAATGAAGCAACATTTGTTTCAGGCGCTACCCGTTCTGTCTTCTGAAATGAGTCCTAATCACATGTATGATTCATTCTTTACAACTTTTATGAAACATTATAATACAATATTTACTTCCAAATCGGTTGTGGCTGGCGGTGCACCAGTATTTAGCGAATGGGCTACTGCGGACTTACACAAACGTATACAAGCACTGTATGCCATGTATGAGGAACGGCGGTTTAATACGAGTGATGAATTTAAAGAACATGTAAAGCAATATTCAAAACAATTCAAAATTGATTGTCATATTGCCAAACGTAATTATTTATCCCAGAAAATCAAAAATAGTTCTAATATTATCAAAACCACCTGGAAAGTGATTAATGTGGAGACTGGTAGATCAAGGCACGCAATTAGTGAACTACAATTAAAAATTGATGGCAAAATTATAGATTCTAGTTTAGATGTAGCAACAGAATTTGAAAATTTCTTCACCGATATACCAGTATCCACAACAAAGTGTTTAAATTCATCACCTTCGTCTGCCGTTTTGTTGTTAAAAGAAAACGTACCAGAATGTAGTAAGGACTTTTATTTTGAACATGTCAGTCCTTCAGATGTAGTAAAGGCATTTAAATCAATTAATGTCAAAAAAACCAATGACCTATGGAGGGTCTCAGTCCATGCTGTCAAATCCCTAATAGAAGTAATAGCGCCTGACTTGGCAGATATATTCAATAACAGTGTTGACTGCGGTGAGTTTCCTGATCTGATGAAACATAGCAAAATAACTCCTTTATTTAAATCAGGTAGTACCTCTGACCCCACTAACTTTAGACCAATATCTGTACTATCTACATTTAGTAAAATTTTTGAAAAGCTAATTCTATATCAATTGTTAAAACATTTTAATTTGAATAATTTGATGCATAGTAAGCAATTCGGTTTTACGCGGGGTCGCTCGACATCCAACGCCGGAGTTGAGCTCGTAAAACACATTTTCGATGCCTGGGAGGAATCGCGAGATGCTTTAGGCATCTTCTGTGATTTATCTAAGGCCTTCGATTGCGTTAATCATGAGACACTGATCAGGAAGCTACACCACTACGGAGTTAAAGGATTAGCACTAAATTTATTACAGTCTTATTTAAATGGTAGAATACAAAGGGTTGACGTGAATGGAAAGCGTTCACCGGGGTCATTAGTCTCTATGGGTGTGCCGCAGGGATCAATATTGGGACCTTTCCTGTTCCTTATCTATATAAACGACTTGCCACACCTCGTACAGACCCACCATGAGATAGTTTTGTTTGCAGATGATACGTCTCTAATTTTCAAAGTCGTACGAAATCAACGATCCTACAATGACGTAAACAATGCTATCTGTGAAGTAGTAAATTGGTTTAATATAAATAATTTATTGTTGAATGAGAAAAAGACTAAATGTGTTAAGTTTGTCACGAGTAACGTAAAACACGAGCAAGCAAGCGTTATGGTTAAAGGTGAGGAACTGGAACTAGTTAATAGTACAGTCTTTCTCGGTATAACATTAGATTCTAAGCTCCAATGGGGTCCCCATATTGCTAATCTCTCGAATAGACTGAGTTCTGCAGCTTTTGCAGTAAGTAAGATTCGTCAATTAACAGACGTGATAACGGCTCGATTAGTGTATTTCAGTTATTTCCACAGTATTATGTCGTATGGCATCTTACTATGGGGCAGTGCTTCCGACATTAATACTATATTTGTTCTGCAGAAGCGGGCTGTTCGTGCGATATATGAAAAAAACCATAGAGACTCGCTTAGAGATAAGTTTAAGGACATTAATATAATGACAGTGCATTGTCAATACATTTATGTATGTACATAAAAATATTACCCACTTTAAGAAGAACTGTGATATACATAATATTAATACTAGAAATAAGCATAAGCTCGCAGTGCCTGCTACTAGGCTCCATAAAATAAGGAGATCATTCATGGGTAACTGTGTGAGATTTTATAATAAACTTCCTAGCAGCATAACTGAGTTGTCTATTGGTAAATTCAAAAATATTGTGAAACGAAAATTATTTTCTAAAGCTTATTATAGCACACAAGACTACATGAATGATGAAGCCGCGTGGGATTAATGTAAATTATAGCGTCATGTAGGTATATGAATAATTATTTTAACGAATACCTAAGGTATTATTATTATTTGAATCTTAATTGTTTTATATACTCTGACATTTAGAGTTTTATTCTAGACATATTCTAGATTATTTATTTTTTATTGACAATCCTTTTGGGATTTATCTTATTGATTATTTTAATTTTAAAAATGATGATTTTATCAATAATTTTACACTTAAGTTAAATGATCTGATTAGGTTTTTCTGGGTTTCCCTAATCCTTGCAGCAAGTGTTGGATCATATTGTATTTCTCCCAGCAAACATTCACTCTCATGTAACTGACATTTCGAAAGTGCTTGTAACTAGGCCTACTTGAATAAAGAATTTTTTGATTGATTGATTGATTGATCCCATTGTTTTCCAGTATTTTCAGGAGAATCGGAATAGAGACAGTGTCAAATGCCTTTGATAAATCAAATATTAGAAGTGTGACATGGTATCTGTGTGTATGTGTGTAAGAACACTCTCGATGAAGTCACCTTTCGAAGGCTAAAGCAATCCAAATCCATTCAAGCGCTACGATGTCACTAAGGTCCGATCGAGACCGAGCGGTCGGACCAAGAATCTTTTTTTGGGTCTCAGTCTTGTTAAAGATGCCACAGAGAGACACACAAATACACATACTTTTTGTCGTCGAGGTTAAAAGTAAAAAGAAATACACATATATTTTCAATTTATCCCGGACGTCATTCATAACTTAGAATTTTTTTCTTCTATACTATTATATGTTATGAGAGATTATAATCTTCTATAAGAGTTATAATTTTTTTTTCCGCTCACGAAGTTGCGGGCTCCTCCTCCTATGTATGTAGAGATAGATAATAATGATATTTGCTTTCTTAATATACAGCGCAGTAAGACGGTATTGACACCGTCACACTCCGACAATGGGAGAGCGTCAGCTAAGCACACAATTTACTTGCCTAATATTGGGAGTGCAGCGCGGAACGACAAGAGTGAACCAATGAATTGTGAATTGCTGTAATATTACAATTATATTATGGATAGCAGTAGCATGTTGTCCGTAGAATTCGATTTCCACTAGCTTGCTTATATAAGAACATTTGAGCTACCTGAAGGTAGGCTTATACAAAGCAATCAGAGAAACTATTTACATGTTTTTACAAGCCTTTCAGTCCACCTGCAACTAATTTCGTTATGCGAAATTCGCATATAACGGGGTCAAAAAAACGAAGAAAAAAATTTAAGTAAAATGCATTTTTTGCAAAATTTTAATGACATGTTTCGTATTTAGCAGTAGGTATGTAAATAGTTCAATCTGAAATTGTTTCAAAACAATCTCACAATGCTCAACTTACTGACGTAAATTAATAAGGCAAATCACTGCCAAACGATATTTGGCAGTGATTTGCCTAAACACCTTACGCCACCCCGCTATGCTGTTTTTAAATTTGACCAATTAAAGTAAAGTAAAGCGGGGCAATTTAGGGCGAAAATTTGAAATACATGTATAGCGAATTCGTGCATAGGGCCTGCTCCCGGGAAATACCGGTTCTCAATTCCTGGGAAATTCCGGGAATTTAGTGCTGTCAAAAGGCAGTAACCGGTACCGAAAATTCCATCCCAGTTCTCCCAGTTCTTTTTCAAAATTATCAATGTGCGTTTTTTGCCCAGCAGTGTGACAGCAAGCTAAACGGGCGATATTTTTGACACATATAGAGATATATATATTTTTCTTCTTTTTTTATGTAGGTACAATAAAAAAATATCTTAGTGGTACTTTATAGCTTATTAATAATTACGGATTTAAAAATTTAATGATTTAGCTGTTATGTCAAATTGTAAGCTATTTAGCGAGTGCGTATTTAATCTTCCTAGGTCTAACGCATACCATACTTTTACTTGATTCACTCGCAATTAGCACCTGGCGACCGAGAGATAAGATAACGGACAAGGTTTAGGTCTGGCTAGGCCTCCTGACCAGAAATCGGATTCAGTGGAGGAAGCGCAAACCCACAAACGGGAATGCCAACCACAACAAGTGGCCACTTAGAGTTGGGGTGAGATGCAGTGTGTAAGGCTGCGGAAGTAGGTTGAACCGGAACCGTTCAATCCCAGTTGGGACGGGGTAGAGAGAGACAAGAAAAATTGGGCGTACCGTAAGATTAGGAAATGGACGATTTTGGATTCGAATGTGACTGAATGGGATTGGTAGTGAGCTAGGAAGTTGACAAAACGGAAATATGGACGAAGTGAACCTAAACGTTTCCAAGTTGTATTTTCACATAATATTGTAATAACGAACTTCCATAATCCACTTCTTTGGTAAAATTGTATTTAAAAGTTTAAATATAAGATAAATCCCATTTGTCACTCCGCTTGCGCTTTGCTTCATATTTCTGATTCTCAATTATTTTTACAAAATATTGTAAGATTATATTGCATGCTTATAACTGTTACCAAGGACCATTAAAACAAGTCGACCAACCATCTCCATACAAAAAACCGTTCCTGGATATTATATAACGCCATCTATGTATATGAATTATTTAACATTTATTCAACTTTGCAAGCGTGACACAGTATTTAAATGTTACTATTTATAACTAATTGTTACCATACTATGTTTCTTTATTCAATTATAACATTGTAAAATGTTAAGTTTTAAAGCACCATCTAGTTTTTGCCAGAATATCTCCTAGCGATCGGAACACGATCCAAAGTATGGCAACTGTCAGTCCTCTTGTTTTAATGGTCCTTGCTGTTACGCAATATCAATAAAAATCCTATCAATATTTATCCCCACGATAAATCCACCCAAAATAAAACACACTTTAAAATTTATAGCACCCTCACATCAAAAACAAACTCAATTATATTGATAATTCACATGTCGATGCAAGCTTTATTATGTAGGATTAATTACCCGGATCCATCCTTTATGAAGCGTGGCAGTTAGACGTAAAATTAATTAAAAACATAAACGCCAATACCTTAATTAAAATCTATCTAGTGTCTAAATTATGTCTTTGGCATATTGATTGATTGTTTTCTAAAAAAATAAGATATAAGCACATTAATATATAATGTGTAAAATATTGAAAATTTAAGATTTTAGGAAGTTGGGACACGATGGCACCGACTCCAAAATAACATTCAGTAATTGTATTAAGTACTATAGATTGAGTAGAAAAACGGTTTACTTGTAAGTTTTTTTTGTGTGCTCAGATTTCAACTATTTTTGGTGCACGGGTTGCCGAGCATCCACAGATAGTTATAAGATAAGTTGAACTCGACTAAGCTGAAAAAAAAAAAGAAGGTTATGACTTTTCCTCCACCGCGAACGAAGTTGCGTACATTGAAGATGTTTAAAAAAATAAGTGATAATATTTTCTTCTGTTTCCGCGATTATGACTCATTGAAATAAAACAATTTAACGTGTCCACCTGTGACCATGAAAAGCTAACAAGCTTCAAAAACATCAGGAACTAAAATGAGATAATATACGCGATATAATCTGTTAAATTGTTTTATTTCAAAAAATAAGTGATAGCTAATCCGTATGAAGATACACAAATCGTTATAAAATACATTTTACCCAACTGCACTGGCGAATAAAGAGGGGTTTTGCTGTTTTCACCTACGCGAACGAAGTTGCGGGTACATTCTATTCTAACATAAAGTAGACTGATTTGAATAAGTATGTTATTATCCAATAGTTAGTGGTGTTGCTTTAAAAAAAATTAAACAACTTTAAGGAGGAACCCTGCTCTTTTATTACTTTTAGTTTTCGGGATTATGACACATGATTTATAGTTTAATCTTACTTATCTTCATTGCAATCTAGACCCGTCATGGAAAATAATTGGTATTAGTACTTCTGGCCGCAAAGGGGAGGTTTTATGTTATTAAGTCCCGATTCCATGTTGTGTTCCTTTTCAACAGCTGATTATGACACTGTTAGTCTTATGACTATGTAATCAGCCGTTAGTCACTAATTATGGTGAAATCTTGCCAAAAAGGTAACTGGAATCGTTACTTACAATGCACAAAAAAATCATCTATACTATTATAAAGTTGTTAAAATGAAATGTCTGTACATTGAAGATATTTTCGAAATAATAAATGTAACGGACTATATCTCTTCTCACAATAAACCGATTTTTTTTTTAATTTTTGTATGTTCGTATGTGTCGTTGTGGAAATCCACAAACGACCCAGGACAGAATGACCTGGCGAAGATTGATTAGGGGAGCCGACCTCAATTGAACTGGAATAAGTATCTGTCGTTGCGGCGTCATCACACCAAGATGACTTAACGGATTTTAACTATTTACAGATGGTTATAGGATACTTTTTACCCGACTACGCCAAAGAAAAAAAGAAGATGTTTTTTTTTGCCTCCGCTGGCGAAGTTGTTAAACCTACTAGTTAACAATAACTTCATGGAATTACGAAAAGCTAAATGCAGGTAGTTGAAATCATCATCATCACATCAGCCATAAGACGTCCAGTGCTGGACACAGGCCTCCCCAAGAAGGCCGCCATGACCGGTCCTGCGCCTGCGCATTCAGCGGACTCCAATGACCTTCACCAGGTTATCAGTCCACTTTGTGGGTAATTGGAATAATCGTACCTATCTTGAACTTGTTAAAAAATCAGTTCGACCAAGCGGGTTTATTTCACGCTTGGTTGCCCGTTAAGTATCAGTAATTGGCTGCGTTTTTCGAGATCAAAAGATTTTTAAATTCACTTCAAAGGAAGAGGTTTTTAAATTCAAGTGTTTTCTTTTTCTGTATTACCAGGTATTATAGCTAAAAGCATTTAACCACTGGAGATGACAGGCCGTTTCATTAACAACAAATTCTTCATGATTGCAACGCACACAATTAAAAAAAAACACCTAAAAACACTAAAACACACTCACACTGACAATTTAACATTCCCGCAATTTTGCGCATACTTTGGCAGAGAGGAATGAGTAATGTATCCATACGGCATCTCCACTATCTCCAGTGGTTAAAGGCTCAAAGTGCATGTACTGAAACAGTGGACGTTCTGATTCAGTCGACGTTCTGATACAGTGGACGTTCTGATGCAGTGGACGTTCTGATACAGTGGACGTTCTGATGATACAGTGGACGTTCTGATGCAGTGGATGTTCTGATACAGTGGACGTTCTGATACAGTGGACGTTCTGATGCAGTGGACGTTCTGATACAGTGGACGTTCTGATACAGTGGACGTTCTGATACAGTGGACTTTCTGATGCAGTGGATGTTCTGATACAGTGGACGTTCTGATACAGTGGACGTTCTGATACAGTGGACGTTCTGATGCAGTGGACGTTCTGATACAGTGCACGCTCTGATACAGTGGACGTTCTGATGCAGTGGATGTTCTGATACAGTGGACGTTCTGATACAGTGAACGTTCTGATGCAGTGGACGTTCTGATACAGTGGACGTTTTGTACCCAAAGGAAAATAAGTAAGCACTTTTTTACAAAATTTACGTATTTAAAACCCATAAGAAAGTATAAAGCATATAAATAGATTGGAGGGATAAATCACGGCTGGAGGGGCTTCGCAATCCCACGGGTCTCTCGTCTAGACCACTTAGACTTGTGATCCGCGTAATGGTTTCAGATAAAATAGACGCTATGTCAGTCAACAAATGAGCGCTCCGCAGGTACATTTACAAGGCAGTACTTTATAAACAAAAAAGAGAAACTAAGACATAAGAAAAAGCGATACAAATGTGACAGATGACATCTCTGAAATAATGCAAAATGATAAAATACTAATAATAATAACAAACATTTATTTAACTTGCAATGTATGTATGTATGTATGTTTGTACGGGTCAAATATTGCATGTTAAAGACCCACTTCTCGGTTTCCGATTCCGATTGAGCTGAAATTTGGCATAATTATGTAAGTTCGGTGGCAATGGCATAGGAAATACCATGGATCTGATCTGATTGTGGAGCAGAAAGGTGGTCATAGGAACTCTGTGACAAAATACCAGTAACGCAATCCTAAGGAGCTTGGGTCGGCAAATCGACTGTTGAGTTTGTTTCTGCTTTCTTCTCAAGAGTGAGACCACTGTAGTAGAGGAGACCTCTAGGGAAATGCTGTAGAGTCAGACTTGTAAAGCTGTTGCCTTGCGGCCTACATACAGATTAAAGATCATTATTTCATTATCTCATTTAAAAACGAAAAGTAGTAAGTAGGACGTTCAAAGAAAAGTACAGTCGGCAATAAAAGCGTATCGTAATAGAAAGTTTTTCTATAGTACTACAATAAAAAAAAATCCTTATCTCTCTCTCGTCTCCAAAGTTAAACCCCTGAAGCTCTACAGGGGCTCATCATCATCATCATTTCAGCCATAGGACGTCCACTGCTGGACACAGACCTCCTCAATAGATTTCCACATGGGCCGTGTAGAGGCGACCCGCATGCAGCGAGTCCCCGCAACTCTAAACAGGTCGACCGACCACCTTGCGGGTCGCCTTCCCACGCTGTGCTTATCGTTAAGCGGTCTCCACTCGAGAACCATTATGCTCAAACGGCCATCGGTTCAGGGGGGTTACGCCACTGCACTATAATTAAAAATAAAACATGTAACATTCTGTGTGGTCGAACCGTGTTGTGAACTTGTACCGTATACTTATCTTTACCAAAACACATCATTGGCTGTCAATTTATTTAAAAAACTGGCCAAGATCGAGCCGGCCTTACCCACGAGGGTTCCGGACCACCGGCACCGATACCTTAGTACACAATACTCCACACTCGGCAGCTGCTAGAAAGAGATGGCGACGCATCATCAGTCATTCATCGCATCATCATCTGGATGTCTACTTTTCGGTTGTCATTGTATGTGAATTTTCTGCATTAGACAATTGTTGTTCATCATGAATATTCTGTCCCTGAGAGTGATTATATAGTTACAAGCTTCTGCCCGCGACTTCGTCCGCCTTAAATTCGTATATCGCGAATAAGGGTATTTTTCCGGGGTAAAAAGTAGCCTATGTCCTTCCCCGGAACTCAAACTATCTCTATACCAAATTTCATCCAAATCGGTTCAGCGGTTTTAGCGTGAAGAGGTAACAGACAGACAGACACACTTTCGCATTTATAATATTAGTATGGATAATTAACTGTAATACACATTCTAATAAAGTTTTCAATTTCTGACCTATTACGATAGTGTATGCATTGTGACAAACAGACACAAACAGACAGAGAACCTAACATAACCTACCCTTAAAAAAATGTAACATACTGTGTGGTCAAACAAGAACGGGTTCCTGCTAGTACCGCATACTTATCCTTACCAAAACACATCATCGGCTGTCAATTTAATTAAAAAAGAATCCATTTCACGGGTCGAGTTGGATGAAAGGGCTTGTTAACCCGTCGTTTGGGGCTCATTATCACCGTGTTTCATCGTAACGAGCGCGCTTAATACCCATAAATATACAGGCTGTATTAAAATTTAGCATTATTTTTAACAAGTTTAAAGTTACTGAAAAATATATTTTTAGAGCAACATTATAGTTATAATCATAATTCAGTTAGTTTCAAGAATGTGTTAATTAATGTAACAAATAAATCTTACCCTCGGAAATTTACAATTAATATTTTACATTACAGACAAAATAAAAAGAAAATAAAAAGTATATATAAACTTTAAACTAAACTTACAAGATAAAGAAGATTATAGAAAGAATACTCCACCTAAAAGGTAATAATTTCAAATATAATATCCATAAAATTGTTAGTTACATTATTTACCGTAAAAACTATGGTAGTAAAACAACTGGGCGTTTTGCTCGAAATTTCCTGCCTGACACGACTGAACTGTGGAATAAATTGTCGCATACAGTATTTCAGGACCGGTCCAACCTTCAAGCCTTAAGAAAAGAGCGTACTCCCACGTGAAAGGCTGGCAACGCACTTGTGACTCCTCTGGTGTTGCAGGTGTCTATGGGCGTCGGTCATTGCTTACCATCAGGCAATCCGTCTGCTCGTATGCCCCCTATAACATAAAATGCATATTAAAAAAAAATGTAACTTACCATTAAATATAGGTGTTCGGTCCTCCATATGTACCGCATTTCTGTGTTTTATTACCGGGCAGTCTACACTGTCCAGTGTCGTGTACAGGGTGCCCGGACGCAGGGCACAAGAACCGAAAGTGTAATACAACAAATGTATATTTCTTTAAAGTATACAATTTGTCCATCCATATTAAACCAAAGAATTACACCTAGATTACACCCTGTATCGAAATTATTCATAGATAATGATGTAATTATTATAAATTATGTATAAGCAGTGTGCTGACTTGTTCATACTACTGACGAAAATATATTTAAGAAACGCACTAGAAACTCATTATTCTATCATATCAAACAAAGGACATGTTAATGCTCATCAGATTTTAGACACTCATGTCATAGCAGTGCCTTTTGTATTTGATATATGGAAAAAAAAAGGAATTTTCGAAATTACACTGCATCAATAACATTTAAAACGAAAATCCAAATTTCTATCATCGGAGCAGTCTCTATTACGATAATAGGAGGAACAAGAAAACAAATTACACGATACTCTACCGAAGACGGCTCCGTATGGTATGTAAACAAATCGCCATACTGAATGTCTCTGAATGATGAATTTACTAGTGATGGGCAAGACTTTGACTTACTCCTATACTTATGTATATTATTAAGCTTAATAAATACTTTTAACCTAATTACCCGGCCAAATGCGAGCCGTAGGGGAGACCGGGGTAAGGTCGCCTCACGAGTTGGTTGTTGCGTTGGTAAGGTCGTCACACGACGGCCATAACAGAAAACTGAACGAACGAATAAGTTCATCGACCAGTGTCGAAAGATGGCGAGAGCTTTATCTAGGAGGGAGATATAGCTCTCGCGATTTTGCGATGCCCATAATTATAATGTAATAAAAAGTCACGCCTTAAAGCATGCTGCAATACAATCCATAAGAGTTTAAGACGCTAAAGTGTGAAAAAAAACTAAAGAAACGCCCTTCTTATATGGAGGACGTTCTATATTATTAAGAAACCAGTCAAGTGCGTGTCTGACTCGCGCACCGAGGGTTCCGTACAAACTGTCACTTAAGCTAACCTAATTGACCGGTTAAGTTAAGTTAGCACCTGTTATCCACAGCGTTGGATATACATGAGGTGCAATCATAACGCAACCGAATTGTTCAAAAATGATTTTTGATAATTAAAAAACAATTTGCTAGATCTAGATAGATTTAATCCCAATAAAAAGAAAAAATGAGAATATGTAAATCAAGCCCTTTCATACCTTACTAGACCTAGTACCTAGACTTAATTTTTAGATAGCAAATAGATAGCATAAGCTATAAAAAAGATGGCAAGAGGCAAATCGCCGGGCCATGACGATCTGAGTATCGAGCACCTTCGATATGCTGGCGCTCACCTGCCAAGAGTTCTCGCCATGCTTTACAATCTGTGCCTGAATCACTCATACCTTCCTGCCGACATGGTGAAAACTTTGGTGGTACCTATTGTTAAGTGTAAGACAGGAGACGTATCGGATAAATCAAATTATCGTCCCATATCTCTCGCTACTATAATAGCCAAAGTGCTTGACAGTGTGCTGAACAGTTACTTGAAAAGGCATGTTAAGGTGCATGACGCTCAATTCGGTTTCGTACCTGGGTTGTCGACGGAATCTGCCATTCTGAGTTTGAACCACACAGTCAAGTACTACACAGATAGGGCTACACCCATTTATGCCTGTTTTATGGACCTTTCCAAGGCTTTCGATACGGTCTCTTACGACATTCTCTGGCGTAAACTGAGTGAAACTGGGTTGCCGCCAGAGTTGATCTCGCTCTTCAGATACTGGTACTTAAATCAGGAGAACCGAGTGAAGTGGGCAGGTGAACTTTCGTTTCCATGCAAAATGGAGTGTGGTGTGAGGCAGGGGGGTCTAAGTTCACCCTTGCTTTTTAGTTTATACGTGAACGCGCTGATTGAGAGGCTCAGTAGTATGCATGTCGGATGCTTTGTTGATGGTGTGTGTGTCAACAACATAAGTTACGCAGACGACATGGTGCTACTGGCCCCCTCAGTCAGTGCATTGCGTCAATTGATTGCTGTCTGTGAAGCTTACGCGGCGTCCCATGGCTTGTTTTACAATGTGAAAAAGACAGAGTATATGATTTTTAAAGCCGGAAGCAAGTGTCCTTTCTATTTTCCTCCAATTAAATTGAATGGGGTGCCTCTTAAGAGGGTGACGCAATTTAAATACTTGGGACACTTGCTCACGGATAATTTAAAGGACGACGCCGACATGGAGAGGGAGCGTAGGGCGCTGTCAGTCCGTGCGAATATGCTGGCCCGCAGATTTGGTAGATGTACAGAAGCAGTGAAAATTACCCTGTTCAAGGCTTTCTGTACATCACTGTATTCGTCGAGTCTGTGGTTCACGTATACGCAGCGGGCTTACAATGCCCTACGTATCCAATACAATAATGAGTTTAGGGTGCTGTTGCGGCTACCGAAGTTCTGCAGTGCATCATCAATGTTTGCCGAGGCGCGCACGGACGGCTTCGATGCTGTTTGGCGCAAGAAAACTGCCTCACTTTTGGATAGGGTGCGGAGAAGCAGCAACAGCATTCTACATATGATCGGCAATAAAATCGATTGTCCTTTGATGCGGAAACTCAGAGAGAGGACTAAATCTTTATTAATAATAAGATACTAACAACTCTAGTTACTTAAGTTTACTAACAAATTTGGATCGTGTTGTCTGAAATAAAAAACTTTGAATTTGAATTTGAATTTGAATAAGAAGTTCCTGAGATATATCGCTGTAATAGTCGGGCAGGCAAACAGACAGACAGAGTCGCACCACAAGGGTTCCTTATTTACCTTTTTAGAACTCCAAAAATGGCATAAGTTCCATATTAATTCTGTGCACTACTCCATGCAAGAAGGGAATTTATTCATCTGACCCAAAAAATACATTAAAATAACAGTCACGGCACTATTAGGATAGATAGCTACGGCGGGATATACAAAACGGAAGTCCATGATATTTAACAACATTCAAGTTAATTTGGAACAACATTCAAGAATAATGAATTGCCAATTATTTCGGGCAAAACTACGAAATTTCGCTGTTTTATGAGAAGTGAAAGTACTTATGTACAAAATATATATATTGATATATAAATAAATAATAAATAACACAGGGGCATTCTTACACAAATCGACCCAGTCCCAAACTAAGCAAAGCTAGTACTATGGGTACTCGGCGACGATATACATAATATATAGATAAATTATAATACTTTAATACATAGAAAACATCCAAAACCCCGGAACACACATTCGTGCTCATCACACAAAACACTTACCTTGGCCGGGATTCGAACCCGGGACCGCCAGCTTCATAGGCCGTTGTACAACCCACTGAGCCAAACGCGTCGTTAGTTACTACTCTCAGTTTTACAGCAATATCGCGATAGATAATCCAGTTTTTGCTAACTTTAGTCTTAAATAACTTCTTGACGCCATTCTCCTGCAAAGTAATAAAGTCTAAGTTTCCAAGGTACTATAAAATTAAAGTTGCGGGATTAAGAAACTTTGGATTATACGAACCATAATGTTATTAAAGAATACTGAGATAGCTCTTATATGGATTAATTTATCTGACGAATTTGTTTGAATAGAAAGTTTCATTTGACACGTACTAAATCATATAAGTCTTATAATGCATAAATTTATCTATTTAAAAGCTACCAGACAGTTTATAAGAATATAGACTGTGAGAAGACGAATTGTTGAGTCTTCAAAATAGCTTGAAAAAAACAATGGATAGTATGCACCATCTGCCTTCAACGAGTAGGTACAGTAATTAATAAAAATTAAAGAAATCATTTATTTTAGATTTTAGACTAACGTATGTATCAATAATATAAATAAAAATAAATTTAACACCTAGGTCTCATTTATAACAGCAGGGATGTTGATACGCAACTTCGAGGTTTCAGGCAGCCAAGTAATAGGTATTATGTAACTAGATTAGAACCCGATATGATCACGTTTCCCAAAAGATTTACCAACATACTGCTAGCCTGCCAATTTATGTTGTTATTATTTATTTATTTGTTTTGTAATGGAAGAGATAACGAGTTTGATTTCTGATTCTACTTTTATTTGATATATATATATATATCAAATAAAAGTAGAATACAAAAAGCAAATACAACATATAAACATATTATAAAAAACCTAACCTAGGGTGCCGCCGGCAGCGGGGCAGGGCTCAAGCTACCGGTGGTTAGGGCTGCACAGAGAGGAACCTCCTGACAATGCGGGCCGTGCCCAGGATTACTGCCTTCTGTATCTGACCCTTGATCCAGCCATCTAGCGAGAGTCTCTTAAGATGTTCGTTGAGACTCTTCGCTTTAAGACTGTTTGCCGAAACCACTATCGGGACAATAATCGTCGAATCAACATCCCACATGGCGGTCACCTCGTGAGCCAAGTCGAGGTACTTGCTGAGTTTGTCTGAATTATTATTATTATCAATCGTGGAGTATGTATTTCGAACGTTATATATAACGAACATTATCCATTTCGGTTTTCGACATTCTAGACATAGTGTATCAAGCTTATGACATTAGATTTTAGATACCTATTTTGCCAATTTGCTACGTAATCTGTTATACCTATCAAGCATTTTATTTGTATAATGCAAATCCGCGTCAATTTGAAACTTTGGCCCTGGCCTGGCCCTTTAACTTTAACATTTAAATACTTAATTAGTAACATTTTGCGATTCAAGCGTCGTCGCGTCGAGGGACCGCTAAATTACAAATTTGATAATGTTGTTTTGTTACTTATCCGCGTTACCTAGATAGAGTACCTACTTGTATTCAAATTGCATATATATTTTATATCATTACCAAAAATTTTCTTTTTATTTGTATTAAAAAAAAAATCTGACGCAACGACGCTTGAATCACAAAATATTACTTATTAAGTATTCAAATATTAAAGTTAAAGGAACAGCCCAACTTTTATGTGTCGGGGTATTTTTTTTAATTTTTATTTTATTTTTTATTTATTTTTATTCAAGAAGTGTGGTGGATATCCTGGCTCCAGCATCAGCTCATCGTGTTGACACCATTGCATTGTATGTAGAATACTAATCAAAACGAATCCAAACACGACATATCTACTTACCAAATTTTTTTTTTTCAATGTTTATGTAGCATTCATCGGTACACACGTATGTTTGAAAGTAAAGTAAATAGTCATTATGCCACAGATGACCTTGAAACCGATTTGGATAAAACATGTCTAAGAACCACAGCTAGAAAACCTGCTTTAAAAAAGAAGAAACAGGCATCCAAATAAGTTCACCCGTTTCAGAGCTACGGTGCTACAGAGAGACACACATAGCGATCAAACTTATAACATTTTGCGTTGGGGGTTAAAAAAAGGCGAAAATCGGTCTTTGAAACTATTAGGCCTAAAATTTTGAAAAAAGACGATAAATAGTTCTTTACCTATAAATTAGAAAAAAAATATAAAAAGTGCGTTTAAGCTAACATAGTTTTTTTTATATCCAAAACATTTCAGAACAACCCGGCTGCGTTAAATTTGCACTTCATTTGTATGCCAAAGTGATAGATACTTACTAGGTGCATTCTTAACTTAACCAGTGAGTTAAATTGGGAGAAGTGAAGTACGGAACCCTCGGCGCGCTAGTCAGACTCTCTCTTCGCGGGTTTTTAGGGTTCCGTACCTCAAAAGGAAAAAACGGAACCCTTATAGGATCATTTTGGTGTCCGTCTGTCTGTCAAGACCCTTTTTTACAGGAACGCGTGGAGGTATCAATTTAAAACTAACATCAAATAAGTGTGTTTGCGGTCCCTTAAAGCTGTAAAAAAAATGAAGCTTATCCACGTCCATATCCATAGTCCACGTAATCCAAAATACAGTCATAATAAAAGTGTTTCCATACAAATTGCCGTCCATGGCAAACCGGTAGGGCGTACTTACAGTTAGCCAGAATCTTGAAATTTGGTATAAAGGTAACTCTTAAAACACAACCCGCGAAATAGTCTGTCTGTTTACGTCAAAATCCAATATGAAATTACCACACACCCATAAATTTTGCTTAGGAGTAGGCTCTGCTAACACTGAATCTTTATTGATACGGCCGTGTTTATCGTATATTTTGTAAGGAACCCTCGGTGCGCTAGTCAGACTTATACTTGGCTGTTTTTTCTGACTTTACTTAACACCGGCCCCATTTATCTTCGTCACTAGTCTATATTTGACATTTATAATGAATTCGTGGGATACTACTGTTAGCGGTCCAGATCATCGTGTAACCGGTTGGCGTGGGTTGATCACTTTCACTGTAACTCTTCGATTACAGAAGGACATATGTGTGTTAATTTCTTTCTAACATATAATCTTTTGTGGATTCAGAGCAGAGTTGTGACTTTACATTCGCGTATCACGAGAATTTCCACTTTTCATAGAACTGGGCTATCTCTAATGGAAAACTCATTTTGCTTATCCATCGAGATTTTTTTTTTCTAATAAATGGGTCACTTTTTTCTGTACCTATGGTCGTTGCTAAGGTTCCGTCTCCTGAATCACTTTTTAAAACTACGATTTTAAGCGAAAAGGCAAAAAAAAATTCTAGTCAATATATGTCAATGTTTTATGAGCCCATCTTGTCAGTATTTTAAAAGCCTTTTTCTGAATAACCCTCTCACTATTTTCCCCTAAGTTACGGGACTGGAATAACATCAAGAAAAACGTTATCCACTTAAATATACTTTTCATTTGTCATGCTCGAAAAGTGGTTCATTTTTTGCTTAGTGTTTAAAAGCATCGTAGACGACCGGTTTGGCTCAGTGGGAGTAACGTTGCCTGCGATGCTGTGGTCCTGGGTTCAAATCCCGGTAAGGGCAAATATTTGTGTGATGAGCATAAATATTTGTTCCTGAGTCTTGGATGTTATCTATGTATATAAGTAATATATCTATTAAATATATCGTCGTCTAGTACCCATAACACAAGCCTTATTGAGCTTACCATGGGACTAGTTCGATTTGTGTTAAATTGTGTGTATAGAGACCGCTGTGGTTAATTATTTTAGTTTTAATCTATACTATTATAAAATACGAAATATAATACATTTAAGATATTAAAAAAAGTGTAACGGACTATTTACAGGTCACTGAATCGTTTTTTTTTTTGTATGTTTGTATGTATGGTTTTAGCTTCATCACGTCAAAACGGCTAAAGGTGGGTCCACACTTGTATCATTTGCTCGTATCCGATCACCGTGCCGTGGCATGACTGCGTATCGCGCTGCTTGGACGCTCACTGTCGGCGCGGCGATCATTGCCTTGCTTGTCCGATCTAAGTGTGTGATACGCGTATCAACGTGGATTTCGAGCGATCGGATCGGCGCAACGTCCAAACGCGTGATCGTGACACGCGATCATGCCACGGAACGAAGATCTGAACGGGCAAAGGATACAAATGTGGACGCACTTTAAACTATTTTTGGTACACGGGTAGCTGGGCATCTCCAGGTGGTTATTACTCAACTTTTTATCCCACAACGCTCAAGAAAAAAGAGGGTTATATTTTTGTTTCTCCCCTACTGACGAATTTGCCTTCTTAGTTTTATACAGGGTGTTTTTGGAGTCGTGATCTCGAGTGCCAGGGGGTGATGGGCCCCATAGCGAAAGTTGCTCAGTGTGACCCTCACTGAGTAACTTTCGCTATGGGGCCAGCCATGAAATCGACAAAAAAAATTGTTTCATATATTAAGGATAGTTATTGATCAATTAACTATCAAGTAACGCTTAATTAGGTGGTTTTTTTAGCGATTTCGTTGGCCCCATAGCGAAAGTTGCTCAGTGTTGTTACCGGGGAGGGTATAGAGGGTATCACCCCCTGGCACTCGATATCCAGGATAATATCTATTTGGTATTTATATATTATACTAATTAAATTCTTCCTAGTGGTCTTCTTCATGGGGGAGTCGTCTACTTCTTTAGTTGCTTCTTTAACAATTTTCTCCACAGGTCTTTGTCGATTGGAGTGTCGAAATCTGTCACAGGAGTCTTGATGACAGATTTGATGGAGTCTGTCCATCGGGTTGGTGATCGAACACTTGGTCTATTGCCTTCATCTCTTCACTGGGTTACTATTACTAATCGCTCCATTGAGTTATTTTTGTTAGTTAAGTACCAACAAATAATATATAATATAAAAATTAAATACTCAGGCTTAAATAATCAAATCGGAAAAGCCAGTTGCAGGATATTTAATAGCTACAATACATTTTCTCGCTGACTGACTGTACTGTACTAAGCCAAACTTTCATTACAAAAAAGTTCGCATAATCGATGTTGAAACGTTATCTCCTCAATCAGTTCAGTGATTCAAACGATAAAGGGCATATCTTCTCACTCGCCAATGTATCATACGACGTCTTTCTACGACGGCACCCGTACAAAAACGACTTAATTTCCTTCTAAATAGACATGACTTACGCCTTTTCTTATAACAGCTCTTAGGAGCTATTAAAATTCCAGTGGAACCATCAATTTCGATGGTTCCCGGAAGATCAGATAGTCGAGCGGAACGAAAGAAGGGTTTACGGTTGAAGGATCTTCCACATTCCCCGGAGGTTCGGGAACTGTTTTTTTAGGGTTCCTTGGTCGACATATTATTGCTAAAATGATAAATCCGCTTATAGTCTATTTTTTAGGTATATTTTTTATCAGCGACAATTTTACACGTATCGACCTGCTGCCCGTTCCATAAACGCTTGTAGCTTGCGTTTCAAGTGCAAGTCTCTTTTTAATTCATATTTTTAGAAAGAGACTTCCACTTGAAATACAAGTTACTAGCTTTTGAGAAACGGGGGGCCCGTTTCTCAAACTAAGCAATGCTTGTATTTACTATGAGTACAGTCGAGTTCATCAATATATAAACACGAGCTTTTGCCCGCGACTTCGTCTGCGATTAGCTCGAATTTCAAAAAAACATTCTTTAGTGCGCCTTTACATATGTACATCCCTAACGGAATATGTGTTTCAATTCTCGTATTCCTACCGTCCGCAGTCCCATTTCCTATTCTGCTTATCCAGCCTATGCTATTCTGATATCTAAGCTATATTACTGAAGAGTTTTACGCAAATCTGCAGTGTAGTTTTTGCGCAATAGTGGAACGTACATACATACTTTCATGTTTATAATATAGATTAGGATTCCCAACGCTTCAAAAATAAATATTCATAGAAGGATATTATCTTCAAGTCTGGCAAGAAGTTGCGCACGAACCGGACAGATGGCGGGCTCTCGTTTCGGAGGGCAGACAAATTAGTTAGTTAGAAGGATATTATTTATTTTGATAAATCTAAGTACTAACATTTATTCGTTTTAAGTTGCTTACATATTATTGAGAGGCTTGCCCAGATAAATATGACACGTGAAACGTGTATATATTTTTGGCTATTAAATCTGTACATATATATTGCCCTCCATATAAGTACATTTACAGAAAAATAGTTGAATATATTGCGCCTTCGAACTAGTTGGCTTAATGTAATAGCTGTAGGTACAAAGTATTTAAAGCAGTAATAAAGTATTTAAAGCACATGAAATTAACTAATTATTCAATTGAGTATAATTAAAAAATGCTTAGTTTATTCTTAACTGTCTTATTAAGGCATTTAATCAATGATTTATTCGTCCTTCCAGCTAAATAGCCCTAATTACGAATTTGACAGTAACTTTCTGATGTTTATCATTGTTTATTGTTTCCGGATCGCTGTTGAGAGCAAGGTGGCGAACACAGGTTTATGGTAAACATGAATCCAGGAATGTTAAGTAAGAATTAATGGTTTGTTAGTTGTATAATGGTCATAGTGAAACGAGACAAGTTAGTCACAATAGGCATGATGATGGGGTATGAAATCAAAATTATAATTAGCCCGTCAGCTAGATCAGTGTTTTTCAACCTGTGGGTCGCGACCCCTTGGGGGGTCGCGAAGCTTCTGTAGAGGGGTCGCCAGAGGTCGAGAGAATTACTTCAGTAAAAAAACAAAAAAGATTAAAAATTTTGATTTATAAAGTAACGTAATTTTAACAAACGGATATACTCATAAACATTTAATACAGTATGTTAATACAAATCAACAAAAAAAACCGGCCGAGAGCATGTCGGACCACGCTCAATGTAGGGTTCCGCAGCCGTTTATACAAAAAAATGCAGTACAGATGAAAAAAATGCGATATGAAAAAAAAAACACTAACGAAAGAGCGTATCTCCCCGGCACTTTCATCCTTTTGCTGTGAAGCGCAGTTTTTTAGTAATAACTTAAACACGGTATGTCCGATCATGTTGAAAATAATATTTGTTGGAAGTATTTATTAAGCTTTATATTAGTAAATATTTTCATATATTTTGAACATACCGTTTAGAAAATAGAGGGGGGGGGGGGGACACTTTATGCTACTTTCGGAGCAAACATTTCCGAAAATGTTTACTAAATCATTTTTTTCTTTGAGAAACCTCAAAGTGTTTTTAGAAGAACTGTCGAATGATGTGCCACACATTGATATTTGCTGATTTTTTTTTTCAGTTTCGGTTAAATGTATGGAGTGCCCCCCCTAGAAATATATATATTTTTTATTTAACTATCAAACTAAGTAGCGGCTTACACAAGACACCCATGTTCTAAATTTTATCAATAATATATATCTTATAGTTTTTCCCCATCCCATCGTGGATCTGTATTAATTCTCCGTGTAGCAAACGCAGAATTAAATCGTTTTCCAAATTTAAGCGATTTCTTTGCTTATTTTTTATTTGGGCCATTGATGAAAATGTCAACTAACATAAGTACGAGGTCGCAAATGGAATCAAACAATTGAAACCTCAGTTGTCAATTCCAGGTATTCTGTGTTACTCCTTAACCAAAAGGTATCCAAATTAGCTGACTTGAATTCCAAGTGAAACATCCCATCGACGGATAATTCTAGCAGATTCTCGTTGAGCTTAGTTAATTGCGTTAGTTAGTTATCAATTGGCGACGTAGTCGATGTATGTAATTGTAAAATAATGCGTTTTATGTACTATATTATGTAGATACTTAAATCCAAATCCTAATTATGGAGACGCATAAAAACGTCGTATGGAATGAATATCTGTAACACTGTAACATACACATACATACATGTTAAAAATGCGTTGGGGGGGTCGCATCATGAAAAAGGTTGAAAAACACTGAGCTAGATAACAAAAAAATATTGGAGTCATATTTTTTTATTTATCAAAGTAATAAAGAAATACTCGGATAAATCGCATTAAAGTTCAGAAGTAGGAGCTCGTATGTACAAATTTTACTTAGAATATCACGCGACATTTTGACTCAATGTATCTTCTTTTTTTTTTGATTACATAAAAAAAGCAAAAAATACATCTCAATATTTTTTATAAAGCTCGTCATGTAGCTTTATAAAAAATATTGAGATGTATTTTTTGCTTTTTTTAAATTATTAAAATTTAGTCATCATTCCAGGAAGCGCTGTGTTTTGAGGTGTGATTTTATACGATATGGATACCTACACTGACAAAAAAACCGATTCAACCAAAACTTATTTCCATCAGAGCATATCACGTGCAATGGTTGCAGCAACAATTCTAATTTGATTACTGCATCATTATCAATGATATCACAAATGTTGTGTATTGCTGTCAAGTTTAAAATTGATTGTTTCAAATAAGATGTTTGCATGCAATAGGCACAATAAATGTACAAACAAACATTTCATTTAAGATACATGTAGGTTGAAAACTTATTAGGAAAAATAAATACTAACTGAACGCGCCTATATCAGTTTTTCTACTAGAAATAAAGATAAAATATATGTCTTCAAAGCTGAACTTTAAATATTAATTTCGCGTTAAATACCTATTAAAACGAGTTTGTTAACCTTGTCACAAAAGTATAGTTCAAAATTTGTAACTAACCTACTCGTAACTACCTAATTTTTAAAAACCTCTAAAAATTAACTGATCTTGGGATTTTATATTTTAGGCTCTCGGACGCTCTGTACGGAGCTCTTATTCTTCTCATTTAATTTAATTAATTAGAAAATACAGCTACTTTTCTTTTAACACTCTGGTTCGTTTAACATTATTTTAGAATCAAAATCCCTCTAATGAGTACCTACACAGTATACGGCGCAAGTATGACAACACTGCACCGGCGCAACCTAGTGTTGATTAAAACAAATGTAACGTTTTATTGCTGGGCGGCATGCGCGGTGCAACCTGTTTTGAGCATTGGAGCTATCAATGTGCATCGTGAGAACGGAATTAGACTTTACAAGCTTTTTTTTATTGAACTACATTTGTTTGTTTTGGATTTGAATAGTCGAATGTCGAATTCGTTCATTGGTTGGATTAATTTTGAACTGGATGCTTATAATTATAACCAATTCGTTATTTAAAAAGTTAGTATATTTTACTACAGATTTGTATACTATTATAAAGTTGTACAAATGGAATGTCCTTACTTGGAAGATATTTTAAAAAAAAGCTATTTTAATGGACTATTTGGAGGTTACTAAAAAGAAAAATATATATATATATATTATCTTTTTTAATTTATTTCTATGTGTCGTTGTGGCTTCATCACGCCAAAGCGGGTAAATGGATTTCAATTATTTTTGTTACATAGGTAGCTGGGTATCCACAGATGGTTATAAAATGCTTTTATTCGACTACACTGAAGAAAAAAAGAGGGGATTGATTTTTCTCCCCGCGGACGAAGTTGCACTTTCTAGTAATATAATAAATGGTTGTTCTATTAACCCCGATTTATATTAGGCTTAGATTTAGCGGGAAATCTTATACTTATAGAATTTTTCTCGGCATTACCCTATTCCATTTCGTGTTTTTTTGATAAAGTACGAAAGTTTGAGAGATACGAATGTTTATTTATAATCGCAATGAAATGAAATAAAAATAAAGAGTCACTGAAATTTTAAAAAAGTCGCTCGGCAAATATTTATATTTGACATCAAATTATATACGTCTAAGTATATTTTCATAACATGGAGAAATGTTATATCTTCATACATAGAATTATCCACCACTCGTTGTTCTAAGTACCTATAGGCCGCGGTGCGAGGCATGCTCTACAGAGCAACCCAAACATCAAAACTAGTTTTTGATATAGCGTTATGCATTCGATAGAGATCTATCAGGTTAATCATTTTGTCCCTTACATTACCGTTCTGCTTATTCTAGGCGGACATATGTAAACAAGAATCTAAGAAAAGTTACGTCGTTTTAGTTTTGATAGACCATTGCGATGTGGTTTAATAAATATTTTAAAGGGCATTTTACTTATTTGATCATTGGATTGACAAATTGGGCTTCTTAATGCGCAGTCAGAGCAACGGGTATTGTAAGTTGAAGTTGTTCGAGGAATGTAATGAATAACGGTGTTTGATTGTGATCACGATGATTTCAATAATGTAGTTGTACGGAAACAGGCCAATGTCAAATGTCGAGTTCATTAAAGGCTATTCAAGACTGTATGATACGGTGTGGCTAAGTTTAGGCGTTTAGATAGTAATACCAAGGGCCATTAAAACAAGAGGACTGACACTTGCCATACTTTGGATCGTATTCCGATCGCAAGGAGATATTCTGACAAAAACTAGATGGCTAAAAAACTAAACATTTAACGATAATATAATTGAATAAAGAAACATAGTATAGTAACAATTAGTTCGGAAATAGCTGATAATAAATAAATCGTAACATTTAAAAATAAAATGAAAAGTATTCTTATCCATAGATGGCGTTGTACATATCAGGGAACGACTTTTTGTATAGAGATGGTCAGTCGCAGTGGTCGGAAACTCTCATACAAAAATAAGATGTATGGCGATCGAGTTACTTCACCAACAACATAATACGTGAATAAGGTAATGGCAACACTGATGGGATGTCATTCGTGTGGAATCCTGACGTCGATTAACCTAATGGTGGTTTTCATTCATTTTGATAATTATTCTGAAGTTTTTGAAATTTTTTGTGGCGTTGAGTTGAGCAAATTTGCTCCGCCGCTCAATTAACTGTGTGCGTGAAATATTGTAGAGACAGAGACTCGTTATGTTTTGAGATAGACTCGTGGTGTTTTGAGATAGTGTTTCTACAAAAAGGTTGCTAACGAGAATTTTCCATTGACCAGGGGGCCCCGTGTAAACGGTACCTATTGTTAGGAGGTATACTTAGCATTAAACCTCTCAGTAGATTATGTACTTATCACACATTGTTATTAAAGAACTAATAAAATATTAATTTTTTGTAAAATTTCAATGTAAATTTCAGTTTATTAAGAATTTAATAAAGTTTTCATCACATTTATGATTTGTTTAATTTTTACTCGAACAGTAATTCTGATTATGAAAGTCGTGCTACAGTGAGTGTGAGTAACTTCGGTAATTACCGGATATGGTAAACCCTACTCTGGACATAATCGGTTTTTCACTACACTACTTTTAAAATTGTGATGACATGGCAACATTTGAGTTTTCTTATATTGGTGGAGCATTCACCCGATGGTAATACAAATCGTTCAGAAAAAAAATAGTATGAAGTTCCGTCTCTTAAAACGTAGTGATTATATTCTCTTTGGTCAGTCGTCTTGTTTTAATGGTCCTTGCTAATACGTAGGCGGCCGCTTAGATCGGTGTTTTTCAGTCATATTCGTCACATGACCTCCCTTTTTATATTGAAACTAGGCGGTGCCCGTAACTTCGTTCGCGGAGGAGAAAAAAGCCATAACCCCTCATTTTTTCGACAGCGTAAGTTGGGTAAAAAGTATCCTACAACCATATGTGGATACCCTGCTACCCGTGTACCAGAAATAGTTGAAATCTGTTAAGCCAATTTGGCGTGATGAAGCCACAATGACACATACAAACAATCAATCCAAAAATAAATCGTTTCTGTGACCTCCATATTTATAGTCCGTTACCGTCACTTATTTGAAAATATCTTTAATGTACAGATATTTAATTTTTACAACTTTATAATAGTATGGATATTTACTTGGAGTTAGGGGTGCGCTGATTCAAACATGTATAAGCGACAACCTTAGTGACAACTAGAACATGCCCGCAACTTCGTCCGCGGACGAGAAAAAGTCATAACGCCTCGTTTTTTTTCAGCGTAGTCGGGTAAAAAGTATCCTATAACCATCTGGAGATACCCAGCTACCCGTGTACCAAAAATTGTTGAAATCTGTTAAGCCAATTTTGCGTGATGAAGCCGCAACGACATACAAAGTATACAAACATACATAAAATCCAAAAATAAATATTTCTCGTTTTAGTGACCTCCAAATAGTCCATAACAATCTTTTTTTTATATCTTCAATGTACAGACATTTCATTTTTACGACTTTATAATAGTATAGATGTCAACGAATATACAATAGTCATCCTATTGCTTGTGTAATAACGACTTGGCAGGTCGTTGCAATACGATAGATATTGTACCCATCCAAAAACTGGCTAAGTGTTAGTTGAGCTCACATACGAAGGGTTCCATACTGTACGAATAAATATTGAAAAATTGTAAAAATTAAATGTCTGCTCATTGAAAATATTTTCAAAAAATAAGTGATATTGTGAGTATTTGAAGGTCTCAGAATCGAAATTTTTATTTCTTCTATGTGTTGTGGCTTCATCACGTCAAAAGGGCTAAACGGATTTCAATTTTTTTTGGTGCACAGGCATTTACAGATGGTTATAGTATACCATCACCAAATCATCAAAAAAAAAATTTTTTTTTTTATGTAGTTGGTGGAAAACGGGCAGACGAACCACCTGATGGAAAGTAGTCATCGTCGTCCATGGATATGTGCAACACCGGAGGAATCGCCCATACTTTGCCAATCTTTGAGAGCCATGTTAACTCGCTTCTTGAAGAATCCCATGTTATAGCGCTCTGGAGACACCTCAGGGGGAAGGTCATTCCACTACTTGCAAGTACGTAGTAAAAATGAGTGTGATGCCCTATTTATTTTTAGCATGCCAAGGATCCAGATAGTGGGGATGTTCTTTGTTTCTGAGGCGAGAGGTGCGATGATAGAAACGTGACGGTGGCACCGACTCAAAAAGTTCGTCAGAACATTTCCCATTGTACAAACAGTAGAACAAACACAGAGAACCAACGCCTCCCCGGAAGCTATGTGGATCCAGGCCGTCTGTCAGTTTTGGATCGTCGACAATACGAACTGCCCGGCGTTGGATAGAGTCCAAGGGGAGAAGTTGATATTGGGGTGCTCCATTAGTTTTTTAAACATACTCCTTTTTTGGAAATTTTAAGTGTTTACCTGTTACTGTTACGACACAATAGTATTTTATGCAATCGTTATTTAATGTATACTTTTTAGTCGAGTACCGCGTTTAGGCCACGAAGCTTGCTAATTAGCCTTATTAAGGTACGAGACTTAAAAAGCTAATCATATAACTTTTGTCTACGAGTAAGTAACCCATAAACTAATGAAAATCCAATGTTAGCAGAGCCCTACTCCTAAGCAAAGTGTACGCGGTGTGGGGTCATTTTATATTGGTCACTGACATAAAAAAATAAGATTTTCAGATTCATTTCGTGGGTTGTGCTATAAGAGCTTCATACCAAATTTCAAATTTCTAGGACAACTGGAAGTACCCTATAGGTTTTCCATGGATGCCAATTTGTATGGAAACCTTTTTTTAATTACTATATTTGGATTGCGGTGACTTGGAAGCTTAATTTTTTATCGCAGACATACCTACATATTGGATGTTATTTTTTTTATGGTACGGAACCCTAAAACTGAGTTCCGTTATTACCCTTCAAGTACGGAACCCTAAAAAAGGTCTTCCGTCCGATATTAATTATCGATGGGTTACTGATGTAGATAAATCACCGGGTAATTGCGCCGGCGCAGACGGAGCTGCTCTAATGGCGGCCATTAATTATTTCGGGCCGTCACGTATGGAACAAGTTTAGGGTTCGGTACATTCACTTTTTTGACCGGCATTGGCTAAACCAAAATGTACATCTATATCCGAAAAGTTAAATAACCCAGGTGGGTCCTACATTTTCTCAATATAACGCCTTACGCGTCTTTTCTGGATACATCCCAAAGTTAAGTCAAAGTCAAAGTCTTTTATTGCTTGTGGGAATTGGGTTACATTGTGTTGGTACAAATAATAATTTCATATATAGATACATCATTCTGTACCTTTTCAGTTGTACGAACACAAACATTATTAAAAAGAAAATCAAATATCATTAAAAATATCAAATAAAGTTAAATTAAACAAAATAATAAATAAGATCATCCAAAATTTACATTCATAATCAAAAAACCATTAATACTATAAAAACATTTTTGTACAAGCCATCCATGAATCTGTGATTTAAATACATTTAAAGTCATGTCCTTAAAGGGCTTTAAAGTGCAAAGGGTTGTCCCTTTGAACGCCAAGAACACCTAAAGGTGTCATGTGCTGTCGTGCCTATATACCACGCCATCAAAGCCTTAGGTGTCGTAAATCGTCGCAGTAATAATTGCTTGGCGTGTGATTGACAATGTCATTCAAATATAAAAGCGTTCAAAGGGTTAAATTGTAATTATTCTTGTAGGACCGTATAGGCATGTACAGACAGCTTTAAATAGTCTGTAGCATTCAAAGCTCTAAATATATACTTAGTCAATTATCTTAATCCCTATAAGATGTAATGCGATATCTTTAGCATTTTCTTTTTCTCACTAATCCCTATAGACCAAAGTTAAAAAATCTACAGTCGAGCAAATTGTACAGTCAACAGCCTTAATATCTGTCACAACAAAGCGTGCATAAATATCTGACACGACTCTAGGTATATCTATAGCCTTTAGGACGTGTCAGATATTTTCTCCCGCTTTGTTATGGCTACTATTGATGCTGGTAACCAAATGGGACAACGAGGTTTAAAAAATATATCTAGAAAACAATATGACATAAGTACCTAAAGATAAACTATAAACTAAACTATGGCGTTAAAATATAAAATGTAATGCCTCTGTCCTAGGCAATAAAAATTAACCAAAACTATATCAATAAAAGGAATAGGTACACTAAAAGTCTTATTTGCGCCCAGAATGAAGACGCATGTTCTACTAGCCCATCTTTTTACATAAGATTCACGCTTGACACATTTTTACAAGGTGAAATTACATTTTTATTATAAAGAATTATAACATAAATCATAATAATATTGATGTATTGAAGCTTCTGTTTCTAATGGTACTTAAATTGCACCCTGGGACGTAACAGTTTGCTAATGAGCGTATAATTAATGCTTAATCAAGAGGTTTTTTACGTTCTACGACCTATTTACCTATGACGACGGGTTTAGCTCAGTGGGAGTAACGTTGCCTGCGAAGCTGAGGTCCTGGGTTCAAATCCCGGTAAGGGCAAATATTTGTGTGATGAACATAAATATTTGTTCCTGAGTCTTGGATGTTTTCTATGTATATATGTAATATGTCTATTAAATATATCGTCGTCTAGTACCCATAACACAAGCCTTATTGAGCTTACCATGGGACTAGTTCGATTTGTGTAAAATTGTCCCGTAATATTTATTTATTTATTTAGAAATGTTGGACAGCTGGCAGCAAAAACTATAAAAATGCCAGTTTATAAATTAAACAGAATATAAGTATTTATTTATTTGCGGTGTCAGTTAATAGACTATTAGGCTGACAGTTGTAAAGTTTGTTGGAAAACCTGACAAACACTTTTTTGTGCACTCACAAGTATTAAAATATAAGCATTTTTTTTATGACCATTTAATTGTGATGTTATAATTTTCTGTGGTACGTTATAGAACGACCTCTCAATAATAGAAATATTGGTGAAAAAACTACTTCAATCTCATAAAAACTCCCCGAGATACAACAATGTTATAATAGTATGTTATGCAATCGTTATATAATGTATGCTTTTTCAGTCGAGTGCCGTGTTTAGGCCACGAAGCTTGCTGAGTGGCCTAAGTAAGGTACGAGACTTAAAAAGCTAAGTATATAACTATTGTATACAATACTTTTTCTACGAGTAGGTATCATCATCATCATCATCATCATCATCATCATCATCATCATCATCATCATCGTCATCATCATCATCATCATCATCGTCATCGTCATCGTCATCATCATCATCATCATCATCATCATCATCATCATCATCATCATCATCATCATCATCATCACGATCACGATCACGGTCTCCATCACCATCACCATCACCATCACCATCAACATCACCGTCACAATCACAATCACAATCACTATCACTATCACTATCACTATGACTATCACCATAACCATCACCATCACCATTACCATCACCATCACCATCACAATCACCATCACCATCACCATCACCATCACCATAACCAACACCCTCACGATCACCATCACCATCACCATCCACGATCACCATCACCATCACCATCACCATCACCATCACCACCACCATCACCATCACCATCACCATCACCACCACCATCACCATCACCATCACCATCATCATCATCATCATCATCATCACCGTCACAAACACCATCACCATCACCATCACCATCCCCATTATCATCACCATCACCATCACCATCACCATCACCATCATCACCATCATCATCACCGTCATCGTACCTCAATTATCTTCGACTCATTCATTCGACAATATTCATAAGCCAACACTTCAATTCAAAGTGTTGGCTTATGAATATATCAGTTCAGTTGGAAGTGCCATAGAGTATCCGACATTGAAAAGTATGCTATTAAAGTTTACTCTATGAAGTTCTTATTGAGGGAAAAGTCGACGAGTAGAAAAACAAATGTTTGAACTTTCCCAAAAAACGCTCCATAAAGCCTTATTGTATGGGGAAATTAAGAACTTTGTTCCGCATCTATGTTAAAACTTGCGTTTATCGAAATTCTTCCATAAAAAAAATTACTATACATTTAATGGGTTATTCAATGGTATTATTAGTTACTAGCTGTGCCCGCGGTCCGCCTGCGTGGAATTCGGTCTGTGTCAGTAAGCGGCTAATTCACCCCTCTCCCCTGGAGGCGGAACTTGAAGTAAAGTCCAGATAAAATATTATACAATTACCACTAAATAAAACTACACTCCAAAATCAATAGTTTTTCGCCCTTATTCAAATTTTTGACATGATTTAAAAACATAGAGTATATAATTAGTAGGTGTATATCGGACGATACAGTACCACTTTTCTATTTTTACGTTCTTGACTGTACCTATCCAAATTAAGTCCAAAGCAAATATCATCCAAATCAATTGGGTATGTTGTGACGTTGCCTTCATCCCAGACAGTGTTAATGGAATTAGGTACCTACTGCCTGGTCGCCTTTTTCGCCAATATCCGCGCATTAAGTGCCGCTGCCTGTTCAATTTTCGGCGTGAGTATGGCTCTCTAACAAACCCAAGAGTTCTCACGTCGCGTCATCTGGCTCAGGTCTCCGTATACGCTCCGAATGTGGTCTTCAACGGACGGAACGATCCTGCATAACGTCTCTGGTAATCGAACCAGGCCGTTGGTTTCCTCCAGAAATCCTTCTGCAACCTGAAGTAGTACCTGGGCGAATTCTTGCACATGTGAGCCTCCTCCTTGTTGACACCACCGAGCCACTTATCTCGTATTTTGTTGTATTATTAAATCAATTATGCAATTAAATTTGTTGATACCCCCTCCTCTAAACTTAAGAGTTAATTTGGCAAAAAGGTATTAATTTTAGCGCCACCTGTTAGTTTCGTAAGGTACTCGATACTTGTAGGCTCGTAGCACATGTTTGAGAAAAGTCTGCACCTCCTTCCTAAGTAGCGCAATAAGATTCTGGTGCAAACTTAACTCAATCAAGTGTAGTAGCTACCCTCCCTTTTAAGGGTTGAATTTTTATAGCCTGTAACCTGGCCGGGGATTTTTTCGACAGATTAGTAAAGTTTGCATCAAAATCTGTTCAGCTGTTTTCACGTGATGCGCGTACAAATAAACAGAAAAACAGACAAAAATTCTAAAACTGTTGGAACGTGTTCTGTTATCGATTTTAAGTATACCCGTCCAACTTTTTTTCAAATATCTTCCATGTACAGACTTTCGACCCTCTTCAGCTTTATTATATGTATAGATGTATAGAAGATTAATATTTTCATACTGTAAAAGTTGACTTTTCCACACAACTTTAAAGACTCCTAAAACAAGCTACACGTAAGGTAACTCAATTTTTTGTTTTGGATTTCTATCATAGAAACTACCATTTGGCATTTACATTTTATTTTTATGAGTGTACAGTCAACATCCCAATTACAACGAGCTGTTATTCCATTACCACCGTACCACCACCACCGTCCCCACTCCTATCTTTTCTTCCTGTACTCACGTTTCAGCCTATTACATTCCATTTACATTCAGAGGGGTTACTCTGAATCTCGAAATTCGAAGTTCGTAACGTGCCACCCCTCTTGCTCGCATGTTAATCTGATGACGCGATATCGAATTCAAATATCGAATTTCCAAGTAGCCTCTCAGCCATCATCAAGCTTAGTATTTGAACGTTGGTATTTGTTGCCATCATTAACACAAGTAAGTACTCATCAACCAACCTGACTTCTCTTTTTAGTGTCAAACGAAGCAGTAATTTAATCATCACTTCGTTTTGGTCTTTAGCAAGGTAGCAGCGAGCCATTTTGCGACTACTGCGGTGGTCGAAAAGTTAGTGTTCGTGGATTGCGCACGATGCGATGTATAACGAACAGCCTCAAGACTGAAGTTGGTACTTTTTGTATGAAGCAGTAATTTATTTTATCACCTGTAATAATAATAATATAATAATAATAATAAAGCTTTATTTATCCATGCAAAATGTACAATATTAAATTTCTAATTAAGTATCAATTGATTTGATGTAATTTAAATAATTTTAACTGTATATTTAGTATATTATGTCACTTGAATTAATTAAATAAAATAGTCATTTTTGTATGGACGCCCTTTGGGTAAAAGCCTCCTCCAAGGTATACCACTCGCTTCTATCGTTGGCTGTGCTTAGCCAATCCTGGCCTGCTATTGCCGCTATTTCGTCTGCCCATCGGGCGTACATCGGGCCATACCTGTAATTACGAATATTTAATCTAGTGGTTGGTGTGAAATTATTTTGACTATTCAACCCTATTTTTGCAATAATTAAATAATGATATTTACTCAGTAAGTAGACCACAAGGGAACTTATACAAGTCTACGGCATTTCCCAAGAGGAGACCACTGTTGAGAAGAAAGCCGAAACAAACAAACTCAACAGTCAGTCATTTTTTTCAAAGAAAAAAATGAAAATTTTTAAAAAAATTAGGTCCTAACTGCCTACCTGTACCAATTATATTAACGCTTCTTTAAATTATTTTACATCGGAAGTTAGATTGTAATCCATCTTTTTTACTATTTTTTTACCTTAATTAAAGATTGAAAGCAAGATTCATTTTCGAAAAATACTAATAAAATTAGACCTATTTCAGTTCTTCAGATTCCACTTTAATCAAAAACTAACTATAAGAGGCAATTAAGGAGTTCAGAATGTCATTACAAAGTTGAATCTCCTTCTATACATATAAAACAGTTTCGTGACTGGCATATCCAAAATTCAAAATTTTATTCTGTAATTAGGCCTCAAAGGCTATTTTACATTATCTCAAAAACTACTGGACGAATTCTTATGAAACTTTCCAGTTATGTACCTTTTAAATGAGAATAGGACATAGGCTATAATTTATGTCAAATTTCATCCCTTTTAGGGACGAAAAAGGGGGTGAAACTTTGTAAGCTATAAATTGTATCTCTACGCGGACGAAGTCGCGGACAACAGCTAGTATACTATACTTAAATTTAACCATGGAACTTAAAAAGAATAAATTATATTTGACCTCCCCGGCATGGAAAGGCGGTTTATAGTTTTTGTAATAACAAAAACATAAAACCGACTCCAAAAAAAACTAAAAAGTAAAAAAATAACGCCATAATTCAGGTTCTTCAAATTACTTACAAGTAACCGTGTGTATACTCAATCTATACAGTATATACAATTAATCTTATTTTGGCGTCGGTGCCAGATAAAGAATGTGTAAAATATTGAAAATTGACGATTTTAGTAGGTTGTGACACGATGGCACCGACTCCAAAATAACATTAATTGTATATACTGTATAGATTGAGTATACACACGGTCACATGTAAGTAATTTGAAGAACCTGAATTATGGCGTTATTTTTTTACTTTTTAGTTTTTTTTGGAGTCGGTTTTATGTTTTTGTTAAAAAGTTTCTTTATTTTACACTTTTTAGTTAATCGTTACTTAAAAGTGTATCTCGTGACGATTCAAACAAGCCCAAACACGGCTAGGATACATTATTTTATTACATAGATCTGGTGCCTACCTTCCGGCTCCATCATCAAATCAATTCAATGGTACCATTCTCATCAAGAACATTTAAATTTGTGACTATGAAGTTGCTTAGCTAAATTAATCAAGATATTTTGTTGCCACCCGTAAATCATTTATCATTGAGGAGTTCCGATGGCATTCTGTGGTCTTCTGCATCAGTTCCACTTCACCAATTTACACTTTCTGAATGCAAATGCTTATTATACCAAATCGCTCTTATAATACCAAAATCGCTATATGTATGCCTACAATATTTGAGGAGTTCCTTCAATTGCTCATGGATTCCATCATCAGATCTTCACTAAAATTAAATGGGACCAACTACCTTCTATAAAACCAAAAAAAAATTTTGAAATCGGTCAAATAGTCTTTGAGTAATCGGTGAACATCCAAAAAAAAAAAAACATTTTGTCGAAGTGAGAACCTCCTCCTTTTTTTGGAAGTCGGTTAATAAGTGTCCTTTAATTAAAACAGCAAAACTCGCTGGTATGCAATCTAACGAAGATAAACCAGGCCTAATGGTCTTATGAGAACTGATACGATCTAGACACTTCTCGAGACCTAAAGGTGCGTCCACATTTGTATCATTTGCCCGTATCAGATCATCGTCGCGTGGCATGTCCGCAATCTGATCGCTCGAAATCCATTTTGCTACGCGTATCAAACACTCGGATCGGACAAGCGCGGCATGATCGCGACGGTGCGACGTCCACAGTAGCTATCTTGACACGCGATCATGCTACGCGGTCATGATACGCCGCGATCCATCTCGAGTCGGTTTTTGCCCGATCATCTTCTGTCTCTTACATTGCAGCTACGCGTGAAAGACATGGCCGAGAGTCGTGGCTTGAGTCGCTGGCGCAGGTGTGTTACGGCGAATTTCCAAAGTACTGCCATTTTTAGTTGCTACGCGCGCGGTGCCGCCGACGCATGTGCGCTGCTGTCCACGCTAGTGCTCGGCGCTCGCGGCTTATCAGCTGTCGTGATAATGATCTTCAAGTTTCTGCACGGGTGTCAACCAATTTGATGTGCAATCGCAGAGTGCAACAGTTTTACACGGAACACAACGCTACTACAGAAGAACGATCACGCGAAAAATGATGATCGGCGAAATGCCAAAATGATCGGAGCGGTGAAACGATACGGCTAGCGTCCAAACAGCAGCATGCAAAATGATCGGCGCGGTGATCGGATACGGTGATACGCTACGGCTTAATATAATAAAAGGCCGGTTTGCTAACGGGACGTCCATACGGCGGTGTAGCGATATTGTGGAGGAAATCTGTGTTTCCAGATATGTCGGTCTTGAAGTGCAACAGTGTTCGTCTGGCGGCCATTAGGACTAATATACCAGGGTCTTCAGTGTTAATATTTAGTGTGTATATGCCAGTAAAGTTGCCTGAGAACTTACCGTTATTCACTGAAGTAATGGGTGAAATGTGTGCTATATGTGACGAACATACGGATATTGAAGCAGTATACATCCAGGGGACTTTAATGCGCACCCTGACGAATTATTCTGTAGAGAGATGTTGCAATTTTGTATCACGCAAAACTGGTACTGTGTAGATTTAGACAGGTTGGGAACCGAATCGGAAACATATACCTTTACGAGCGATGCCCACGGCTGTAACAGGTGGTTAGACCATTGCATCGTCACTGAGGCAGCACGACAAACTGCATGTGATATTAGGGTTAAGTATGACGTGTTCTGGTCCGATCACCTACCACTAATTTTAGAATGCAACCTGAGCAAATTGCACTTTAAGAACACATTGATTGAAATGCGTAACGAGGGTATAATATGTGGTGAGAGGGGGGCTCCGCAGGTGGAGTTATATCAGTCGATCTGTGATGATGAGCTCAAGCAGCTTGACTTTCCCGCAGAGCTAACGGAGTGTGCTGATAGTCTATGCAATGACCCGGGTCACAGAAGGGTATAAGATAAAATGTATATCAGCATAACTAACATTTTGACGGATGCTGCGAAGAAGTCGAGCAGGGTGGACCGGGCAAGAGGGGAGGCAGAGGTCAGGTAGCCGGTTGGAATAAATACGTGGCTGACGCTCACAGGCATGCCAGGAGTAAGTTTTTATTATGGCTGACGTATAACAAGCCTAAGCAGGGTACCATTTATCGGGATATGGTTGAGAGCAGAAAGCTTTTTAAGTCCAAGTTGAAGTGGTGTCAGGACAGGCAAGAGCAAATTAAATGCGACATTCTGGCCACTAATAGAAAAAATAAGGACTTTAAAGCTTTCTGGAAGAATACTAACAAATGGAATGTGAGGGCGGGTGTCCCTGTGAGCGTGGGTGGCGAGAGTAATCAGAAAACCATTGCCAATAATTTTAGGCACGCGTTCGATGTCAGTCCGCTCTTGAGAACTAGTGGTGGAGATGTATGCAGTGCTGAGACGGTCGCGGGTGTTAGCTTCGGTAGATTTACTTCTAAGAAAGTGAATAAAATCATTATAGATATGCAAAGGGGTAAGTCGCCGGGGCACGACGGTCTCAGCATTGAGCACCTCAAACATGCGGGAAAACACTTGCCTCGCATTCTGGCCATGTTTTACACTTTGTGTCTCAGTCACACGTATCTGCCTATGCAGCTCACACGTACAGTGGTAGTGCCAATTGTAAAAAACAAGACTGGCGATTTGTCAGACCCGAGTAATTACAGGCCCATCTCCCTGGCAACTATACATGCTAAAGTCCTTGACAGTCTACTTAATGCGCAACTTTGCAAACATATCAAACTTCATGACGCACAATTTGGCTTCAGGCCGGGGCTGTCTACAGAATGTGCGATTTTGTGCCTTAAGCGAGCTGTCGGGTACTATAAGGACAGAATCACGCCCATATGCGTATGCGTGCTTTCTGGACTTATCGAAGGCATTTGACCTGGTTGTTTACGAGAAGCTGTGGAGCAAACTACCGAAATCGGGAGTACCAAGTGAATACGTTGCGTTGCTTAAGCATTGGTAAAACAGCCAGGTCAACCGGGTGAGATGGGGGGCAGAGGAGTCTGACGAATACAAGCTGCAGTGCGGGGTAAGGCAGGGAGGGCTGACGTCGCCTCTCCTTTTCAACCTCTACGTGAACGAGTTGATCGAGCTGCTCGGAAGCGCACATGTCGGTTGTCATATATAGTGGCGATGTGTGTTTTAACAATATAAGCTACGCGGACGACATGGCGCTGCTGGGGCCCTCGGTTGACTCGGTACGGCAGCTTATTAAAATTTGTGAGGGTTACGCCGAGCAGCATGGGCTTAGATAAATTACGGCCAAAAGTGAGCTGCTTATTTTCAAAGCACGTAAGTACAACCCGACGATTGTGCCTAGGATCATGCTGTGCGGCGTGCCACTAAAAGTAGTCGATCGCTTCAAGTATCTGGGGCATGTGCTCACAGACGACTTGAATGATGACCTGGATTTGGAAAGGGAGAGAAGGGCGATGGCAGTCAGAGGTAACATGCTCGCCCGCAGGTTTGCACGTTGTGACGAGTCAGTTAAATTGACGTTCTTTAGAGCCTACGGTCAGACGTTTTTTTTACACGTGCAGCCTGTGGGTGTGGTTTACACAAAGGGCCTATAACGCATACGCGTACAATATAATAACATCCTGAGGATGCTTTTGCGGCTGCCGAAGCACTGCAGTGCATCTGGTATGTTCGCGCTAGCGCGACTAG
The DNA here is from genome assembly GCA_905404275.2 of Hedya salicella. NCBI lineage: Eukaryota > Metazoa > Arthropoda > Insecta > Lepidoptera > Tortricidae > Hedya > Hedya salicella. The sequence continues at coordinate 19,473,381 of FR990113.1, forward strand.
ATGACTTTTTGCGATCAGGCGAAAGAGAGCAGCTTCCATGCTAAGACGAGTGCGCGGCAGCAGCAACGAGCTACTCAGGGCATTGGCCGAAAGACTCGACTGCCCAATTATAAAGTTTTGGGTTGAGGTTGCTATTGGGAGAGCTAAGTAGCCGCGCTACCTACTTTTCGCACTCTCAATAGCTACTTATTTTTAACTTATTTTTATTTTAAATGCTTATGTCTACTAACATAGTAAATAAGATTTCGCTAACTAGCACAAATACGGATCTCTGTGGTCTGAAATAAACGACTTTTATTTTTTTTAATGTGGACGCGTTTCTTCTCGTGGCGGCGCAAATGATACGGAATGCCGACAGTGAGCGTCCAAGCAGCGCGATACGCAGTCATGCCACGGGACGATGATCGGATACGAGCAAATCATACAAGTGTGGACGCACCTTAACTCAGGCCCAGAAGCGGCGCCTTTGGTTATATCTACAATTTATATGTCAGTTAGATTTTCGATGCATTAAAAATAATAGATATGTCACAGAACGCCCCGGCCTTACCTACCCCAATCGGGCGCGGATGGAATTAACGTTTGTGAGTTTGCACTCTGCAGTAAACGGATTCAGTGGGCTCCCCCCACGCAAACTCACAAACGGGAATGCCATCCGCAGCCGCTTAAAGTTGGGATGGGACGCAGTGCGCAAGGCAAGGCACCTATGAAATTGAATAGTTTATACGTGTATGGGGGTTGTAATATGACCCGTAGCGACGAGCCCGTCAACGCTGCGTTCGACGCTGACGGACCAATATATTTTGACCAGTGATCTGGAACATGTACAGCTACTCCACGTATCTAGTTATTTTATGGACGAACTGATGGCGATCGAGTGCGAAGTTTTAGTTAGCGCTATTGTAGTGCCTCACAGATGTTCGCTGAAGCGCGCGTAACCAGAGAGGCTACTCTGTAACCCAAAAAAAACTTCCTGTCCGCAATCAGAAACAGAGGGGTTACTCCGAAACTCGAAATTCAAAGTTCGTATGGCGCCGTTCCGCTCACGCAAATACATCTTAACATGAGAGCGAGGGGGACGCCACGTTACGAACTTTGAATTTCGAGTTTCGGAGTAACCCCTCTGTTTCTGATTGCGGACAGGATTGACTGTTCGTACATTATGCACTGTTGTGGACTTCACAAGCCCCTCACAGTAACAGTGAATCGTTTTGTTTGTTTGTTTGTTACTAAATAGATAAATATATGTGTGTAAATATATATTTGCATATACACAAACGGATAAATATATAACAATACTTATTCAATCTTATAAGCATGAAAAGCATTAAATGACGAGGTCTGGGGTCTACAAGACATAACTTTTTTTCTCAAACATGCAATGAAATATTGATGTTATGTTCCTTATAATAGGCTGCGAAGTATGACGTTTCAAGTGCGGCTAGGCCAAGAGGTCGTTAATGGAATTTCATACAAATCATGTAGGTCTAGGCATTCCACATAAATTTGTGGCACAGGCATCATGACATTCTGCCACTAAGCGTATTAAAAAATAAAACTTTTTTTTGTTGTTTACCTCAGACTTATCCGTCTATATGTCTTCAGCCGGCAACCCTTTTTGTACCGGCCTCTGTAGTAATGTACTATAAGTTTTCTTTATGACGCTACGGTTTGTGACTGCTTGACGGACACAGATTTTTTTTTTTTTTTTTGTCTGTTCTCTGTGATCTCTTTTGGCCAGAGAGGCCATTTTAGAGTTACTGTAGTGAGTGACTGCTTGACGGACACCGTAATCGTAATATTGTTACTAATATATCCTTTAAAATTTATTTTACCGAACCTAACTAACACCTTATGAGCCATGAGCTTGAAATAAACGTTAATTAATTTTTTAAAAATTGCACCTCTTCTTAGTAGCAAGTAACGTATCTACAGTTGTAACTGCTTTTCCTAAGCGGGTTATTTCCATCGATGTAACTAATTGGTTTCTGGGACCAGTTATTAAAACAAATGTGAATGCGCAAAACAAGCTAACAACTAGGGTGATATTTTTATCCACAGATGTCATTAGCAATGTCACAAAGAGACACTTTCTGTCACTTTTAAATTGCGATGAGCCAATTTTTTAGAAGGCATGGTCATTCAAACACTATTTCGAGGAATAGGTTTCATTAACCGTACGCAAAAATCAGATTAAAGAAATATAATTCCTAGGATGAGTCATTCGTGTTTTTAATTTTGACTTTCATTGGTCCTTGCCAAACCTTAGTAACAGACGTCAGTCAATACTGACGTCACTCAAAATATCTCCTAGGCAAAATAAACTCATCCAAATGTAAAACGCATGAAATCTTAGAATAGCCTATTTTAACGAAAAAAATATATGAAACCAAAGGTAATTTTTTTAGCTCATCCTTATTGTCATTTTTTTTGATAAACTAGAAGGCGGGCCGCAACTTCGTTCGCGGAGAAGAAAAAGTCATTATCCCTTTTTTTTCTTCAGCGTAGTCGGGTAAAAAGTATCCAATAACCATCTGGAGATACCCAGCTACCCGTGTATCAAAAATAGTTGAAGTCCGATTAGCCAATTTGGTGTGATGAAGCCACACAAAAAATCCAAAAAAATATATTTTTCAATTCAGTGTGCTTTAAATAGTCCGTTACAATAGGTTTTTTGAAAATATATTCAATGTACAGACATTTCATTTTTACGACTTTATAATAGTACTAGCTTCTGCCCGCGACTTCGTCCGCCTTAAATTCGTTTATCGCGGATAAGGGTATTTTTCGGGAATAAAAAGTAGCCTATCCTTCCCCGGGACTCAAACTATCTCAATACCAAATTTCATCCAAATCGGTTCAGCGGTTTAAGCGAGAAGAGGTAACAGACAGACAGACAGACACACTTTCGCATTTATAATATTAGTATGGAAATATGGATATTAGTATGGATAGATAACTGTAGGTATCTACAGCGCGATTCCTAAATCGTGAACAGAAATATTTATTTTTTGATGCACCTCTACAATACAATACAGATTCAGAATTTCTGATTCTATTGGCAATTAAATAACATTCAACATAATTTACCGTTACAAGCCTTTCTGGTGTCACTCGCATTTTGTAGTGACGTGTCAATTTTGTCATTCATGTGTCAAATAGACAAATGCGTAAAAAATGTAGGGTGACTATTAGTTATTTTAATAACAAGGAAATACCTACATCTTTCATCTAAAAAAGATTATGCTATCCTTTGCTCTAATTATCACTTAGGAAAAAACCGGCCAAGAGAATGTCGGACCATGCTCAGTGTAGGGTTCCGCAGCCGTCCATACGTAAAAATGCACTACATATGGAAAAAATACGATATGAAAAAGTGCACCAGTAAAAGACCGTATCTCCACGGCACTTACGTCCTTTTGTTGAGAAGCACAGGTTTTCGTCAATAACTCAAAAACGGTATATCCAATCATGTTGATGTTATTAAGGTATATTTTTGTGATTTTTTCGAATTTCTTTGACAAGGTTTATAAAATAGATGCCACACATTGATAATGCTGAAATATTTTTTTTCAGTTTTCTGTTACATGTATGGAGCGCCTAGAATTGTTATCTTTAATTATTTAACTATCTAACTACGTAGCGGCCTACACAAGACACTTATGCTCCAAATTTTGAGTTAAAATGCCTGTGACATACGGACGGACAGACGGACGGACGGTCGGACATGACAAAACTATAAGGTTTCCGTTTTTGCCATTTTGGCTACGGAACCCTAAAAGTATTTTTGTTCACGGTTTAGAGGGGTCACTGAATGTCGAAATTCGAAATTCGCCTCCCTCTCGCTCTCATGTTAAACTGTATTTCAGTGAGCGAGATGGCGCCATACGAACTTCGAATTTCAGTAGTAGCCTCTTAGGACTCGCCATGTATATCAACTGTTTCACAATCAAAGCTTTCATCCCTTAATTTTCAAAGGATTGGTCAGTTACTGTTCTAGATAGGGATGAGTGGAAAAAAGAGAAGGTCTTTGCCCTACAGTGGAGCAGTACAGTCAGCATTGAATAGTTCGTGACACCCAACGTCGCCATAAATTTTGTTCGGCTACTTACACGTCTTTATGACAGTTGGAATAAGGTTGTGTACCAAACTATTTGGCGACTTTGCATATCACTATCTATTTGATGCACAGACTGTACAGACTGATATACTTAATCTATACTATTATAAAGTTGTAAAAATGGAATGTCTGTACATTGAAGGTATTTAAAAAAATGATTGTTACGGACTATTAGGATGACACTAAATTGAAATAGTATTTTATGCAATCGTTTTCTTTTTCAGTCGAGTACCGTGTTTAGAGCACGAAGCTTGCTGAGTGGCCTAAGTAAGGTACGAGACCTAAAAAGCTAATTATATAACTATTGTATACAATACTTTTTCTACGAGTAGGTATCATCATCATCATCATCATCATCATCATCATCGTCATCATCATCATCATCATCGTCATCATCATCATCATCGTCATCATCATCATCATCATCATCATCATCATCATCATCATCATCATCATCATCATCGTCATCATCATCATCATCATCACCATCATCATCACCATCACCATTACCATCACCATCACCATCACCATCACCATCACCATCACCATCACCATCACCATCACCATCACCATCACCATCACACTCACCATCACCATTACCATTACCATCACCATCACCATCACCATCACCATCACCATCACCATCACCATCACCATCACCATGACAATCACCATCACCATCATCACCATCATCACCATCATCATCACCATCATCGTACCTCAATTATCTTCGACTCATTCATTCGACATATTCATAAGCCAACACTTCAATTCAAAGTGTTGGCTTATGAATATATCAGTTCAGTTGGAAGTGCCATAGAGTATCCAACATTGAAAAGTATGCTATTAAAGTTTACTCTATGAAGTTCTTATTGAGGGATTAAAGTCGACGAGTAGAAAAAAAATATTTTTTGATTTTTTTGTGTCGTCTTATGTGTCTTCATCACGCCAAATCGGCTAAACAGATTTCAACTATTTTTGGTACACAGTAAGCTGGGTCTATCTCCAGATGGTTATCAACTACGCTGAAGAAAAAAAGAGCGGTTATGATTTTTTCTCATCCGCGAACCAAGTTGCGGGTGGGGCGGGGCACCTTCTAGTAATATAATAATTATCCTACAAGGAAAGTATTTCAGTCATTCAGTCGTCTGCGTTTCGCAGATAATGTAAATGTTTTATGTCCTTTCGACCGAAATAAATAGCCAAAGTAACGTGGTCAATGTAGAGTATTTTACAAGAAGACATTTATGGGCTAAAGATATCTACCAAAACGCTGTGAAAACCAGTAAAGAAAACATGTAATACTTGAGATTCCTGTTTTGTTATGTTTGTAATTGTTCATGGAAAGGCTTCTAGATGGCGCTAATTGTAATACATCACGTTTGATTGAATATTATTATCCAGTGGCGAAAATAACGACGCCATAAGAAATACTTAAGTAATTTAATTTAAGAAAGATCATCATATCATAATACCAAGACAATGCGGCAAGCAAGACAAAAATACGCCATAATCGGAGTGACTCCGTTCTGTCGGAGGTAGTATTTTTTGTGCCGAATAATCTGGTACAAAACCGCGTGGAACTTGTAATATACTCTATTGCACAAAACGCAGTTATCACACTGATAATTTATCGCATGGCTATAATAATACTATGGCTATGGTTTTATACTATCTTATACATAGATATATAGGTTTATATGTATAGATAGGTTTTCCTTTTACAAGGCCTAGTGTAAAAGGGGAAAAAAACGAGTCTTAGATTTTCTAAACAAGAAATTATCGTCATTAGCTACGCATAAAATTATTTTCTCTGTCAAGGGAGTAAAAAGTATTTTTACGGTTTTTTACATTGAAATTTTTAGCATGCCAACCAGATCCGGTACTTGGTAATGTATCTTGTCTAGTACAGCCTATTACTTAGTAGTTAGGTAATTACTAGTACATAGTTTTAGTGTAACTAAAGTACTTGCTAATGAATTTATTAATTAATCTGTACATCACGCAAGCACTTTTTTTAAAAATCGACATAGGTCGAGACTCACTCTTTCACTGAGGGTTCTATTCAAACTTCTACGGTAAAAAGAAAAGAATATTTGAGAATTTGGAATATGGGTTATAAAGGGCTTGATTAGCACAGCCCTTTCGTTATGATACCCTACTTGCCTAGTAGCGAGACCTTGAGTTTTTGGCCCTTTGAATCATTTAGGCACACTTGGGCAATACAGATTATAACCATTCCAAATTTAAAATAAGAATATAATAGCATAAGTAGTTATGAGATATAGCGCTATAACAGTTGGACATACAGACAGACAGAATCGCACCATAAGGGTCCCTTTTTACTACGGAACCCTAAAAAGTCTACAAACTAGGTACATTTTGTATGAGAACTGTAACATAGTAGCAAGTATCACTCAAAGATAGTTGCTATCAGTCATAAACAACTGTAAATATAAACATGTATGTATACATCGATAGTTTATCACGGGTCGTCCCGGTCAGTCCCCGACCGTCTACCGTCCGCTACGCGTTGGATTTATTATAATAATTATTAATCGATTATTAAAATAATAGTGTTAATAATGTGCTAATGGATCCGGAGCGACAGCCGTTGTTGGCCGATGTGAGGAGTCGGCGTAATAGGTACAGGTGACTACAAAAATAATAATCATATCGCGTATATTCTCTAACCTTGTGTTGGGGTAATACGGAAGTAGAGAGAAGTTCGAAAGTTACTTTATTTCATCGCCTTTAAGAGTATTTTCGGTAAACTTTTAGTCTTTCCCATACTTCCATCTTATCTCAGCGCATCTTACATAATTATTATGCCTGTATATCCGACTGTTATCTACTTTTGCAATATCTAGTCGTAGATGGCACAAGACTAACTGGCACAACACTAAGCAATAGTTATATGTTATGCAAGGATGCATATGCAAGGAATTTAAAATTGAACCACGAGCGGAGCGAGTGGCGCAAATATAAATTCCTGAGCATAACGAAGACGAATGCTAAAATGATCCTTTTTTCATTTAAAACTAGTTATAAAATATAGATTGTTATTATATTGTATTGTGTAAATAAAAAGATGAAAAGGTGTTGGTGGGCCTATATGACAGCTTATACGGTACGGCAAGAATAGCAGTACATTTACAGCCATTTTAATCGAAAACATCAATGGTGCATTTACCGTACCTTATAAGCTGTCATATAGGCCCACCAACATCTTTTCATCTTTTTCTTTTTTTCGAAGCCACAGAAAAATCTGTATTTTTTTTCTGACGATAATGCGACTTAGTCCTACCTATAAACAAAATTTCAAGATTTTTGAAATTTTTTATTCATTCCCCATTCATTAATTATTTAAAACAAGCTTCTGCCAGATAAGGGTATTTTTCCGGGATAAAAAGTAGCCTATGTCCTTCCCCGGGACTCAAAATATCTCCATACCAAATTTCATCCAAATCGGTTCAGCGGCTTAAGCGTGCAGAGGTGACAGACACACTTTCGCATTTATAATATTTAGTATGGATGAGCTACACCAGTCAATATAAGACTTTAAAACGACATAACTATTTTTGTCACTATCAATCTAATTTAATTGTGTCTTATATTTTTGGGGCACTGGTCCCACCGCCGACGATCAGCGAGAAAACGAGTTGGTGAGCAGCGAGAAGCGAGTGTGTGCCTAGCTTCAATAGGTTTGTCGCTCGGCTATAAGCGAGTGTTCGAGTGCGACGGGCTATTACTCGCACCACTCGCTCGGTAGCGCTGAAAAATCACCGCTGGTTAGTCTCGCAGTGTGAGTTCTAACCGCCAAACGAGCATCGCTGAGCTAGTTTTATCTTATCTCTCTAGAGAGAGTTCTCGCCGGCAGCGTGAACAGCCAGCGATGAACTATTAATATATTGTCTCTTTTACTGACACAGGATCTATATCTTTTTTTCGTTTCTTGAGCGAGAAAATCACCGATAGCTAATCGCTTCCTCGCCCTTGGTGGGACCAGTACCTGACAGCGGTAAAGGTAATACACTTAAATAATTAGTAAATCAAAAACAATTCGAATAATGTTGTAATATACACGTATATTGTGTAACGGCTAGGGATTTTTAATGGTATTTTGGCAACGCAATTAGTTGTAAACAAACAACTCATTAATATTACAACCTATGACACAATGCATTCATAATTATAATTATGTTGCATTGGTAGGTTACTTACTCGTACCTGGTTATTGTAATACTCTGTCGTATTTCATACCACATTTTACTGTGCAACCGTACAAGGGTCAAATTCAGAGCGTTTCAACCACACTCATTAGTGTCACCGCATGGTGCCTTCTATTACAGAATCGAATGAGATAGTATACCTTCCTGTGTAGAAGTTCTGCTCAACATGCCATTCGAATCTGTACTTGAAGGCACCATTAATTAATGCCGTGACACTAATGAGTGTGGTTAAAACGCTCTGAAATTGATCCACAAAGGCCATAGTCGGGTTTCTATAGTAAGTCGGCCTTTACATCAAATGGGCTCTGATTTCTTTGTGTGAGTACCTCTTATAGTGAAGAATATTTTTGATGAGTATGAGTATCCTACATGTTATAGTTTTTGACTTATGATATTTAAAGAATTTTTTAATGTACTGTTCTTCAGGATGTATTAAAGCGATTTGCTTCAAATTTAGAAATTATGTTCCTTAGATAGATTTGCATCGACACCCAAAAAAACAATATTAGTTATAATATAAAAAAGACCAAACGAAAAATATTAATATTACTTTGTTATAAATGGGTGGAATAACTTTTCCTTTTCTGTCCTGTACTCAGAGACTCGGGAGACAAAAAGTGACGGAGTAACGGTACAAGCGTTTTCAACCGTTCTCAGTTTCCTGTCGAATATTTTGAAGCAATAAGAGACACAATGATGAGCGTGAAGATTTGATATTAACGACATACTGTGCTTTCGATACGAGGAAAAGTCATAACCCATCTTTTTTTGACAGCTTAGTCGGATATAGATAAAGATATGCGACAGAAAACTGAGAGTGGTTGAAGCGCTTTTAGAATAACCCTAACCTAGAATAATGCTAACATTGTAAACTACTAGCGTACTGACGATATGGGGCCTTTAAAATAACTAGTTATATTGACTAGAAAAAAAATGGTTTTCCCTTTAAATCGTAGTTTTAAAGAATAACTTAGGAGACGTAACTATGGCAACAAGATACAGAAAACAAATTATTGACCCAAATGTTTTAAAATCAAACACTCTCTTTTTAGACCATTAACCTTCGAGGAGGTCGTTGCTGTCCGCCAGAACAGCATCTGGCGCCGCTCCCGGCTGATCCTGATCCTCATATTCTGGGCGACCATGGCCATGTTCCTGTCCATAGTCGCCAGCCTGCTACTGAACTCACACTGCCGTCTGGAACTGTCTTCAGTGCCGGGAGTCCCGCCTACTCATCTGACACTCACCCCGCTTATAGCCAGTGGACGCGATGTCTCCACGTACTAAGTGTAAACACTAACATTATACCTATAGGTAATTATATTATCAAGGGACAGGCAATCGATTTCATAACCGCCCATTTGTGCTCACCCTTCAGCAGCGGCCTGTGGTCAATACAGGCACAAAGGCACTGCCTACAATGATCGACCATGGCTCCATACAGGCACAGAGGAACTGCCTACCCTGAAGCCCTGAACGACCGTGACTCCATATAGGTACAGGAAAATTGCATACTTTGGCCAAAAACCCTGCCCTCAGGCACAGTATAATAAAGAGTACTACGTACAGTATGGACACTGCCTGAAAGTGCCGCCCACCCGCGCTCGGTTACCTCGCAGTTACCGGCTGAGGTAACTGAACTGTGAGCGGGAAGAGGGCGGGTGGGCGGAGCCGATATTTACAACGCCATCTATGAATAAGAATTATTATTTAAAGTTATTCAACTTTGTAAGCGCGATACAGTATTTAAATGTTGCGATTTACTCATTATTAGCTGTTTCAGTTAATGGTTACTGTACTATCTTTATCTGAATAATAATAACATCGTTAAATATTTCGTTTTAGAGCGCCATCTAGTGTTAACCAGGATATCCCCTTGCAGTCGGCGCACGATCTAAAGTATAGCGATTGACTATCCTCTTGTTTTAATAGTCGTTGATGTAAGATAAATGTCCCAGTGCGATCACATTAGTTAGCAATATCAACCTTAATTCGTAGCAATAGAGGTCACAAACAGGGCTTCAAATCTTGGATAAGGTGTCAAACATTGGGACGTTTATCTTATTGTAGGTATAACAGAAAAGACAGCTTAAAAATATAAATCATTTAATCAACAATTAGAAAATTACTTTTATGGGCATAAAACATTTGTCTGAGCGGTTCAACCGCCGTCAGTCCCCTGTCACAAATATTAAAAATAAAAACCCCAACATATACTGACTTTCATACAACGATATACTGCAAATTTAGTCACTATTCATCTTCAGAAGTCGAAATAGGTAGTGCCTATTTTATTTACCTAAACTAAGCGGGAAAACTTAATTAAGAGTGGTTATAACCACCATAAAATATGATTGATTTTTATTGAATGCGGGATTTGCCGGATTAGTTAATTTCATTATTATTAATTAATCACTCTCAGGATCCCATTATTCATGAATAACAACTGTCAAATGCAGAGCATTCAAATGCTTAGACAACCCAAAAGTGGTCATACAATAGGTCCGTCGAACATAGGGCTGACCCGGAGTGTGAATTTGTATTAAAAATAACTCATTCGGGGAATATCCCATTCAATTAAAATAATAATTATTTTTGTTGGTTAAAACAACTCTTAATTACGTCCTCCCGCGAAGTTTAGGCAGACAGGCACGACCTATTCCGATTTCTGTTCATCTTATTTAACTTTGATTGTGACTTGTTCCTTTAATATTTAGGACAGGGGACTGACAGCGTTTGAAACGCCCTGAGAAATACCCTTTGTACAAAACATCTCATTAATATTTATTTATAAGTATTAAGACATTTAGGTTAGTAATACAGAACAAAGAGGTATACAGTCACATTCAGAGAAAAGTAACTCTTTATCGCATATGTTTGTGTATTGGTAGTATGCGTGCCTCTCTTTTTCTGGCTGTACCTATACTTAAACACTAGCCACGAATATTAAATAACTGGCACATAGTCTCTGTTTTGACAAAGACATTACAATGTATAAACCTTATTTTTAAAAATGTAAGTTAGCTTGTATTTCGATGTATACAGAGTTAAAATTGTACCTAAATGTTTAACATTTCTATTAGTAATCTGACTTATGTTAAAATGCAGGTCACACTATAAACAGACTTAAGATATGAATTAGAATATTATAAAACTATTTGCAATTTCATTGACAAAATACGGAACCTTAAAAACGAACACAACGCCACAATATAAAAATACATGAATTTAATTGTAATTCAACATTCCGCTTCCAAACTTCACACTACGCTGGCCTAATATTACAGGGTTGTATGTTACATTTTCAGGGCAGTTAAAACTACTATATGTCAGTATGACAATGTTGAAACTTCAATTGTCTAAAAGTGAAACATTGGCCAGCGACTTATACTTAGGCAGTGTTGACGGCGACGATGTTGTTTTGTTTAATATTTTCGAGACATAATTATGGATGATTATATTCAAAACTTCGCAATTAATCATATATGTACATAGCGGTATCTAAGATCTTCGAACTATTTCTGCGTGATACAGTTGGTTTTTTTTTATTATAGATAGGTAAATACATATTAGAATCAGTTTATTTTTTAACATTACATTTTCAACAATAATAATTCTAACCCTTTCGGAGCACATCTTTGGAAACGAGAGTAAATTAATGAATACATAAAACTATATTGTCCCTTCATGTCTATTGTTCAAACTTATGAATTTGATGTACTTCGATAACATTCAGTTAAGTTTGATGAACTGCATCCATCAAACATTTCGATACCATACATCTTCAATTCCTTTTTATTTTGTATTGCCTAATAATACGACAGATTCTTCAAATTTTCCTCTACTCAAAGAAGACATCGATTTTTGACGAGAAGACCGATTATGTACATCTAATTGTAATCTCCTATACTTTATATGGTTCTTATATGCCTGGTGCGCAATAGAAAAAACTTGTATTGTATCGACCAAAAGTTAAATCGCACCTATAAAATAACCAACCGTTCCGCGACGCGATCTAATGTAGCCGTCCCACTCACTAAAATACTGTTTCACAACAGAGCGAGAAGGAGGCACAATACGAACTTCGAAGTATTTTAGACATACAATCTTTGTTAGTTAGACCCCCTACGTAGATAAAGGATACCTAGATTAATGATAGTGTTTTTAGTTTGCAATATCACGTGATAAGCCGACACAATGAGTCGGGTATGGAATACAGCGCGTACAGCTGCGTTTCGTCCGAGGATCGACTCTGGTTGCTCTGTTTGCTGAAGTTGATCAACTCTTCTTGCGCTTCTTCGAGAATTTTCTGCCGTTTTGGGAAACTGAAACAAAAGTATAATTTGCATTGAGACGACCATCCATAGCAATGGCACATGATTAGTAGGTATGAAATGTGGAGTGTCAAATAACTCCTAATCTCATTAATTGAAGTGAGTAACACCTATATAATTATTGAACTGGAAATTTAAACAGACGTCAACTCATAAAAAGATTCGTATCATGCCAGCAAGTCTTAGGGCCTATGCACACTGCGTTTCTTAAACGCGGCATAGACGCGTGTTTGTATCGATATAAACGTAATACGCACGCGAAGCAATATGCTGCTCTGTGGAATGGAATGAAAAACTGTCGCCGCGAATTCCTAGAACGCGGTGTGTATAGCCCTTTAGTCATCCAGGAGAAAAAGGGCACATACTTATAGCAAAAGCATAAATTACGTAAGTTAATATTGTAACAAATGCTGCAGGTATATAGAAAAAAGGGCGTGTCTGGAAATAACAATTACGTTACAACTGGTATTTTGCATTAGTCAAGAAGGGTTTTGGTTGTCATATCGAAGGGTTTTGGGGGTTCAGATTTCTACAATGGCATTCATTTTGGACTTCAAGATAATAGATCGCTTTTTAACAATTCGTCATGGGTATCGTTTTCAAAGTTTATAAGGGTGTAGATTTCGAATACAGCGACGCCGTATTTAAAAATGGGTACCATTATTGACGGTTTTGTTGGACGACTGTATGTTAGCACAGAGACGTAGGTATCGTTTGCGCTACCACGTGCCTTGCGCTTACACGGGTTACAATCGCACGCCGAGGCATACTGCGCAGGGCATGCTGTGCGACAGCATCCTTTGCAGGCCCGCGGCACCAGGATAGACGTCGGCCGGGTGTTAAGCTACGAGTCACTACACTAGACTCACTCGCCGACGACGCCTGCGACGGCTTGCGCGACGTCCTGCGCGTGGAGCGGCGCGGCGAGGCGCGCACACAACGCCCGCACGCAGGCGGCGTCGCACGCCAGCGCGAGGCACGCTGCGCGACAACGTGACAGCATCGGTTGTAGACCCAGGTTCACCAGGATAGATGTCAATTGGGTGTTGATCTGTGGATAATTTGACATTTATTCGTCCAAATACTTATTGTAGACCATAGTAGAGATATCATACGGATACATTCCCCTCTGCCAAACTAATCGCGACCAGTCAGCGAGCCAATCAGTTTATACGGTAAATTGTTAGTGTGTGGGTGTTTCTTTGTTTGTAGGTGATTTCTTTTAATTGTGTGCGTTTGTAGAAAAAGGAATATTTCCGTAGTGTGCTGTACGTGTTTACCTCACACCCCGCAAAAAATGCATGAAAAATTTGTTCGGTAATAACACGGCTTTTCATTTTCATTAGTTAAACGCTCTTAGTATTTACCCAATAACATTAGAATAGGGTGTTTGCAGGCAACAATAAATGTTAGAATTACGCATTTATGATAGTTTTCATTATAAGACAAACGAAGGTATCGTTTTCTTATAACAAAAACACAAGTTTTTTTTTATCGGTATGGTATGTCACTGAAAACGCCAATCGCCATGTTGTTAAGCAAATTACGTCACTATATAGTAGAAGCATTTGTTGCACATATACAGTGTGGAATAAAGTCGCCTTGAGCGTCACACAATCGTTATTGCAAAATGCACGTTTGACGTTTGCTTCTGTTATTATGACGTCATATAATGGCGGTTATCTTTTAAGCGTAACTAAGTATTGGTTAATTTTCAATAAATATTTTTTGGCATTTAGCGATATTATTCAAAGGAGATAAAAATACCAGTAGATTACCTATGTAAGAAACATATTAAACTATTTCAATCAGAACGGCAAATAACAAAATATAGCAGTTGGCTTTTAATATTAACATCGTTCGCTATCGCCTTATATGACACTAAGGTTACAATCCCAATATATAACCGGAGAATCTCAGGTTATTTATAAACAATGTAATCTTTACTGCCGGGTCTGCCTTGGGTTCATTGATAAAACAACAATCATGTGATTCAGGGTTCGTTCACTGACAACTCGGCGAGTTTTTTTTGTTTACTTATTAGAGAGTTTGAGCGTGCCGTACCTAAAAGGTTGGAAGTTAGTAAAGCCTTAGTTTCAGTAATTGTCAGGAGCACGCGAATGTTAGGCACTGGTCCCACCAAGAGCGAGGAAGCGATTAGCTCTCGGCGATTTTCTCGCCCTAGAAACGAACAAAAGATTAAGATCCTGTGTTAGTAAAAGAGACACAAATATTAATAGTTCATCGCTGGCTGTTCACACTGCCGGCGAGAACTCTCTCATATATGTATCTCTTTTTTTGACACGGAGTCTACATCTATTGTGCGTTTCTTGAGCGAGTTGGGCGAGACAATAGTCGGTAGTTGCTCGCTTTCACGCCGGCGGTGGGACTAGTGCCTTATGATACTGTCCCGCTCTGCAAATTGTTTTTCTACTTTTTAAATAAGTTAACGTAAAGTTAAATGTAATTGAAAATAAGCCTAATATTCATCATCATCATCATCATCAGGGCCCGTACGTTTCGGGCCAATGACGTCAAACCACACATAGAATTATTTCAAATAGTCTTTTCGTAAACTGTTACAACTTTATCGACCTCTTTAAGAAAAATCATTTGATTTCACTGGCTAAATATATATTTATGAAATAAGGGATAAAAATATATGAAAGATAGAAAAGATTCGAACACACTACGGACACAGTCCACTGTACGTAGTTCTTCATAGTGTCGAATTCCTTAGACTATTGTTATTTGTGAGAATTTAGAATTATTGATAAAAATATGTTGTATACCGTATTTCGACTTTTTTTTGGACGATAAAAATATCTGTTTATTTTAAATATCCATATTGTTAATTTGGCTTCAATTATAATTTTGCGTAGAATGTAGTATTAATCAACCGATATTGGCACTTACAATGGTCTTTGACTGACATTGTCATTCAGATGAACAAAAAGTTGACGTTGTAATTGTTTAGTTTTTGTATTTTCACAATTATAATGTACTATTTCTGTTTCCTACTGTATAAAAAGTTGCTTTAAAATGTCATCCTTACAAGAATATTGTTACAATTTTCCGTTTTCAGAGGTTCGGTAAGAAGCTTCATTAAACTAGTTTGATTTTATCACAACATTCTGTGTGCAAAATGACGTCATTTTACATCATCGGCATGAAAAGTACGAGCCCTGATCATTATCATGATGATGATGAATAAGATGATGTTGCTTAGTTTTTGAATAAAAAACAAGTTATATAGACGAAGTAAGGTCATAATTCGTCTTACCTGATTTTCGCAATATCTCTTGGAATTCTTGGTCATCTTTTCACTAGCCGTGATGAATGTGACGGATATGATAGGACTGTTGGACTTTTCCACGTCGTTCCAGCTTTGGTATGTCAAGCGATTGTTGGAACCTGAAATATATTATCCTTTTTAACCTTTTGAGCGCCAAGCAGCGAAGTAATACGAAGTGACCCGAACGCTACAGCAATAAAATAAAATGAGCTTTCAAAAATAAAATAGTGATTGCAGAACGAGGTATTGATATTATCTTCTGAACTTTTGAAACATGAAATCGGCATATGCCGACGTCAGTTGCACGAATTTTCGATTAGAAAAGTTAATTCGTTTCTGTCAATAGAATCATTTTTGTGACAAGCTTTTATTGCCGACTGTACTTTTCTTTGAAAACCCGTCCACTACTCATTGATACGATTCCGAAGAGCCCAAACTCGGTGAGATTGCCTTATATTATTACAGAGTTCATATAACCACCTACGGACTTCATCAACAGATCAGAGCGCCTACTCCGAAATCCGAAAAACGAAGTTCGTATCCCGCTCACTCAAATACAGCAAAACATGAAAGCGAGAGGGACAGCAAGTTACGAACTTCGATTATTGTGTTACGGAGTAACCCCTCAGCTCAATAGTATCATAATATTGCATTGCCACCGAACTTACATAAGTATGCCAAATTTTAACTCAATCGGAAACCTAGGAAGTGGGTCTAATTAAACTTGCAAGATTTCTTACATACTTTATTTGTCATACTAAGTTGACAAACAAGCGATGCCTGATGTTAACCAGTCATCGCAGCTTATGAACACTTACAGGTGGACCTAAACTTCGTTTTTTTTAGCATTAGAAAAAGGATAAACAATCTTGACGTTTTTTCTATTGAAAAACACTTTCGAAAAATAAGTCACAGCAAATATGTAACAATTATATAGCAAGGATGGTAATTTACATATTTTTTTCATAAGTATAAGTTACTATTTTAAAAGCTTTTTTCAATAAAAAGACCCGTCAAGATTATTTACCATTTTTTTATGCTAAAAACAACGAAGTTTTAATAAAAAGCTTATAAAAATATTAAACTGAACAACCGAGGATGGTTATAGAACATTCTTCTAAACTGAAGTGTAAATAAGGTTTTTATCTCCACCGCAAACGAATATGTAAGCTAGCGAATTATCATCCCGTCGCGAGCCAAGTCTAATAAGAAAGATCATTTGACATAAACATTGCAGGTGGCGAGAGCTTACCTTCAGGCGATCTCATAGTGTCAGGATTCAATTTCTGTTTGACGAAATCCACTGCGTCGATGAAAGGCACTTTGACCTCTAAGATCCTGCATGAATAATTTTCCTTTCAAAAAGAGTTTTCCTTCGCGCTGTATGTGATAAAGGAGTTGTATGTATGCTTAACCTTTTGAGCGCACGGGAAACCGTGGGCCATACTCCAACAAATAAACCAATTGTATAGCGGCAAATGACGTCGTCGTGTCTGATGCACAAATTGCAGTTGACGTGAGTTCCCGTCTTTGCTGCTCAAAGCGTTAATACTGTGAAGTGCGTTACACTATCTACGCAAGAAGTTCCTATACTGTTTTAACACGCCTTTGTGTCCTATCTTAATGTATCGTTTGTCATGACGCATTTTTTTAGAAACCGTGAATTTTTCAGGATTTTTTAAAAGACCATCGGATAGATTAGGTTAGGTTCAGTTCATTAAGGAAATACGACAAAGTATGCCGATTATATATATCTTACCTAGATAACGAAGGCATTCAAAGTCTCAGTCAAAAATGTATACAGGATGCTTGCGAGGAATCCGAAAGATTTTAACCACGCATTTCTGAGGTCACTAGGAGCTAAAAATGTTAATATGACCCAAGTCAAATTTTGCAAGAAAAACACTAGGTTTTGACTCTGTAAACTTTAATAAAAAAATAAAAATCCACTTAAAGAATAAGGTACAATACCATTGAGGTCGGATTTCACCAAACTTTTATTCCGAGAATAACGCTTATTCCCGGATAGTCATGTCAAAACTCCATAGTAATTTGACATTTCTATTTGAGAATAAGCGTAATTCTCGGAATAAAAGTTTGGTGAAATCCAGACTGAGTGTAAATTATAAATGCACTAATAGAATTATAGAGATCGTACATGTTTTCAAAATACTCAATATTGCAATTATTTATTTGGTCAATTTTAAACCTACTAATTACGGAATACGATTGATAATTCAATGTACATTCAATGGCAACCGGTGTAACTCAGTGGGAGTACCGTTGCCTGGAAAACTGAAGGTCCAAATCCCGGTAAGGGCAAATATTTGTGCGATGAGCATAAATATTTGTTCCTGAGTCTTGGATGGTTTATGTATGTAAGTAAATTTATCTATTAAATATATCGCAGTCTAGTACAAGCCTTATTGAGCTTACCATGGTACTAGTTCGATTTGTGTAAAAAAATTCCTGTAATATTTATTAATTTTCATTTTATTTAACGCACTTCTAATATCTGTACCTGATAAGCATAACACTGTAAGTCCATTGTAACTCCATAGCAGTTGCAATGTTATGCTTCTCAGGAACGGATATCTTTTTGGAAGTGAGCTAACTGTACCTGTCCCCGCTATAGCACGCCGCTCGGACGCTGGTGTCATCATATTCCAGCACTATGCCGGCACCGCTGTGCTCTCTATCCACAGTCGCAGGGCAGGGGCAGCAGCTGAGCCCGGCTGCCCACAGCTCTCTGGCCAGCTGGGCGCGCTGCGCAGCCGCGAGACCATCGCGACCGTTGCCTGCCGTGCCCCATACGTTCACGCAAATTAGAGTCGACTGTAAAAATAATCGTAGTAAGCAGCGTTGGCAGGCGTCTACAAAATGTACCCATGATTTTGTGGGATATGCCAGAATCGGGTTGCATAATCTCGATTGACCGAATCATCATTTGGCCGAATTCATATTTTGGCATAATGCACTTTTTTCAGAAACTGTAAAATTTTCAGGAGTTTTTAAGGCATTATCCAGTTATATACATTAGGTTAGGTTAGGTTTGTTTTATAAAAATCTTGAAAAGTTTACGTGTTCAGAAAAAAATGCATTATGCCAAATTATGAATTCGGCCAAATCATGATTCGGACAAAAAATATTATGCGTAAACAAGGGGAACCGCCAGAATCAGTTTGATGCAGGTAACCCAAGAGAGAGAGAGAGTCTTAGGCAAGATCTGTGTCCAGTATTGGACGTCATTCGGCTGACATGATGCCTTCACCATAATTTAAAGAGGAAACCTGCTTGGTATGTGTTCAAACTCATTGCTTGCGATTTCCTAGTCCATCCTTTTATTGAGTAAGGATAGTGGTAATGCAATTTTTCAACGGGTCAGGTTCAAGTTACCTCGCTCGGGTTGGCATGTGGCATATCAGCCTCCATTTTCTTCACAATGGCCGCCATTCTCTCCAAAGACATGGAGAACCCAACGCAAGAGCTTTTCTGCTTGGCACTGTCGATATCCTTCGTGCGGGCGACTTTGCGGAACTCTTCGACTAGCGCGTCGTATCTGAGTACAAATAAATATTATATCAAAGGACAATATACAATTTAACCTAGTCCCAAACTAAAATGTAGTAAGAGTATCAGACGATCTACATGAGAAGTTAGTATTTTGTCGTCGCGCGGGGTACGCGATAGCAGGGGGCCATTTTGTAAACGCTTATAACTTGTAATACAAGCGGAAACCTCTTTCTAACAATATATTAATTAAAAAGAGACTTCCGCTTGTAATACAAGTTACAAAGCGTTCATGAAACTGGCCTCTGGTGTTTAGTAAACAAATTAGGACTCTTAGTTTATTGTAGTTGTATATTTCGAGTCAAAGCAGAAAATTTGCTACGGAAAGGGAACGGTAAGAAGAAAAAGCATAGCAGTCTACATGAAATCTTATCGCTTGCATACAGTAAAGGTCAGTTGCATCGATCACATTTAACGGACTGGTTAATGATTAAAACGACGCTGCATTCCATAGAGAAATATCAAATATTCCACATGTATTATCGGCTGTAACTTACGATTTTTTATTATTATTTGGAAATCCCCGTATATTTGTGAGCAAAAAAGAGTATTTGCATTTGATTACAAACGGTATGGGTGAATCGGCCGAAGAGTTGTAAGTGTCTGGATAGCTTGCGAACATTCAGCCTTAGAAATCGCGCGAATTCGAGCTGGGTTATGACAATGTTAATCCTACGGTGCTACGCAAAGCTCGGCCTTCGGCTCCACGAGTGACGTACCTGCCGCCCGCCGCGATGAGGTCGCCGGCGCGGCGCTTGGCACCGCGGTGCTCGTCGACCACCGACATCTGCCAGAACACGCCGCTGTGCTGCGTCGCGTTGTATGCGAGGAACGGCGCGACAGTTATAGGGCACTGTCGACAAAATTCCTCGTTTTGCTTATTTCGACACACGGTATCTTACACAAAATAAATCCAATTCAGTAGTAATACTAGTAATCAAATTGTGACTCCTTCGCGACTTTTAGTACGGGAAATTGTGACCAGTATTTTTTTTTAATGTTAGATAGTGTAGACATTTGACTTAAATTTTACCTAAGCCGACAAATACCTATACTCAAATTCGATGCCTAAATAAAAAGGTGAACCTTTTTTTTAATACACTGTGAGAGTCATGACAAGAATATCTCGAGAGGTCAAGAAGAACCATAATGAGCGCGGCCTCGTATCATAACGTTGGGAGACCTCAATATTAAGAGTGCGGCATAGGAGGCCCCAATACTAAGCCAAAGTTAGCTAACCAACTTGGCTTACCTGACATCCGGGTCACGAGCTCCTCACGTCGTAAATACTATTAGACATAATGGTCTTACCTCACAGCCCAGCGCCTTGGCGTTGCTGAACACCGCCTCAAGCTCGAGCACCGCCGGCGCCACCAGCTTGGCCCACTTGGCTTGCGACCATCCGGACCGCGAGCTCCTAACGTCGTATACTAGTAGACATAATGGTCTTACCTCACAGCCCAGCGCCTTGGCGTTGCTGAACACCGCCTCAAGCTCGAGCACCGCCGGCGCCACCAGCTTGGCCCACTTGGCTTGCGACCATCCGGACCGCGAGCTCCTAACGTCGTATACTAGTAGACATAATGGTCTTACCTCACAGCCCAGCGCCTTGGCGTTCCTAAACACCGCCTCAAGTTCGAGCACCGCCGGCGCGACTAGCTTGGCCTACTAGGCTTGCCACCATCCGGACCACTAGCTTCTAACGTCGTATACTAGTAGACATAATGGTCTTACCTCACAGCCCAGCGCCTTGGCGTTCCTGAACACCGCCTCAAGCTCGAGCACCGCCGGCGCGACCAGTTTGGCCCACTTGGCTTGCCACCATCCGGACCACTAGCTTCTAACGTCGTATACTAGTAGACATAATGGTCTTACCTCACAGCCCAGCGCCTTGGCGTTCCTGAACACCGCCTCAAGCTCGAGCACCGCCGGCGCGACCAGCTTGGCCCACTTGGCTTGCCACCATCCGGACCACTAGCTTCTAACGTCTTATACTAGTAGACATAATGGTCTTACCTCACAGCCCAGCGCCTTGGCGTTCCTGAACACCGCCTCAAGCTCGAGCACCGCCGGCGCGACCAGTTTGGCCCACTTGGCTTGCCACCATCCGGACCACTAGCTTCTAACGTCGTATACTAGTAGACATAATGGTCTTACCTCACAGCCCAGCGCCTTGGCGTTCCTGAACACCGCCTCAAGCTCGAGCACCGCCGGCGCGACCAGCTTGGCCCACTTGGCTTGCCACCATCCGGACCACTAGCTTCTAACGTCGTATACTAGTAGACATAATGGTCTTACCTCACAGCCCAGCGCCTTGGCGTTCCTGAACACCGCCTCAAGCTCGAGCACCGCCGGCGCGACCAGCTTGGCCCACTTGGCTTGCCACCATCCGGACCACTAGCTTCTAACGTCGTATACTAGTAGACATAATGGTCTTACCTCACAGCCCAGCGCCTTGGCGTTCCTGAACACCGCCTCAAGCTCGAGAACCGCCGGCGCGACCAGCTTGGCCCACTTGGCTTGCCACCATCCGGACCACTAGCTTCTAACGTCGTATACTAGTAGACATAATGGTCTTACCTCACAGCCCAGCGCCTTTGCGTTCCTGAACACCGCCTCAAGCTCGAGCACCGCCGGCGCGACCAGCTTGGCCCACTTGGCTTGCCTCACCATCCGGGCCACTAGCTCTTTCACTTCGTACACCGCGATGTCGGCTTCCATGAGACCCAGGAGATTGGATACGTCGCGGTTGCTAATGCAGAGAGACGTGAGGTGGGTTTGGAGCTGTAGGCTTGTTATGCGACCTGTAAAAATGTCAAGTGATGAGATCCACAGGAGTAAAGGGGTCGTAGACATAGTTTAGAGTGGTCAGTTGGCAGTGTTAGGGGCACATTTGCTCATAGAAAGATGGCCGTTTGAGCAGAAAGGTTCTTGAATGGCGATCGCGTGCCGAAATGCAACGTAAAACCCCTAAACAAAGTAGACCAATTTGGTCAATATCGCAGGAAACTGTTGGATGAAGGCAGCACACGACCGGTCGTTGTGGAGATTCTTGGGAGGAGGCCTTCGTCCGGCACTAGACGTCTTTGAAATCAGTAAATGAATTTGATAAGGTGACAAGAAAAGGTAGCAATGGGAAATAAAAACAAGCGGTCAACTGCGAGTCTGACTCGCGTACCGAGAGTTCCGTGCAAACTTTCAGTTATTCCGATTTAACTTGCCGCTTGAGTTAAGTTTGCCTCTGGTATCTTAAACTTAACCAAACCGGGTTATTCAAAAATCATTTTTAGTGATTAAAAAAAAAGTAAGACGGATAGATGTACGAGGGCTGCTATTTATATATCCGGAAACCGGGATTACAATCTTCTTAAATAGCATATTTGACCGCCATGGTAAAATTTGAACTTTTTTAAGTATATAAGGTATATTTTTTCTTCCTTATTAACGCTCGTGTTTTGTTTTTGACGGGTTTTAAATGTCATCTCGCAGCAAGAATGGAACTCACTCGTGAAAATATTCGTGCTATGATTTTTTATGATTTTCGGCGTGGTTTAACGCAACAACAGTGCATAGATCAACTAACTTCAACTTTTGGTGATGAAGCCCCATCTAAAACTACTGTGTATCACTGGTTTAGTGAGTTCAATCGTGGACGTAGTATGCTTACGGACGAAGTTAAGGCAGGTCGCCCGAAATCGGTCGTTGTACAACAAAATATCGAGGCTGTGCGAAAACTTATAATGGACGACCGACATGTTACGTACCGCGAGATAGAGGCGACTCTGGGTATTTCTATGACCAGCATTAATAGCATATTACATAATTATTTGGCTGTAAAAAAAATTTGTTCGCGTTGGATACCCCACAACTTAACAAATGAGCAAAAACATGCTCGCGTCGAATGGTGCAATAAAATGTTAAAAAAATATAACCGTGGTGACTCAAAAGCCGTTTATAACGTCTATACAGGTGACGAATCCTGGATCTATGCATACGATCCCGAAACGAAGCAACAATCAACGGTATGGGTGTTTCAAAATGAGCCGAACCCTACGAAAGTTACTCGTGCAAAAAGTACATTGAAACAAATGGTGGCCTGCTTCTTCGGTATTAATGGCCATGTAGCTACAGTGCCACTAGAAAACCGTAGAACGGTTAATTCAGAGTGGTACACGACCATTTGCTTACCGGAAGTATTTGAACAAATTCGTAAAACTAACCAGCGACGAAGAATCATTCTTCATCATGACAATGCCAGCTGTCATACGTCACGCGAAACAACTCTATTTTTGGAGGGTCAAAATGTGGAATTAACGGGTCATCCGCCGTACAGCCCTGACTTGGCACCCAACGATTTTTATTTATTTCCAAATATAAAGAATAAATTACGCGGTCAACGATTTTCGACCGCTGAAGATGCTGTCGACGCATTCAAACAACACGTTATGGAGGTACCTCAGGCGGAGTGGCAGAAGTGCTTTAAAAATTGGTTCACGCGAATGCAAAAGTGCATAGATCATCAAGGGGAATACTTTGAAAAACAATAAAACTATTTTCAGCCGTGTACGTTTGTTTGTTTTTTTGTTTCCGGATATATAAGTAGCAACCCTCGTATGGTTATAATTTTCGTGTAATATTCACATTAAATTACATAATTGACGTTTGGCTCAGTGGGTTGCACAACGGCCCACGAAGCTGGCGGTCCCGGGTTCGAATCCCGGCCAGGGCAAGTGTTTGTGTGATGAGCATGAATGTTTGTTCCTTGTTCATGGATGTTTTCTATGTATTTAAGTATTATAATTTGTTTATATATTTATATATTATGTATATCGTCGCCAAGTACCCATAGTACAAGCTTTGCTTAGTTTGGGACTAGGTCGATTTGTGTAAGATTGTCCCTGTGTTATTTATTATTTACTTATTTATAATTTCAGAAAATTCCAGATGTTTCGTTTGGCAAACTTTGGAGACAAAGGGGGGAGTGGTATTTTTTTCCCAATTTTCCTTAATAAAACGAAATTTAAGCACGATAAAAAAAAATGTTCGAAAATGTACAGATCAAGCCCTTTTACATGATACCCCACTTGACATAGTGACTAGACTTTTAATTTTCGCCCTCACTTATATTGGTCGTTTTTTTAGAAAATAAATACATATTTTATAATTTTTTCTTCGCAATACATGTGGGCTGACTATGTTTATAAATGTTCCAAATTTCAAATAGATAGCATAAGTGGTTTTTGAAATATGGCGCTCTAATAGTCGGACAGACAGACAGAGTCGCACCTTATGGTTTCTTTTTTACCTTTTTGGTACGGAACCCTAAATAGAAGGAAACGAAACGAGAAGCTTGAATTTAGTACTAGGTGAGCACAAACTGCACAGAAACACTCACCAAACGTGACATCGAGGAGTATTATAGGATATATGTATGTCCGTGTTTTTATCCAGCGGGATCCTACAGGACATTAGCAAAGCCTTCAGTAGCTCTGTATGGTTGAGGTGTATGAACACTTTAAGGCGTATGAATATTTTGATGCATGCTGAAGGCACTGAGGCGTGTAAACATACTGCTCTGACTTTAAAAAACTTACCAAACGTGACATCGACGAGTATGGGATATATGTCCGCGTGTTTGTCCAGTGGTACCCCACAGGACATTAGCAAAGCCTTCAATAGCTCTGTGTGGTTGAGGTGTATGGACACTTTGAGGCCACTCTCGGAGGCGGCCCGGCTCGCGACCACAAGTAATTCTGCATCAGGCCAGAGCGTATCTATATGGAAAAATATGATTATCTATTATTAAGGGGCAGAAATGTCATAGCAAAAATCATCTGACAAAAGGGATGATATTTTTTATCGATTTTCCGACTATCGATACGTATTCCTGGATCTCTTTAACTGTTTGTGTGAGTTCTATCCTAAAAATGTAAACTTTGAGTTAGTAGCAAGATTCATTGGTTATATTACATAAGAAATAAATCGTATGACAGTTTTCATGGAATTTAAGTTTACGTGTAAAATAAAGATCATTTATCGATAAATTTATTTATTAATTTATTAATTTTATTATAAGAGGTGTACAAACAATTTAAAACTTAAACATATATTTGTTAAATAAATAGCAAAATTCATTTATTTTTGGATGAATGTAGATAAGAGGGTTGTTTGTCTACTAAATAGACTTAGAGAAAATCCCTTTCGACAATTGAATTTTGCTATGAGCTTTCGGTCCATTGTTGATTAGATTGAACAATGAGCAGAAACTAAAATCACATTAGTCAGTTGAATAGAATAATGGGATCTAGGATCTTCCACACTGGATTTTTAACGAAAATTGTAATTAGACACTGATGGATGTGCAAATTGACTTTTATTTACCTGACTTAGGGTTGAATATATCAAACGCGCACTCTATGATCTCCCTCGGATGAAAGCCCGGTACATGCTTTTCTCTGAAAACCCGGTCGATGACGTAGCGACGCATGTATTTAGACACGGAATACGCTACATGCCTGAAATTAACAAAAAAATGTTGTTGACAAAAGTTGAATAAACAATTAACTTTTGAAAACAATGCAAGTCAAAGAAAACCAAACGAAACACATTTTTTATTTGGACAACCACCGAATTATTCTGATGCAATTTGATTGAACTTACTACTCAATTCATCGAATTTTTTATACGATTTACTTTTAAATCAGCCAGGGCAAGGGTGTGATGAGCTGGAATGTTTGTTGCTGGGTTTGGATGTCTTCTGTGTATTTAAATATTACATTTGTCGGTATATGTATGTCGGATAGGAGCGAAACATAACCACGACGATTTCGATAAAAATATTAAAATAAATTTAAAGCGGGGTTTCTCTTCGTGATAGAATCAGAAATGAGGATATCCGCAGAAGAACCAAAGTAACCAATGAAGCCAAAGTGGCAATGGGCGGGCCATGTAGCCCGGAGAACGGATGGCCGTTGGGGCAGTAAAGTGGAGTGGAGTGGCGACCACGCATAGGAAAGCGCTGCGTAGGACGGCCCTCGACTAGGTAGATAGATGGCCTCGTAAGGTTCGGTGGATGAGGTCTGCGCAGTATCGGACCCGGTGGCAAACTATACGGGAAACGTATGTTCAGCAGTGGACGTCGGTGGCTGACAGCGAAAAAAATTTGACCGAAACACGTCTTTCCGTTACAGGTCTCAAAAAGTTCAACACATGGCGTAAGACATGACGTGTCCTAACTGTCTCGCTATACAAGCCTGGCGGCCGGCTGAAGTTACGCGTCTTTTGAAGTTCCGTAAACACACCCCTCCCGTACCGCACCCATACCTCAGGAACGGACTCAGTTATGCTTTAGGCCTATAACCAAGACACTAATCATGGAAAAGCAACGGAACTATAATCTATTAATCTTTATACTTGCCTTGCGAACGGTAGCCTCAAGTCATGCGGCAGATGACAGACGGTACCAGACGCGGTCATGACTTTCACCGCGTTTGGGTAAGCGTCCCACGCTTTGACGCGGGGGGTGAGGAGTGGAGGGGAGAACTCGACAGCTCCGTGACTTCTAAATACCTGCGTTTGTTTGCGGAGGAGAAAAATAGTTAAATAAAATAAATATTACAGGAAAATTTTACGCAAATCGAACTAGTCCCATGGTAAGGTCAATAAGGCTAGTGTTATGGGTACTAGACGACGACACATATTTAACAGATATATTTACTTATATACAAAGAAACATCCAAGACTCGGAAACAAATATTTATGCTAATCACATAAATATTTACGCTTAACCTTTATTTATTTACCATTAATTTGAACCCAGGACCCTTAGCTTTGCAGACAACGTTACTCCCGCTGAGCCAGACCTATCATCGTCGGTAAAAAAAATCAAAATAAAAGTCATAACCCCTCTTTTTTCTTCGGCGTAGTCAAGTAAAAAGTATCCTATAACCATCTGTGGATGCCCAGCTCCCGTGTACCTAAAATGATTAAAATCTGTTTAGCCGATTTGACGTTATGAAGCCACAACGATACATATGAACATACAAAAAATATAATTCCATTCAGTGGCCTTTAAAATAGTCCATATCGCTTATTTTCTTTAAATTATCTTCAATGTACAGACATTTCATTTTTACAATTTTATAATAGGTACTATAGAGATATTAATTGAACATCACAACCATGTCGCTGTAAGTATAGTTATGAGTCAGTATATCAACTGAATATATTTCCATAGTAAATATGTTCGAATAATTCAGTACGTAAGATCCACAGCGATAAACGCGATATCATAGACCCGCTGCTCTTAATCAGAGGCCATTTTCCTTAATAAACTGGCTGGATGGAATGGAGACCATGAACAGGAAGACGCTGCAGGGTTGCGAGAGATAGGCTCCGCCAAATATTTCTTTGATTTTTAGTGGGAATACGTAAGAGGGAAAGCGATATTATTGACCGACACTGGATGGAATGGAGATCACAAACCGGAAGACGCTGCATGGGAGGTTCCGCACAAGTTAGATATACGACTTTATCATGGTTACACCACTCTGATGGATGCAAAAACCGTGTTTATAGTAGAAGTCTTCGGAGAGACCTATCTTTAGTAGCAGATGTCTAATGTGAGCATCACCTGCGCAACGCGCGCCGTCAGCCACCGCAGCTGTGGGCGTCGCATGCCGTTGTGGTACGTAATGTCCTCCGCGGCCGAGTGGGACTGCTGCAGACACGCGCCGACCAGCCGCTGGTAGCCGCGGGAGCCGCGCGAGGCGAGAGTGTGCGAGAGCAGCCCCGACAGCGCGCCTTCGGCCACGGGGCGGGGCACGTGGGAGCTGGATAGGAGCTCCGCGCAGGTGGGCCGCACGCTTGCGTCGTGGTTTAGGAGCCATCTGTAACGAGATTCACATTAGGAAGCGTCCATTAATTGCGTGAGGTATTTTTAACACTTTTCCGACTCCCTTCCGCTCTGGTGAGGTTTTGTGAGATTTGACCACCCGTGACCATGGAAAGCTGAAAAGCTTCCGAAACGTCGGGAACTCAAATGAGATAATATACGCGATATAATCCGCTAAATTATTTTATTTAAATGAGTAATAATCGCGGGAATAGAAGAAAATATTATGTATTTCATGTGTAAATGCGTTGGATTTACTGTAAAAAATGCCCATTTTTTAATTTAAAACCTCCGATAAATATTATTGTGTAACATACTCGTTTAACCATATTTTTAGTAAAGAAACATGTTTTTCTTAGTTGCACTTACTTTTTTTCAAATGTACTTTTTCTGCAGAAAAAAAAACATGATATTCGTCGAAAAATAGTAGTGTGTGACGTCACAGTCACAAATTGTGATAATTACTTGTATGAATTGTATTAATAGTAATCCTAATCCACTCCCGTACTGAATAGAGGATCGGCCAACTCGAAGAGGATTATACGGAAGAAAGCATAAGTTCACTTTCTGAGTTTATATTGAACTATTAATGTGGTGAGTCTCCATACAAAAACCTAACCTAACCATAACAATAATCACTCAGGCATGACATTGACCTACGTCCTCAAGTTGGCCAGCGGCACCATTGTCTTCATTCCCTTACTGAGCGGAGGGAGGAACATCTCGAGAATTATACCAAGGGAGTAAACAAACATTCACGTTCTGACTTTGTATTAGACTATTGCTGTTGGGTGTCTCTATACAGAAACCTACCTTATAACAATAATCTGCTTAGCATTATCCTCACATTCGAACCCCTCAGGTATGACGATGTCCTTCGTCCTCAAGTTGGTCAACACCACCATCCTCTCCATTCCCGTATTGAGGGGAGGGTGGAACATCTCAAAAAGAATTATCCCAAGGGAGTAAATGTCCACTTTCTGGTTGTATATCACTTTACTGGCCGATTGAAGGAGCTCTGGCGCTACGTATAGGGCTGTGCCTATCTGTGAAAAGAAATAGGGTTGTCATTCATGTTTTAATGCATGGCAAAATGGGGTGTAATAAATGGCAAATGAATAGGAGAGCCAGCTGAACCTGATAGATTTCAATGCCGTTAAGAATATTTTTTTACGATAAGTGTGAAATGACACTTAAGCAAACAATATGATGAAAATTTTGGATGATTTTACCAGATTGAAGTTGCAAGCTAATAAACCAACAACACGAAAATATTTCCGCCGTCATGTTTTGGGCGACTGGCACGGTTGTAGGTTTATGAAATAGGTTATCAAGGTGTCTTTATAGAAAGAATAAGAGTTATTTACCTACAACATACCTGTCCAGTGAGTGATCCACTGATTTCTTCTTGTTTGCTTTTTTCTGAAAACAAATATAGCGTCAAATTACACAGTAAACAATTAAAAGTAAAAAATTCGGAATCTTCTGACACCACTTGTGCATGGAAGTATGTTTTATTTAACACGATATATATTTGAATAACCGTCTGTGAAATTAAAAATATTCTCGGTAATATAACTCTCCGAATTAACATTTGCCATTTGAAATTAATCGTCAGTTTTGTTACAATCACTAACTAACCTCTAGCTAATGAAATATATTTAAATGGAAATGCCCATTGACCATAGATAATGGTTTATTTCTGATGTCAGTTTTTTGTTGTTTATAGCATAGAGTTTATAATATAAATTAAAGTTTTTCAGTCCACAATCTTCTAATTTCCTACTACGGTCTGTCTTTCTGTCTGTTACCTTTTTAGCTTTAAACAGCCGAACCGATTTAGATTGAGTATTATTTTTTTTCGATTTAGGTAGTCAATTTGGTGTAGGGACAGTTTGAGACCCTGGGAATGAGTTTTTATCATGGGAAACATCCCTTAAGGTGATTTTAAGGGGAGTGAACTTTGTATAGGGAATCAATAATTAAAACATAGGCTATTCAGTTCTCGATATCGAAGCCGCCGGTTAAAGGTAGTTATTTAAATAATCTATGGTTACTTACCATCAACAAGCAATCCACTGAACGCTTTGGTGGCCAGGCCGAAGTCACCGATTTTAACATGGTCGTTAGAATCCAAGAAAATATTCACCGGCTTGAGGTCTCTATGGATCATGCCTCTTTGGTGCACGTGCGCCAACCCTGGAAATTTAGACATCTATCTATACTATTATAAAGTTGCGAAAATGAAATGTCTGTACATTGAAGATAAATATTCAAAAAAATAGATACGGACTATTTGAAGTACACTGTATTATTTTGTATGTTTGTATTATGTCGTTGTGGCTTCATCGCACCAAAACAGTAAAAATGATTTCAACTTTTTTAGGTTCACCCGTATACGTTTTAGTTGGGTACTCAGAGATCGTTATAGGATACTTTTTACCCGTCTACACAAAAACAAAAATGAGGGAAATGGCTTTATGCACTTCCACGAAGTTTACGGGCACCTTCTAGTACTATTACAAAGTTGTAAACATTAAATGTCTGTGCATTAAGTAAAAGTACTGTTCACTTCTCCTGCTCAAAAAGTACGTCATATAAGCTTCGCGAAGCGAGACTGAAATAGTTCATTTAGCCCCTAGGGTTTAAAAGATAGCCATATAATCCCATACAAATTTCTATGACACCGAAAAAATAACTTGCGGCCAGCTACATACTCCTTACGAATAATTAAAAGCAAACAAACCAACCTGATCAGATTGGCCAAACTTTCCGATAGAATTGCTCAAACAGTACTTTTAGTTTTTCATGAAATATGCAATTTTAATGTTAAGTCTTTTTTATTTTCTCGCAGTCGAAGTGAAAAGCAGTGTTTAACACGTGGCTAAAAGCCATTATGATAGACATACAATCACTTCGTGTCATAATGGCTTATTTTAGCCCCTTGTCAAACAATCGAAGATTTGATAATGGCGTGGCGGACCGTGTTTTTCTAAACCTAGTGTTTAATAAATAAATACCTTCGACAATCTCCCTGAACAGTCTCCACGCCCTGTAGTGCTCCTTGAACAGCCCATTGTCTATGGCGTGGCGGAGCGTGTTTTTCTAAACCTAGTGTTTAATAAATAAATACCTTCGACAATCTCCCTGAACAGTCTCCACGCCCTGTAGTGCTCCTTGAACAGCCCATTGTCTATGGCGTGGCGGAGCGTGTTTTTCTCGCAGAACTCCATCTGTATGTACAGCACTTGCTTCAGCCGCTCCGAGGGCGGCCGAGGGGTATCGGGCGAGTTCTCGGAAGGGATCGTCTCGGATTTGTTGGATAGGTCTTCGAATTCTATATCGTCGCTCGATTCGTCTTCGGGGCTGGGGAAGTGAAATGCAAAATTGACTAGGACGAAAACAATGTACTAAAGATTTTTTAAAGTCTATTATACAGGGTGTCCCACGGTTATGTCACGGGAAAGTACCTTACATATTGCAGATAGGGTATTTTGCTGAATGGCGATGACATTTTATTCTTTTAATTTAGTAATAAATTCATTCAAAGATTTCCTAAGAAATCTTTAGCGGCAGTTGTTAGTTAATAATTTTCTTGTTATTTTAATCAAACATTTCACGTTGATCTTTTATTAAAAAATACTACTTTACTGCAGAGGAATTGTTTCTTACCGTTTATCCTTTCGATTGGCATCATAAAAGTAAAGGTGTTTTTTTTTTAGTCGGTGCGAATCCCAGACAAAGCCAGCAATTATTCAAAAATATTTTACTTTTTAACGTTAAATACCTGTCATTGAACCATGGATCCTCTACATCCTCGCTGCTGAGCGACTCCTTCGGGCATTGACCTTACCACTTTGTGCCCCAACTTCGTTACAATACCATACAAACTGTTCATCTCCGTTCTTAAACCCACCTGCCATTGAACCACGGATCCTCTTCATCATCGCTGTCTTCGCGTTGCTGGACGACCCCTTCGGACATGGACCATTCCACCTTAACTTCTTGTCCCAACTTCGCCACAATGCCTTCTAGACTGTTTCCCGGCCTCTTTCTGAAAAATCAAAAAGGAAAATAATTATAACATGTGAGCGATATCAAGATCCATTGAAAAAAAAGGACTCAATCTCCATACAAAAAGCCGTTCACCGATATGTACAACGCCGTCTATGCATAATAATTATTATTTACAATTATTCAACTTTGCAATCGTGTAGTGTCGTAGCTTAAATGTTACCATTTATTATTTCTCTTATTTATTTTTTGATCTCAGGGTAGGTTTTTACAATATATATGTATATATAAAAAGTAAAATACAAAAAGCAAATACAAAGTATAAACACATTATAAAAAGACATAACCTAGGGTGCCGCCGGCAGCGGAGCAGGGCCCAAGCTACCGGTGGTTATGGCTGCACAGAGAGGAACCTCCTGACAATCCAGGATTACTGCCTTCTGTATCTGACCTTTGATCCAGCCATCCAGCGAGAGCTTAAGATGTTCGTCGAGACTCTTCGCTATAAGGCCGTTTACCGAAACGACTATCGGCACAATGATCGTCGTATCAACATCCCACATGGCGGTCACCTCGTGAGCCAAGTCAAGGTCCTTGCTGACTTTATCCTTGTCGGCCTTCACGAAGTCCTCGTCATGTGGGATTTACCATTTATTTATTATTATCTGTTTACAAACTAATTGTTACTGTATTATGCTTGCTCGTTCAATAGTAACCAAGGCTCGAACATTTCGTGCGGATGACGTCAAATCACACATAGGTGATTTTAGTCTGTTCGTAAATAATTACCACTTATCAACCTCTTTAATTAAACGATATCGCCACTTGAAATGCAGTATAACGTCTTCGACTGAAATTGTCATTCAGATTAACAATAAATAAATTGACGTTGTGATTGTTTACTTGTTGTATTTTTACAAATATATGTAGGACTTATTGTTACTCATGTATAATAATGGAGGTACGTGACAAAAACGTGATAGCAGCAAACATACCTAGTTCGGTGCAGCCTATCGACACCTTATAGTATGATAAATTATGTACGTACTTTGTACGAACGTTGCAGTACAGAAATAATATTATCGAATTAAAATGACTGCTGATGCATTTTGGTAGCAAATACCATCATTGCTTTCAAACATAGACGTACTATACTTTTCATTATGTTGGTATGATTGGTTAAACGTCTGATATGGGTCAGATTATTTCTCGTGGATGCGGTGGGCCGAATTTGTAATTTATTGTGTTTTAGATAAAATAACTTTAGCTTTTATTTGAATGGGGGGCAAATCTTTCAGATAATGTGAGGTTTGTAGTGTGAGGCGTGTGAGATGCTCAACTTCTGACGTATTTTTGGCCAGATTTCCACTTGAACCGGACAGTTCGGTAGCTAATGTGATAGTTTCAATCTTTGTTGACTTTGAGTCTTGAACAGTGACTAATTTAATTCCTTCGAAGGAGATTTAATTATGAATTGTATAAACATTCTGTGACTAAAGTTACTGTTGTGAAAAAAAACGGGTAACCTAAAACACGAATGGTGTGCAAACACTTATCGATAATCCTCTTATTTCAAATATTACATGAAGAAATTGTTGGCCAATGATTTGCACTCTTTGTGCGGTTAAATATTAACGTAAACTGGTGGAAATGCAAGAATCAAGAAGATATTATGACAAAATAATTATATTGGCTCATGGCAAAACTTTTAATTAGAAGACAGTGCCAAATACTAAATTCAGATATTATTAAAACAGAGGAAATTCTTGCGAATGCTTCCAAGGTAGCTCAACTGAGAAGTGCCGCAAAGTAATGTATGTGTTTGTATAATATCTTTAGTTTGTTATAAGTTGCATTCCATGTACATTCATGATGTTGATAATGTTGTGAAAATGATTAATAAAATATTTTTATAGTTTTTATTTTTATTCAGACCTACTCGTAATACTCAAAACTTATTACTAGTATGGTACAGCAGCATGCAACGCACGTTTATCGATATCGATAAACAGTAGATACTGGAAGTATCAAGCTCTAGCGTTGCATTTATGTGTTGGTAGTATTGGCAAGTATTGGTAGGGTTAACACAAAGTACGTTAATAATTCGATTCGAGGCTTCTTTGAAAGTGCCGACTCTTAAAACGTAGTGATTAAGTACTTTGTGGTTGGGTACAACAAGAATATTAAAAACTTCCGCAATTTAATTAAAAAATGTATTGATGAGAAAACTTAAGGCTACGCTATTTACAAAATAAATCATAAATGCGTTGAATTTACGTTAGTGTGGATGAGACAACTTTCGTAAAACTTATTTTTATTTACCACATCACCTGTGTGCAAAATTACACCATCTTTACGTTGTCCGCACTAAATGTTCGAGCCCTGATTATAACATAGATTTATAATCCACTAGCTTCTGCCCGCGACTTCGTCCGCCTTAAATTCGTTTATCGCGGATAAGGGATTTTTTCCGGGATAAAAAGTAGCCTATGTCCTTCCCGGGGACTCAAACTATCTCCATACCAAATTTCATCCAAATCGGTTCAGCGGTTTAAACGTGAAGAGGTAACAGACAGACAGACAGACAGACACACTTTCGCATTTATAATATTAGTATGGATTAATTTAAAACATACCTAGTAGGAGTCTTCTCTTCACTAGGACCCTCTGACACTTCGGCACTAGACTCTATCCAGGCATTGTAGTATCGCACGACATTCTCGTGGTTCAGTCGCGATAGTAGCTTCACTTCGCGGGTGATTTTCTTATTCAAGTTGACATTTTCTGGGTTCAATTGGATGCGTTTGATCGCGTAGAAACCGCCGTCCAACTTGTTCTTCACCTTTGAGGCACAAAATAATACATCGTAAACACTATTATATCATTGTTTCTTTACGAACATCTTGATGTTTTACCTTTTAAAGTGAATTTCTTCACTAAGAATCTATATTCTTGGCATGCAATGATCGTAACGACGGCGAAAAGCCGGTTAAAATGCAAAAATGCAAAGATCTTGTAACAAGTAGTGACAAAATTTGAAGACATGCTGACTGGGCTGGGCTGGGAAAGGCACAAGGCACTGGTTAAAATCCGGTCGGAGTCTTGAAATTTTTTCATTATTTGGATCTGTGTATTTCAAGACTATTAATATCAATCAAGTCAGATTTTTGTGGAAATGAAATGTCTTAATGCAGACAACTAGGACTATAAACTACGCTATAAGGTACGTTTAAAAAAAACATAGGTCTATAATTATATTAAGGACTGTAATGTAATTAAAACAAAATGTTATTGATTCCTTTGTGTAGGTAACGAAAATTACCCATAATGTTGTATGACTAACTTTTGTTACACAAAAAAATCGATTCAAAATTAAGCCCTTGACTATGTACTTTTTTTTTACAAAGAATCATTAAACGTAATTAATCGGCATGTAACTACTAGTTATTTGCCGTGACTACAAAATTACGTATCAGTGCAGCAAAATACATTTTGTGGCATCCTTTACCGTCCTAGATGTGTTTTATTTTACTATTATTTAAATAATAATAGTAGATTATGCAACTGCTACATAATGTGAGGCCTTAAAACACGAGTGTGGTTTTAATACGAGTGTTTTAAGGCCTAATTATGTACAGATGCATACACTACTTTATCTACACACATATCATAAGTACTCTAAGATGGGTTCAGAAATAGCCGTAGGGAAATGACCTGCATTGTTACTAGTGCTACCTGTAAAATATCAATAGGCCATAGATACTAAAATAATGCAATAAAAAAATAATTGAACAAATACAGAAGGAAATAAATGATTTATTCACATAAATCCGTGCGTTTGTTCATTCTCAAATCTAAAAAATCTTTATACTTTTTAACTAGTACTAAATTTGGCTATCGATTTTTCTGACAACAAGTTACTTGTTGCAATCGTGGCTGCATTTACAATTTCCGGCGGAATGTTCATATACTTCTCGGAGTCACTTCTACTCATATTTTCAACTTAAATGTAAATTACAAACAACTTTTCACAATTCTACTTTCGTAACAGCAAAAAATCAACAAATAAATGACAACATTAATGGCGGCAATTCGATCCTCCGTCAAAACGAATGTATTTTTTTCAATCATAGACAAACGAATGCAGTCCTTATTCTCATATCACTTGAGATCAGATGTCGTGCGGATTATACAAAAAACATACTGAATTGACGTTTCATATCGATAACTGTTTTAATATCTATGGATACTAGAATAGAGATCTACTTGAGTTTTCACAACTGTTCCAAATTTAAACTCACAACGTTACAAAAATCGCAAAAATCTATACTGAAATACACATTACAGTACAGATTTTACCTACTACCACAGACAAGAAAGTTCTCATAGTAAAATTGGTTGTAGTAATGCTGGTCATTTCCTACGGTTTCTGAACGCATTTTAGAGCACTAATGATATGTGGGTAGATAAATAAATATTACGGGACAATTTTACACAAATCGAAATAGTCCCATGGTAAGCTATATAAGGCTTGTGTTATAGGTACTAGACGAAGATCATAATCTCCCTGCCCTTATCCCACTTACGTAGGGTCGGCACAACATGTTTTCATCTTCAATTCATCTCTATTACTCGTCACTTCAGCGCTTACTCCCTTCTTTCTCATGTCCTTTCTCACACAATCCATCCATCGCTTTTTTGGCCTACCGAACGCTCTTCGTCCTTGGACATTCATCGTTAACGTTCTTCTACCAATATGACGCTCATCCCTCCTCATTACGAGGGTTGCTACTTATATATCCGGAAACAAAAAAACAAACAAACGTACACGGCTGAAAATAGTTTTATTGTTTTTCAAAGTATTCCCCTTGATGATCTATGCACTTTTGCATTCGCGTGAACCAATTTTTAAAGCACTTCTGCCACTCCGCCTGAGGTACCTCCATAACGTGTTGTTTGAATGCGTCGACAGCATCTTCAGCGGTCGAAAATCGTTGACCGCGTAATTTATTCTTTATATTTGGAAATAAATAAAAATCGTTGGGTGCCAAGTCAGGGCTGTACGGCGGATGACCCGTTAATTCCACATTTTGACCCTCCAAAAATAGAGTTGTTTCGCGTGACGTATGACAGCTGGCATTGTCATGATGAAGAATGATTCTTCGTCGCTGGTTAGTTTTACGAATTTGTTCAAATACTTCCGGTAAGCAAATGGTCGTGTACCACTCTGAATTAACCGTTCTACGGTTTTCTAGTGGCACTGTAGCTACATGGCCATTAATACCGAAGAAGCAGGCCACCATTTGTTTCAATGTACTTTTTGCACGAGTAACTTTCGTAGGGTTCGGCTCATTTTGAAACACCCATACCGTTGATTGTTGCTTCGTTTCGGGATCGTATGCATAGATCCAGGATTCGTCACCTGTATAGATGTTATAAACGGCTTTTGAGTCACCACGGTTATATTTTTTTAACATTTTATTGCACCATTCGACGCGAGCATGTTTTTGCTCATTTGTTAAGTTGTGGGGTATCCAACGCGAACAAATTTTTTTTACAGCCAAATAATTATGTAATATGCTATTAATGCTGGTCATAGAAATACCCAGAGTCGCCTCTATCTCGCGGTACGTAACATGTCGGTCGTCCATTATAAGTTTTCGCACAGCCTCGATATTTTGTTGTACAACGACCGATTTCGGGCGACCTGCCTTAACTTCGTCCGTAAGCATACTACGTCCACGATTGAACTCACTAAACCAGTGATACACAGTAGTTTTAGATGGGGCTTCATCACCAAAAGTTGAAGTTAGTTGATCTATGCACTGTTGTTGCGTTAAACCACGTCGAAAATCATAATAAATCATAGCACGAATATTTTCACGAGTGAGTTCCATTCTTGCTGCGAGATGACATTTAAAACCCGTCAAAAACAAAACACGAGCGTTAATAAGGAAGAAAAAATATACCTTATATACTTAAAAAAGTTCAAATTTTACCATGGCGGTCAAATATGCTATTTAAGAAGATTGTAATCCCGGTTTCCGGATATATAAATAGCAGCCCTCGTACATACCCATACCACGCTAACCTACTGCTCCTCATTTTGTCTGTCATGGGTGCTACTTGACGAAGATTTATTTACTTATAAACATAAGAAATCATCCAGATTCGGGAACAAATATTGATTCATGCTCATCACAAAAATATTTGCCCTTACCGGGATTTCAACCCAGGACCATCAGCTTCGCAGGCAACATTACTCCCGCTGAGCCAAACTGGTCGTCAAACCGACCGGTTGGTAATTTACCTTCAAAACATCACCGAAGGCGCCTTTACCAAGCCACGTGAGCACCTCGAACTCGGCGTTGAGTCTCGAATGCCCGTTCATTTGTAGACTCGTCTTTTGTATCTTCACCGGGTCTTCATCCTGGCCGGGGCAATAAACGTGATCATAACACTGTTCGTAGCGCTACGCCCTTTCCTCTAAATACGGGGAAACGCATGTTATCGGCTACGCGTCTACAGAGCGCCCGCTAGACGCGTTCCTGACAGTGAAGTGATAAGTATCTTTAGAAAGTTATTTTTCCATTATAATGCGCAAAACTGGAATGTGGTATTTGTATGGAAAAATATTTTATCTATCTATCAGCTACGGACGTCCACTGCTGAACATAGGCGTCACCTATAGGTCGCCACAGGAACGATCCTGCGCAGATCGCATCTACCGACTCCTCGCGAAACTAACATATCGTCACTACATTGAAAAAATATTGTAAGGTGCGTTGGGGAAAGACGGAAGT
The DNA here is from genome assembly GCA_905404275.2 of Hedya salicella. Classification (NCBI taxonomy): domain Eukaryota; kingdom Metazoa; phylum Arthropoda; class Insecta; order Lepidoptera; family Tortricidae; genus Hedya; species Hedya salicella. The sequence goes on from FR990113.1 coordinate 19,512,642, forward strand.
ATGGGAAAGACTGAAATTTTACCGAAAATATTCTTAAAGGCGTTTAAATAAAGTCCATCTTTCGAACTTTCCCATACTTCTGTCTTACCCCAATGGACCCTATCTGAAACCAACCTAAGGAAAAAGGTAGTAAGTAGCGTCATGTAGAGTTTAGTAGAGAACACCTTTTTGTTGGAGCGGCATGAGATACGAGTATTTTTCAATGACGATATTAAAAAGACATACCGTAAAACCACTCAACTAATGTCCGGAATGAAAATCTATACTATTCATTGAAATAAAACAATTTAACGGATTATATCGCGTATATTATCTCATTTTAGTTCCCGACGTTTCGGAAGCTTTCCAGCTTTCCATGGTCACGGGAGGACTGAGACCACCGTTTTATTTCAATGAGTAATAATCGCGGAAACAGAAGAAAATATAATCTATACTATTATAAAGTTGTAAAAATGAAACGTCTATACACCGTCAACTGTACTTGGGAAATAATAGCTTGATGTGTACCTCGGAGCCGCTACCGACGTCATCTTTATGGTTGGGGCTGGGCTGGATAACTGGGGCGTCAACCAAGAACCCGTGGTTAACGAGCTGCTCCGCCGACCACTGGGAATGTTCCTCTTCTGTTAAACACCTGGCAAATTCGGTAGTTACAATACAATACAAAAAATCTTTATTGCACACCAACAAAATAAACAGTACAATAGAGCCATCACGTAAAATGAGGTAGACAATAGGCGGTCTTATCGCTAAAGAACTCTTTTCCAGACAACCTTTGGGTAGCGGAAATGACAGAGAATAGCTAGGAATGAGTAGATGGTGAGATACGATTATAAATAATATAAACATAAATAAATGTGGATGGGTAGTTCTAATAGCGTTTCAATTGCTATAAGTTTCCCTTTCCTTATATTGAAGACTATTAGGTGCCCGCAACTTCGTTAGTGGAGGAGAAAAAAAAAGTAACCCACTTTTTCTTGAGCGTCAACTTCTTTTCTTGAGAATCAACCTTATCCCAAACTGACCAAAGCTGTAAAGCGATATCAGGTGCGTCGGGGTAAGACGGGAGTATGGGAAAGGCTGAAATCTTACCGAAAATGCTCTTAAAGGCCTTGAAATAAAGTCCACCTTTCGAACTTTCCTATACTTGCGTCTTACCCCAACGCACCCTGTGTTTTCGGTACAATGTAAATTTGTGACGAGTAGTTAATGAATGTTTAAAAGAGTACAGTCGGCAATAAAAGCTTGTCGCGAAAATGCTATTTTCGACAAAAACTTATTTATCCTACACTCCAGCTAATGGATGATTTGGGTCAATTTCAGAGCGTTTGAACCGCACTCAATACTCAATCGTTTATTCCACAATGTTAGTGTTAGTTTACAGGATTGGTACTAGATAAACTTTAGTGTCACCGCATGAATGGTGCCTTCTATTACAGATTCGAATGAGATACTATACCTCCTGTGTAGAGGTACTGTACCTAGGTTTAGGTTTATAGATCATTTATTCTCATTAAGAATTTAGAATTCACTTATTATGAGAACATAAAATTAAACATAATGTATTTACAATGAGCGAAAACATGAAAGGAAGGTAAATCTAGATAACACCGCGACAGCAATCACATACATATTCCCAATAATACTGGTCAGGTCCGAGTTGTAAACAAGACAAATGACTGAGTTACAATCACTGAGTTACGCAGACTGGAAGCGGCATAGCGTAGTTGCATTTATTTGTTCTATATTTTGTGTACATTGTACATGTTGTTGAGTACATTGTATTTGTTTATTTATGTATATTTGTACGTATTAATTAATATGTGCATTTTTCGGTGTTAATATTTAATATATGTATTTTGAGCATTTTTTTAAAACGATATACTGGTTTAATATTCTTTAAATGCTTAGGGAGTTTATTGTAGAGTTGGGCACCTTCATACAAGATACTTTTTTTCCCATAGGTTGTTCGTGGTGTATAGTTGAATCATCGAGAGCGTGGAATTGCATATGTAGTAGTATTGTTTGTTTACAGGCATTCTATATTTGAATTTTCTATTTTCTTGTACTATCAGCATACAAAGAGGTTGTTATATATATATATATATATATCTATATCGAAGAACTAAAAACAAAAATAATGTCAGTGTGAAATTGTCAATATTATTTACGTTGTGCGTATATTTTTACATCTGATTTGATTGTATTCTCAATTAATTATTGTGTCCGCCCGTACGACTACGAATAATTTCTATATTTAAAAAAAATATGGCTGTAAGTAATTTTGGTCCTATTGAGAGTCAAAGTAAGCAAATAATTTTCAACTGTTATAAATATTTTGAAAATGAACTGACGAAAAATTTAAACTTGCCTTACACCGCTGCCCAGTTAGTTGAAAAAGCTACAGGTGTTTGTCTCTCTACTGTTTATAACATTGTGACTGAGAGCAACAGCGAGAAATTCGCAACAACAAAGAAATTCACCTCCCCGAAGAATAAAAAGTTGCGTCCTTGTCCGTCATCAGCAGTAGACGATTTTGATCAGGAAGTCATCCGGAGAACTATATACAATTTTCATCTGTCCCATAAGCAATTTCCAACCTTAAAGGGACTCCACTCTGTGTTAAAATCCGATATAGATTACAAATTTGGCATTTTCACCTTACGAAAACAAATACAAAAATTATGATTTAAATGGAAAAAGACCGAGGACAACCGAAAAATATTAATGGAAAAACACAACATACGACTGCTAAGAATAAATTACCTTATCAAAATTGCGGAATATCGATCTCAAGATAGACCACTAGTTTATACTGATGAAACCTACATCAACACTTCACATGTGTCCGGAGAAGCTTGGACCGATGGAACAGAATTTGGTGTAAAAAAACAAATCAGTACAGGCCAGCGGTTAATAATAGTGCACGCAGGAGGAAAAGATGGTTTTATTCCCAACGCTTTGTTAATGTTTAAGGCAAACCAAAAAACGGGAGATTACCATGACCAGATGAACTTTGTCAACTACGAAAAATGGTTAAAAGAAAAATTAATACACTATCACAACAAACTTTTGAATCGTGCTCCAACGTCAAATTCTAATAAACAAGAAATGATGGATTGGTTGACAGAACACAACATTTCGTATAACCGGTTGATGTACAAAACCAGTTTGTATGAATTAATTAAACAAAATAAAGAGCGGTTTCGCGAGTACCACATAGATGCAATTTTAAAAGAACATGGCCACTCCGTATTACGATTGCCACCGTATCACCCGACATTCAATCCGATCGAAAATATTTGGTCCATGGTAAAAGGATATGTAGCAAAAAGAAACGTTTCATTAAACATGCAAGGCATTATGAGTTTAGCAACTGAACGAATGAATACCATCACTGCTGAGGACTGGGAAAATATTTGTCACCACGTCGAAAGTGAAGAAAATAAATATCGATGTCAGGAAGGAGAAATGGATCAAATAACAGACAATTTTATTATCAATACTTGTGACAGCTCAGATGAAGAACATGATAGCGAATAAAAGAAAAAAAGAGGACTACTACTTATTCCACTTCTTGGGTATGTCATTTTATTAAGATAAGAGAAAATTATTCTCCTTTTGTTGCAAACGGTACAACCACTACAAATGCAATTCCATCTTCTCGATAATTCAACTATACGCAAAATTAAATCGTTCGCGTTTCGAAGCGGAATTTTATGTACCTCTACACAATATCTCAAAATGCCATTCGAATCTTAAATAGAAGGCACCATTAATGCGGTGACACTAATGAGTGCGGTTGAAACGCTCTGAAATTGACCCATTTGCTGTGATTCCAGTCATGTCACACTTCAAAGTATAAATCCAACTTTAAAACTATCTACTAAAAACCTACATTCAACAGAGTACAGTCACCAGCATTAATATCTGCCACAACAAAGCGCGCATAAATATCTGACACAACTCTATTTCTAGGTTCGTTAGGACGTGTCAGATAATTTCGCCCGCTTTGTTACGGCAGATATTGATGCTGGTGGCTAAAGAGAATGAATTTCATAACAAATAATCTACTAACCTTGATAAGAAATCTTTGGCAGAGCTAGGCAGATCCGACGGTACTTCAAGCACAGCGCCATCTTGTGAGACTATTGATAGAAGCATCAGGGCCGAAGCGTAGATATCTTGGGCTTGAGTTTGTCTGAATCAGACCAAGTACATTCAGTATCAATTAGCTTGTAACATCCTAAGTGCCAAATTTATCGCATCGCATCTTATTACCAGTCTAGAATTCAATACAGGCAAATCAAAACAAATCAAAATATGCTTTATTCAAGTAGGCCTAGGTACAAGCACTTTCGAATTGTCAGTTACATTGAGTCTTTGCTGGGAGACATACAATATAATCCAACATTTGTTGCAAGGATTAGGGAAAACCCAGATTAACATAATCAGATCATTTAACTTAAGTATAATATTATTGATAAAATCATCATTTTAAAAATCAAATTAACTAATAAAATAAATCCCAAAAGGATTGTCAATAAAAAAGAAAAAAGAATCTAGAATGTGTCTAGAATAAAATTCTAAATGTCAGAGTGTAAAAAACAATTTATATGCGTGTACCAATTAACTATTACAATTGTCAACCGATGAAGTCTAGACAGAGCAATCGTGCGGGGTGCAAGGGGCGAGACGCGGTTGGGGCGAGCCCGAGCTGCAAATCCATTAACATTATAAAGCACGCCGCTAGTCCGCTAATCAGGCCGTATTCGCGAAGTCAATCCTGAAAAGAGCGCGGCTATCTTCTTCTATCCTACTAGTAACCACATTACGAGAAGGTTAGAGCCCGTTAGACTTGTTAAATATCTTGGCGTTACCCTTGACAAGAAATTCGCGTTCGCGGCTGCGCGCTCTTCGTCATGAATAGGCTTAGTCTGATGACTAACAAGCGGAGTAAAATGTCACTTAGAAATAAGTTGACACTTTACAAAACTTGTATCCGTCCTGTGCTGAGCAAAGGCTACACTTATGCAAGTATAGCCTTTGCTCACGTGCCTATGTCCAGGCTAAAGCATCTTCAGGTCATACAGAATAGGTTTTTGCGTAGGATGCCAGATCACCATGGTATGTGTCCAACCTACGTCTCCACTAGGACATGGAAATTCCAACCATGTATGGTTTTCTCAAACAAGCGTCTAGACGCTTCTTCGACCATAGGAACTCCCTGATTAGCAAGGCAGCCGACTACCTTCCGACCATTCCCGATCCCTCAGAGGATCCACTCCCCAGAAGCCGTCTCGAAAGAGCCCGGTACACCCGGCGTCCTAGACACGTGCTCTCTGATCCGGACTCACTCGGAACTCTTCGGACGATGAAGTCTAAGAGTCAACCCTGCCGGCGGGGTCGCTCAGCCTGTACGAGTCAACCCCGCCGGCGGGGACGCTCAGCCTGTAGTCTCGCAATCTCCCCTACGCCCACTTTCTCTTGTCTCTCTCTACCCCTTCCTAACTGGGGTTCAACGAAACAGTGCGTCGTCCCCCCCCCACACACAGCTAAATGGTAAGTGGCCGCGGATGGCATTCTCGTTTGTGGGTTTGCGCTCCCCCCACTAAATCCGATTACTGGTCAGGAGGTCTAACCAGACCTAACCAGTTCAGTCAGGTTTTACAAAAAAAAAATATCTGACACGTCCTAACGGCCCTACAAATACAGACGTGTCAGATATTTATACGCGCTCTGTTGTGTCAGATATTAATGCTCGTGACTGTACATGAGGATAAAAAGAATTACCTCTCTTACCTATCACAACTGTCTTCGCCTTCAATCATTTCCGCCAGCCTGGAATCCAGACTAGCCCCGACCAGTCTGACCCTCCCATCATCATCTAAGAACACATTTTCACTCCTAACATCCGTATGAACTACACCAACTTCATGCAAATCCTTCAACGCACTGAACACCCCTAAACCTACATGCCTTAATAATTTCAACGATTCAAACTTATCTTTATACACTTTTAGTTTGCTCCGGAGATAGCTTAGAGACATTCCTAATACAAAATCTCTGAATATATATACACTGAGTTTCACTGTCCGTTTGGTGGTTTCCTTAGAAATCTCCATGGCAACGTATGGGAGTAGCGATGAGTTGGTGATCCGACACATGTTCTTCAGGTCTTGCTGTAAGGAGTTTAACTGCCGACTTCGGGTTTGGAAGTCTGAGGCGGCCGGTAGGAGCCATTTTTTGGTTATGAGACGTTCACCGGTCTCGTCGTCTATCGCGAGGTATGTAGTTGAGCCGTTTGATGAGTGACCTGTGAAAAAAAAACAGTTTTGATGTGGGTCCCTTGTGTATGTGAATTGTTCATCTTGTAAACCTGAATAGTTTTTAAGATCCCTTCCGTATTTTTTGGAAAAAAGAATGCGTCAGAACCGGATTTTTGACGTTGTATTTCTAAGAAACAGAAATAATGAAATAATGATCTTTATTCTGTAAGTAGGCTGCAAGGGCACTTTTACAAGTCTGACTCTACGGCGTTTCCCAAGAAGAGACGACTGAGGAGAAGAAAGCCGAAACAAACTCAACAGTCAGTAATTTTTTCGAAATAACTCTTATACCTATTACAATATTTGTACTTAGCTTATCCCAAATCCTAACTATATGTTTTAAGTATAAACTCAATGCGTAATTCTCCGCTGCGTTACGCGGAGTATTTGCAGCCCGCTACGACTAGGTAAATTAGTCACAATACAATAGTTATCTAATCTACCTACTAACTAAACAATTCAAAACATATTTCATCTTATTATTCTGCTGCGTTATGCAAATTGGCTAAACGGATTTCAATTATTTTTGGTACACGGGTAGCTGGGTCTCTAGATGGCTATAGGATACTTTTTACCCGACTACGCTGAAGAAAAAAGAGGGGTTATTACTTTTTCTCCTCCGCGAATGAAGTTGCGGCCACCTTCAGTAAATATATATAAAACATTTACCTAGACAGTTCCCAACGTACACCTTCTTGTTATTCCGCTGCGTGACGCGAAGTACTTGCGCAGTTTTGACGTTGCATGTGCACGCTACGCTGAGACTTTGACTGCGACACATCTTTACAGAAGACGCTTTGTTGTCAGCATAACTGCAAGGGAAATAAAGTACTGTAAAACGGGGTAGAAGGGACGGCGGAGGCAGGAGGGATTGGAAACCAGTTTCTTTTTTTCATTTGCTAGCTACTTACTTTAATTTTTCGGGTCCTGGTTGCTCTTTAACTAATCTATACTATTATAAAGTTGTAAAAATAAAATGTCTGTCCATTAAAGATATTTTCAAAAAAATTATCGTGATAGACTATTTGGAGGTCACTAATATATATATATTTTTTTTATTTTTTGTATGTTTGTGTGTGTTGTTTCGGCTTCATCACGCCAAATCGGTTCAACGGATTTCAACTATTTTTGGTAGGTATCTCCGAATGGTTATAGGATAATTTTTACCCGACTACGCTGAAGAAAAAAGAGGGTTATGATTTTATTTCACCTCCGCGGATGTATTTCTTCTTCTGGCAACACTAAGTAGCCAAATAAAAAAATACAATGACAAAATGTTCAAATGTTGTTGTGTTGCGGATATAGAACACTTATTGAATGGATGACTTTGAATTAATTTGGTCTGAAGTAACTTCTTTTTCCTCGGTTATTTTCTTAGAGCTGACAGTTTTCTTTTTTAAAAAAAATGCTGTTTGGGGGTACAGAATGAATGTTAAATATTGTATGGAGTTCTTCCAGCTTTAAGAAGAGTAGACATATTCTAAAACACTCGCGTGATGCCTCTAGCGATGTAAAAGTCAACAGACTTGCTTACCGATTTCTATTAGGCAAACGGTAAGTTTGTTTATCATTCACCATACCTAAAACAAGAATCGCCATCCGTCCGGGTTTACCCAGATTTGTCCTAGTTTGGAGGCAGTCCGGGGGCCGTCCGCCAAACTTTTAAAATGTGTGGACTCTTTTTGTATATAAATTTAACATTCCCAGGGAAAACTGCGATATCCTCCAAAAATTCAGGGATTTTGAAGTTTTGGTCCGGGTTCGGCTATAATTAAGATGGGAGCCCTACCTAAAACAAATATTATCTATCGCTATAAAAGGGTATTTAACAATAGAAAAAAAATATAAAAACTATATAAGATCCTGATAAAACAAGCAAAATAAAAAAGTACGTTAAAATTTTGAGTTCGATACCTTACGTGTAGCTTGTTTTATGAGTCTTTAAAGTCGGGTACGAAAGTCCATTTTTAAAGAAAGAAAATATTAATAACTAATAATACCATTCAATAACCCATAAAATGTTTTGTAATTTTTGTTACCAAACCGTTTCGATAAACGCAAGTTTTAACATAGCTGCAGAACAAAGTTTTTATTTTCCCTATACAAGATACAAGCGTGTGACGTCACATGCTTGTAGGCTTTAGTATGAAGCGTTTTTGGGAAGGTCCAAAAATGTGCTTTTAAATTCGTTGAATCTCGGGGAGTTTTTATGATATTGGAGTAGTTTCTTCACCAATATTTCTATTATTAAGACGTCGTGTTATAACATACAACAAAAAAAAATGTCAAATGGCCTATCTTATGATACTCACTATACTAATTCGGGAGCATCTTGTCCGTCGGTGCTATTTTCCTGACTAGCACTAGACCGGTGCACCCTCTGTCTTCCTGCTGTTTTCAGTATCTCTTCCCTTCGCTGTATCTCGTCTTTTATCTTTTTTCTCTGCAACCATAATTTGTCAAGAAAAAGTTTCAGCATTTCCTTCTTGAGTCCTTTATTATATCCTCCTGAGAGAGTAGAGGCCTAAGTAATTTATTTGTTGATGATATTGAACATGTCATTCAGATTTTGTACACGTTTTGCAAGTAGACAGGTTGGAGCCTGCTACTAAGCATTTGATTATGCTTGTGTTAGGAGACACTGCTCTGCCATAAATAATCAGTGGCGTGCCTAGGATTTTTGGTAAAGGTAGGCAGTTTCTCTGTGCCTTTATGGAACCATGGTCATTCAGGGTAAGCAGCGCCTTTGTGCTTATATCGACCGCACTCCACTGACATTAATATTTTGAGGCCAAGACTGATCTTTGCATTTTTGAATTTCGAACCATCTTAAATTTTATGAGAGTTCAATACTCCATTTTAATTAGTACTTTTAAGAGTACACGAGGACTCAGGAGGATAGTTCCTAGCAAACCATAATAAACTAACTGGCTACACTTAATTGTAAATGCAGTATCAAGTACAACTTATGTATGAATATGTTTATTGAAGTTGAATTTAAGTATGAGTAAGACAGGAGCAACTTCGTATGATCATAGTTTAGGTTGTGTGGTGTTGGAAAAGTAAGGTCTGTACAGTCAGCATCACAAAGCAGACTGTAGCATCCAAATGCCTATAAGAATTAAGATGTGTTGTAATATATTTGGTTTGTATGGGAAGGTGAAATTCGGCCGAGCTTGCCGACTATGATTTAGCTAATTTGTGACCCCTACTGTTCTTACCTCTTCATCTTCCTTCGCTTGCATGTCATGTAACTTTAGCTGTTCCATTTCTGTCTTTTGCTTCAACATCTCTTCGTAAAAAGATAGAGTAGGCTTGTTGTGATCGTGTAGGAATTGCTGAAAATAACATTACGGTCTGAGTACAAAAAATATGTTGTGTCCCCAACAAATTAAACAAGCAGGGTTAGGGTTGAATTCAAGCTCTACCCTGGTCACTACCACTTAAGTCTGGCTACACTGAGCTATTTCAACGACCTTGAAATAGGGCAGAGGGTTGATATGATTTCACTTCATTTAAACCAGTGATTTAAATAGCAATTTTAACCAATTGTTTTTTTAAGCCAATGGTTTAAATTAACTAATTTTGACTGCAACCAAATCAGCCCAAAAATTTTCTAGGGACTTCCCTCGATATAGACTAAGGCGCACACACGTGTACAATGCCATACATGCAAGTATACAATCGTTTTAAAAGAACTAAATTCTAAAAAATAAAAGTTTTTTTTAGAAACATAAGTTTATGAATACTTACTGTTACTTTATTCAATACTTCTGTTAATTTTTTGTTGGTATTCATAATTAAATTAAACCAAAACACATTTTCTTTTAATAAATGACTGACTATTACATGAATAAAAAAAAACAAAAAAATCTGATTTAAGTCAAAGATGATGACAGTAGCTAATCCAGGGGAGCTAAGAGGTTCAACGCCTTCCAACTGCTCTAGGTTTGAATGAATTATGATCTAATAAGAATTTGCAGAGCAAGGTTGATAAAATAACTGAGTGTTGCCAGACTTTGTCTCAGACTCAGGTAAGTGCCTCTCCAAAGCATCCATTCGGAAAATATCATAAAAAGCCCCCCCTCAGCAACAACAAGGCCTTCAAAACCAAAATCCACTACTTGATCCACTACCGCTGATGATAAACTAATATTTTATATTGAATTTACCTGTGCAAGTTGAGCAAGCTCAAATATCATGACCTCTCCACACAACTGCAGTGCCAATGCATTCAACTCATCTAAGAGCTTTGTTGCATTCTCCGTTGATAACCCACGCATCTTGTGAATCTTCAATTCAGGTGGCCTGAAATAGAATGACATAAATTCAGTTAGAGAATTCCCTCAACGGCATCTAGTGTCATGCTGTGTAAAAAGGTAAAGCCTTCTCGGTGCCAAAGTCTGCTGCGGCTAGGGTTACCATATCTTAGGATTTGTCCTGAGATTTCAGGATCTTTGGACTCTTCTCAGGATTGCGGCCGGATTTTTCAAATCTCAGGTTTTTTTTAATTGTCAATCAAATACAGTAGGTACATTTTTAAGGATATTTTTAATGAAAACTTAAACAAACTCAAAATAATCTTCCTAAAAGAGAAAATTCTCAAACTGCAACAAAATATCAGGATTTTTCAATGGAAATCAGGCCTTTTCTCCGGGCTTTTGAATTTTTCACCTGGTAACCCTAGCTGCGGCATACCTACACCAGCATGATGTCCAATTACGGTCACAGCTTATAGCTGCATCCCAAAAAGTTGACATTTCTAGTTCACGCCACTTCTGGTTAAAATTCCAACATATCAACAGTGGAACCCATACTAATATTATAAATGCGAAAGTGTGTGTCTGTCTGTCTGTCTGTCTGTTACCTCTTCACGCTTAAACCGCTAACCGATTCGGATGAAATTTGGTATGGAGATAGTTTGAGTCCCGGGGAAGAACATAGGCTACTTTTTATCCCGGAAAAATACCTTTAGCCGCGATAAACGAATTTAAGGCGGACGAAGTCGCGGGCAGAAGCTAGTGGAGAAATAAAATGGAAATGGATAAGCGACAGCTTGGTGGCGTTTTGTAATATACCCATTTAACTAATTTCATAAGGTGTATAATTTAATGTTTCAAAAATGTCGCTTATCCCATTTCTTCTTTCCACCGTCGATGTTTTTAAGGAAAGATGTATTTTTTGTCGTAAATATAATTTGATACAGTGTAAACTCTTTATAACGATAAATAAATAAATAAAATAAATAAATAAATATTACGGGACAATTTACACAAATCTCTCTAGTCCCATGGTAAGCTCAATAAGGCTTGTGTTATGGGTACTAGACGACGATATATTTAATAGATATATTACTTATATACATAGAAAAACATCCAAGACTCAGGAACAAATATTTATTGCTCATCACACAAATATTTGCCCTTACCGGGATTTGAACCCAGGACCTCAGCTTCGCAGGCAACGTTACTCCCACTAAGCCAAACCGGTCGTCAACGATAAACTCCCTATAAAGTAGAAGTGACCACAATTTGGTTGGTTTGCCTTAAAAACCACACATTGATAAACTCTTTGCAGCGCAACAGCCATTCTCTATTATGAAGAAATGTGTTCATATTTAGACTTAGAAAATATTATTTTTATTATTATGTATGTTATCGTATCAGGCTACAAAAAATGCCTACTAAACCCTTGAGGCCCCGAAGCAGCTGAGGTTCTGGCTTTTATTATTGCTAATTGTCTTCAAAACAGTCTTTTCACTCCTCCTGCTCAAAAAGTAGGTCATATTAGCTTCGCGAAGCGAGACTAAAATAGTACATTTAGCCCCTAGGGTTTAAAAGAAAGCCATATAATTCCATACAAATTTCTATGAAACTGAAAAAAAAAAACTTGCGGCCAGCTACATACTACTTACGAATAATTAAAAACAAACAAACAAACCTCATCAGATTGGGCAAAATTTCTGATCGAATTGCAGCCCTTCACATTAAAAAGTAAAAATTGTCTGTGGCCATTATTAGTTTTAAAAAATGTGTAAGCTGTCAATTTAACTATTAGAATTTAACTAAGAATTGGTCAAACTGTACTTTTTATTTTTCATTAAATATACAATTTTAGTGTTAAGTCTTTTTTATTTTCTCGCAGTCGAAGTGAAAAGCAGAGTGTTTAACACGTGGCTAAACGTCATTATGACACTCAGACATATTTATCCTCGCTCACTTCGTGAGCTCGTCCAAATAATCACTTCGTGTCATAATGGCTTACTTTAGTCCCTTGTCAAACAATCTACTAGTAATTACCTATTGAATCAGATATATTTAAAAAAATATATCCTGAATTTGGTTGTTTTTCTTTCTTCATTCCATATAACGATAAAAACTGCTCGGTCCAGGGATCGGAACCGGTATCTTTTTCATACAAAATATTCGAAATAACGATTCGTATTTTTCGTTCAATTACGAGATTTTCGTATCATAATAAAATATTATTAAGATTCTAGAACTTGTGTCGTACAGTGTTAAAACATTCCAGCTATAGCGTGTATTTTAGAAGATTTCAAAAATACTGGTTCCAATCCCTGGCTCAGTCCCTTGTGTTTTGATATAAAGAGTTTACACTGTAGATGGATTAATGAATAAAAATACACATACTTATCAGGATAATTGGGACAGCAACATATATGCAACGTAACAGAGCAGTGGACACCTTGCACATCAGAGTTGTGCAACGGATGCAGGGTCAGCATCAAGTCCAGAGGACGCCACACCTTCCATGCATTGTGTCCTCGGTTGTCTGACACTGCTTCACCAAATATGGACTGAAAATTAACCAATCATGATGGCAACAATAGATTGTTGTACTGGCTAGAAGCTTTGTGCCAATATTTAATGGCGGAATATCTGACTTATAAGCAGTGATCGTTATCAACGTGCTGAATTGGTGGCAAAGTATGGTTGATAAAAAAACAAATACTCAATTATTTTAAACATTACTATATTTCACAAATTATAACATTTATATACATATTTACTATCACTTGTGCAATTATGCTGAATAAACTACCAAAAATTGTTCAACAGATTTTGCCGTCAGTCGTTCACAACGATTGGAAAAAAACCATTTTAAATAAGTAAATGATCTTTCGACGCTGACAGAAATCATAGGAAGGTAATTTAAGCTGTTAAAATATTGCACGCAACTTTTGTTGACGCCCGATGTAATTTTGACGTATATTGTTTTAAAAATATTTAGGGCGGAAAAGGTTTTGTACAGTGTAGATTTATTATCTAGAGATACAATCCTATGTAGGCAAGTATTTGATTTATAGTGATTGTGTAAAACTAGAAAATAAATAAGTGAATATTCGCTTTTTCTTTCAACCATACACTTTGCCACGAAAATTGCACGTTGATAACGATCACTACTTATAAGCCAAATAATATATTCTCTCATTTGTTTTTATCTAAAGTTTCAAGTGTTATCCCTGTTTAAATTTAAAAAAGACAACATCTATCTATCAATTTACATCAGTTAATTAAAAGTAAGATAAGATCTGAAACAAATCTCACAGACACACTAGATTTTATACTGAGACAGAAATGGAGATGGGCTGGCCATTTAGCTACAACATTTGATGGAAGATGTACCAATAATGTTACTAAATGGGTTGTATGTTGTTTCATAGACTACAGTTTGGTAGAATTTCGTTTTACATAAAATGATTCCCATATTATCATTTCATAGAATAATCAACTCGTAGAGTACTTACTTTGTAGAATTTCTTATCATAGATTTTTGTTTCGAAGAAAATGTAAGATAATAATATTCATTTCATGGACTTTCAATTCAAATATTCTTTATCCATATATTATATACTTTACATAAAACTTATTACTTAGACAAATGTTGAATAGACTGATTCCCAGGAATAAAATTCCCCATATTATCATTTCATAGAATAATCAATTCGCAGAATACTTACTTCATAGATTTTTTTTTCGTATATGATTCATATCATAGACTTTCAATTTGTATATTATTTAGTTAATATCAAACTACTTACCAAGAAAAACATTGTATCGAGTGGCAGTTTCTAAACTTTCAATTCATACCATACCATACCATACAATAGACAAAATGCATACCCTTCTATAAAATGACAACACCGCGTTCACAATAAAAATGCGGGTAATTTGTAAACCTAACCTACAGTTTTCGGTTTTTGACCCAGTTTGACGCTCCGCTCGCTTTGCTAACTCCGCTATACATGGTCACAATACAAATGGCTACAGATACACCATCTAAGTCCTCCCCTGTCCCCCGCCCTTGTCTTTCCTGGCAGCCGTTCGCTTCTGTTAGGGTAGCAAATCCAACTTAACCTAACCTACTTTTCTGGTTTTTTAGATTAATCAATAGTAAATTTTAAGATTTGATTAATAAAGCAAGATTTTCATCAAATTGTGTTTCTGTGAAAAAAATTTCATTAAAGTGAATAGGCGTTGAAACAATAAAATTCTTAATAAAAATACACGGACCAAATATTACTTACATGAAACCTTTTTCTGCAAAACGAAATTCTATGAAATTTCTGTCTGTGAAATAAGAATACACCAAACATAATTCTACTGTTTCATAAGTATGTTAATTAAAAAAAATATATTTTAAAATTCATTGAATTGTGTTTTTGTAAAAATTGTTTCATTCAAGTAAATAGTCAATTTCATCTTTTATTTGATTTAGAGACTGTATACATCTCTAAGAGTTTAGTTTTATTGATAGAGGTATATCCTTAAACATTTCTGAGGATTTTAATTAACAAATTTTATCTTTTTGCATGTTATGACGCCTAGAGACTATGGTCTCTAGGCACATCTCTAAGAAATTTAGATTTAATAATAATTATGTTTAATGTATTATTCACTTTGACCCCTAAGAGACCTTAAACATCTCAGTAGAATTCAGTCAAATTATTATATTTAATTTTATCGCATGTCGTGACGCCTAGAGACCTTATACATCTCTGAAAAAAAAAATAGTTTATATTTTATATTAACATTGATCTGGAGAATTTGTACATCTCCTCTGCGTGTATCAATTATAAATTAGTTATAACACAATTGTAAAAGTTTTTAGTATAATTAAGACAATATTGTAATAGTTAATTGGTACACGCATATTAATTGTTTTATATACTCTGACATTTAGAATTTTATTCTAGACACATTCTAGATTTACTAATTATTTTAATTTTTAAAATGATGATTTTATCAATAATAAGTAAGTATTATACATAAGTTAAATGATCTGATTAGGTTTTTCTGGGTTTCCCTAACCCTTGCAACAAATGTTGGATCATATTGTATGTTTCCTAGCAAAGACTTCTCTCATTGTAACTGACAATTCGAAAGTGCTTGGATCTAAGCCTACTTGAATAAAGGATATTTTGATTTGATTTGATTTGATTTGAATGAAACAATAATAATCGAAATAAAAATACAACAACCAAACATTATATGAAACATTTTCTGTGAAACGAAATTCTATGAAAATTCTGTGTGCGTAACAAGGGAACACCTACTAAATGGCCAGGACCACCAGGCAAGAGAAGAGTAGGAAGGCCCGGAGTGAGGCAGTCAGACGATATTATTGCCACAGCCAGACCAGAATGGCAAAACCAGGCAAAAAATAGAAAAGTCTGGAAGGACATGGAGGAGGCCTATACCCAACAGGGGTCCTTAACATTTATAAATAAAGAATAAAATTATCTAAAACTATATGACTTAAGGAAAAATAAAGACTTAATAATAATAATAAAAACTTACAAATTTAGAACTTTTAGGCACATTGAAGTATAATAATCCTATTGGACTATGAATGATGTAATAAATATAAAAAATTAAGCTCAAGTCTTAGGTTTTTTATTTATCTGAGATTATTGAATAAATCTCACAAATTTTTACACATTTTGGCAATTTTTAACAGAAGTCGATGGCAAGTCATAGTTTTGGTTCAAAAGAGTTACTAAATAGAGTTCTCATTGGCAGTATCTACAATGTTATGGTATTTTTTTAGATAAACAAATTAAAATGCACGTAAAAAACAGTTTTTTTAAAGAAAAACACTAAATCTTTATTTAAAACAACAGCTGGCTACTAACCATCGTCCGACTGAGATTATGTATATGAAATATATCAGTTATAATTTATTAAGCAAATCAAAATATGCTACCAAAATAAATAAACTAACCTCCAGTGCCGCATATTCATTATCTTGACGCTCTTCCTTAGTTTCGTCGCTCATTTTAATATTATAAACTACACATTTTGTTGCAAGAGTTTATACAAATTACGTTCGTTTGACGTAGAAAATTTTAAATAGCTTTTTCAGCAAAAAATCATTAAACTTCGTAGTGTCTTGGTACGAATCAGCCACTGTCAATGACATTGACAACCAACAGTTGTGTTGACAGTTGGCGAGTGGAATAGCTTCCAGCCGAAACAATACCATCAGCCAACTTGATCAACCCCTGAAATCTACAGGTTTCTTATATTGAAATCTGCAGGTCTTCTGCAAAACACGCTCGCGCAATATTGAGAGTATTTCTCGCACTTGCTGCCAAATGGGTTTTAATATATCATTTTCTTTTTGCTTTCTAAAAACTCACCGACCTATAATCCTATGGACGGGAAATACCCACAAAATGACCATGTATACCTAAACTTTATCTTGCACTCAAGACTATTATTAATCTGTGCACTCAAGTGTACACTGATGACAAGTTGTAGGATTCTTGGTCTGAGTTGGAGTAGCAACAAATTGTTGTGTCTGGATGCTACTGTTGGGTAATGCTGGCTATTGACATACAATGCAATATATTTTTAAGCTCAGTTATACTCCCATTCATTTTTGATAGGACAATATCGCCAGTTGGCGCCACCGTGACCTAAGGTCTAATTGAAAAGAAGCGTCAAAATCGTGTGCTGTGATTGGTGGACGTTGACACTTGTTGTCAGTTAGACCTTACGTCATGGTGGCGCCAACTGGTGATATTTCCAGTGTAGAAAACCCTCATTTACCAAATGGTAGTTGTGGTAGGAATAGTAAGAGTAACATGAGGAGAACAACTAACAAAAGAGTAACAAGAAGAGACAACTTCAAAACGAAAAGTAGCAAAGTAAAAGTAAACTTACAGCCAAAAAAAGGCTTATAATGTAGGTCAAAATATACTTAAATTAATTTTATAAACCGATCTGGTATAAATCCCGCGAGAATATTGAAGACAGATTTGACATTTATATTATTGCGCAATATTTTTAGTAAATGCAAGTATTGCAAGTTGATGGCGGGCTAAAAAAAATTGGCGGGAGCAATATGGAACTTATCAAGTTCGTAGTGTGCCATCTCGCTTACCCAAATGTTTTAAAAATGACAAAAAGAGGGATAAAAAATGAAAGTGACATTGACACATTACGAACTTTTTCTTTTTCGAACTTCTAAGTTTCAGAGTTCAGAGTTAGTTACCTGTTCCTTTGACCCTCTGTCTATAATTTATACCTAGATTTTTCTAGAAATCCATAAACAAAAGAACAGAAATCCTGTACATCCTGTGAATGCATACAAAATCTGCATCTGCAATCAATCTGCAAGCATTGCCGCCATTATCATTTCTTAATTGACCACAGTCGTGAGAGGTGCAGTTTTTCAGGAGCGGTTCAGTGCAACGTGAAAAAAAGATAAAGTTCATAGAGTTATTGTATTTAATACAAATTTTAAAATCAGTGATCTATCATTAATAACAATTATGTCGTTTCAATGGGAATGGGATTCTTCAAATTCAAAACCAATGGTAATTTCATCATCACCGGCTCCTTCATCAGATGAGTTAACCAGCCAGGTTGGTTTTTATGTTTTATTTATTTCCTTCTAAGTGATGTGATCGTATCAAATGTGAGAATATTCCAAGTCGAAACATTTTTCATTCATATACCGGCACTTCTTAGAGACTTGCGATGTTTGAAGTCGTGGAGGAATCTGCTGTATTTTGTATAGACTTCACCAGGAAAACTTTTGCCTGCGTGGTGTAGGTTATGTGCTCAGGATAGCAGTGCTGGTACCCAATACCTATATAATCATAAACCTGTAGAAACTTGTATATGAATTAGGTTAAGAATCTCAAGACCCATTCTCAGGATGAGAAACCAAACTTTCAATTTAAGCTAAAAATTTGATTTTAGTGCCCTAAACTTTTCTGAACAATAGACTTTTTGGTTTCTCATCTTAACTTGAGAATAACCATCAATATATACCCAATGGGATGTCGATTATGACAGACCTCGAAGAGCATGGTGACTTTAAACTACCTGTGTGTAAAAACTCACCATTTAACTTCAGTCCTTCAGTCTCATCTCAACATAAGGTACTATAAAAAACATTCTCAGCTCAGCATGAGTAATGTTGCTTGTGCAGCTGAAGGTTCTGGGTTCATTTGAAATAAGTTGCCCATAAGGGCAAATCATTTGTGTGATGAGCAGGGTGTCTCGATAATGACGATTTTTGGGATTTATTTATTTAAACTTTATTGCACAATCAAAAAATGTACAAATGGTGGACATAATGCCAAAAGGCATTTTCTACCAGTCAACCATTGGGTTAAATAGAAACAGTAATATGGGCGCAGGGCCTGGAAACTGAAAAAATTGAAGAGAAATATAATTCAATTCACAGATATACTTATTATATATACAAACATAAACTTACAAAAATACACTATAGAATATATCGACATACATATTACTTTAGAAATACAAGAGAGCTTAAATGTTGAGGATTTTTATGTAGTTACTAGAAAAGAATCCATAAAATCTAGATATTTAAAAAAAATAAAAAAAGAAAGAAAAATGGAGGATATTTACTTTTACAAACTTCATTCATTATTTGGCCAACCATGAGCTTTCTCTTTAAATATAAAATTAGTAACATGCTGTCTAGGTTTTACAACTTTTATATTCTTACTACCATACTATACATATCTGTTCTAAAGAAGAGCCCTTTCGCTAAAAGTGATGCAATGAAGTGTGACATGATGGTCATGAATTAAAAAAATGGGAATAACATTCCGCTTTGTAACTTTTTCGAAATATCTGCATTTAATATGTAAATGTTGGTTACAAAATTGACCATTATTATGCATTTCTTAATTAAGTGCATCACTTCTTGTGAAAATGCCCCTTTATCACGACACAGTAATGTGACTTAACTGTTTATAGTCAATGCACAACATAAATGGATGATAGGAACATGAAATTTTAAACATATTAATTTAATAACAGGCATGCACTAAGGAAGGGTTTTTTTTAAATTCAAATTGTTTGTGGATGAAATCACTGTCAAAAGCTAGTTACACTAAAATAAAAACCACCTCCTGTTTCTTTCTACCTGTCTATCTGAGATAATCTTAGGAAGTATGGGACCAATTTCAATGCATGTTTTTCCAACATATACCTTGATTTTTTCAGACTATTTCACTTCATATAATATACGTAACATTGACATGATTAAACCCTAACCTGCCTTGAAGCTGTCAAATTACCAGAAAAAGTCTTTGTATGATAAAAAACAGGTTGTTTAAATGTATGAATTTATAATCTAGCTTTTAACTTAAACTTTCATTTGAAAAATGTCAGGAACTCAAATGTTAAATGAGGTACCTACTTATTTATTTTTAATAAGTAAGTAGGTAGGTCAATCCTGGGTGGAACATAGCTAGGTTTAACTTAATTGACTAATAAGAGGAACATGTGAAAATTACCTATCTTAGGAGCCCTTCTCGTATTTACAGAAGAAGTTAAACATGACTTTTTTGTAACAGCAATAGGTATATGTAGTTAGTTAGTTTTTAACATTAGGTATATTATTACTTAGGTATCAAGTGGAAATCTTATAGATATACTAGAGGAACTTCGTTTGGGGAGGAGAAAAAGATCATTAACCTTATCTTTTCTTCAGCATAGTTGGGTAAAATATATTCTATAACCATCTGTGGATACCCAGCTACCCGTGTGCCAAAAATAGATGAAATCTGTTTAGCCGATTTGGCATGATGAAGCTACAACAATACATACAACCATCCGTGATTGTGATCCAAATAGTCCATGGCAGTTTCTTCTTTAAATATATTCAATTTACAGACATATCATTTTACAACTTTGTAATAGTATAGATTAGAATAAATACCCACTTATAAAGGTCTGTAAGTGAATAAAATTGCAAGAAAATTCACAGTTTTATTTACCTGACTAAATATCACACAGTCACATCATATTATTTATTTATTTATTTATTAAAAACAAGTTACATGACATTACAGTGTATACAGCAATGCGTCATGAACCGAACAATGTTTATTTAGACGGCAAAACGGCGTGGCCCCGTTGTGTCGACATCTCGGGTGTTGGATTCGGTATATTATATAAGTATATGGCATTTTTTGTTTGATTGCAGGATGAAGAACTTCCTTCCTTGTCATTCGAGACAAACTCGCAACTTATAAAGGACTTTGAAATAATAGAAACCATTGGTGAAGGTGCTTTCGGCACTGTGATAAAGGTAAATAACTACTAAATATTTTTTTAGGGTTGCCTGCCTTAAAAAAGGAACTATTACAGGATCACCTCTCAGTCTCAGTACCAACCTGTCTATCAATAACCTTTTCACTTCTCCTGCTCAAAAAGTAGGTCATATTAGCTTCGCGAAGCGAGACTAAAATAGTACATTTAGCCCCTAGGGTTTAAAAGAAAGCCATATAATCCCATACAAATTTCTATGAAACTGAAAAAAAAAACTTGCGGCCAGCTACATACTACTTAAGAATAATTAAAAACAAACAAACCAACCTCATCAGATTGGCCAAAATTTCTGATCGTATTGCAGCCCTTCACATTAAAAAGTAAAAATTGTCTATGGCCATTATTAGGTTAAAAAATATATAAGCTGTAAATCTAACTATAAAGAATTGCTCAAACGGTCCTTTTTATTTTTTATGAAATATAAAATTTTAGTGTTAAGTCTTTTTTATTTTCTCGTAGTCGAAGTGAAAAGCAGAGTGTTTAACACGTGGCTAAAAGCCATTATGACACTCAGACATATTTGTCCTCGCTCACTTCGTGAGCTCCTCCAGATAATCACTTCGTGTCATAATTGCTTATTTTAGCCCCTTGTCAAACAATCTACTATTTTTTGTTAGGAACGGATTGATATTAAATTAAACTCATATTAATATCGAATGCCTACTAAATGTCTGTATATTAGTTTTAATTATAAGTTTTTATTATTATTATAAATGATCGATCATATACAAACGAGAAAATGCCAAATACGAAATGTTTTTCATCACACTTGCGTTGCGAGGAACAATAACTCGTAAATAGACGTTTATTATATGTTTACCTACTCATAATAACAGAACTATAGCCTAAAGATCATTACTAGGGATTGCAATCAGGTCCCATTCTCAATCCGGCCGGATCCGGCCGGATTAAGCCCAATCCGGTAGGATCCGGACGAATCCGGCCGGATTGAAGTTTTGCTTTTGCGTCTATCTAACATTATGCTTTTTGCCCAGTTTTTGGGCAGTAAAGTAGACATGCGCAGCTTTTTATGCAAATTATCTAATGGAACTTTGGTTTAGCGCTAAAAATCACCCTTATTAAGTCAAAAATCAGTCTCACTCGCCACTTATTACACAGTCATATGAAAATGTAAGCATCTGCTTCAATAATATTGCCTTAACTTAATAACATTATTACCATATTTACAGCCACACATGATCACATGGTAACTTTGTCTCATAGTAAATATAAGAAAATCTAATCTTCTAAATAAATAATAAAAATAACACTTTAAGAGGGTGTATACCTGCTTAACTGGCAACGTCGCAATTTTTTTGGTTTTTCTTGATTACTTTAAGAAATATGAATGTAACTTGAACATTTTTCAATTCATTCATTACGATTTCGGTAATTAAGCAGGCACAATGCAAAATTCCATGATATTACCACAACCAAAGCTCTAAAAATGAATTTATGTCTATATCTTGTTTTGCAAAGCAAGCGTTATGGTTAAGGGTGAGGAACTGGAACTAGTTAATAGTACAGTCTTTCTCGGTATAACATTAGATTCTAAGCTCCAATGGGGTCCCCATATTGCTAATCTCTCGAATAGACTGAGTTCTGCAGCTTTTGCAGTAAGTAAGATTCGTCAAGTAACAGACGCGATAACGGCTCGATTAGTGTATTTCAGTTATTTCCACAATATTATGTCGTATGGCATCTTACTATGGGGCAGTGCTTCCGAAATTAATACTATATTTGTTCTGCAGAAGCGGGCTGTTCGTGCGATAAATGAAAAAAACCATAGAGACTCGCTTAGAGATAAGTTTAAGGACATTAATATAATGACAGTGCATTGTCAATACATTTATGAGAATATTATGTATGTACATAAAAATATTACCCACTTTAAGAGGGTGTATACCTGCTTAACTGGCAACGTCGCAATTTTTTTGGTTTTTCTTGATTACTTTAAGAAATATGAATGTAACTTGAACATTTTTCAATTCATTCATTACGATTTCGGTAATTAAGCAGGCACAATGCAAAATTTCATGATATTACCACAACCAAAGCTCTAAAAATGAATTTATGTCTATATCTTGTTTTGCAAAGCAAGCGTTATGGTTAAGGGTGAGGAACTGGAACTAGTTAATAGTACAGTCTTTCTCGGTATAACATTAGATTCTAAGCTCCAATGGGGTCCCCATATTGCTAATCTCTCGAATAGACTGAGTTCTGCAGCTTTTGCAGTAAGTAAGATTCGTCAAGTAACAGACGCGATAACGGCTCGATTAGTGTATTTCAGTTATTTCCACAATATTATGTCGTATGGCATCTTACTATGGGGCAGTGCTTCCGAAATTAATACTATATTTGTTCTGCAGAAGCGGGCTGTTCGTGCGATAAATGAAAAAAACCATAGAGACTCGCTTAGAGATAAGTTTAAGGACATTAATATAATGACAGTGCATTGTCAATACATTTATGAGAATATTATGTATGTACATAAAAATATTACCCACTTTAAGAAGAACTGTGATATACATAATATTAATACTAGAAATAAGCATAAGCTCGCAGTGCCTGCTACTAGGCTCCATAAAATAAGGAGATCATTCATGGGTAACTGTGAGATTTTATAATAAACTTCCTAGCAGCATAAGTGAGTTGTCTATTGGTAAATTCAAAAATATTGTGAAACGAAAATTATTTTGTAAAGCTTATTATAGCACACAAGACTACATGAATTATGAAGCCGCGTGGGATTAATGTAAATGATAGCGTCATGTAGGTATATGAATAATTATTTAAGGTATTATTATTATTTTAATCTTAATTGTTTTATATACTCTGACATTTAGAATTTTGTTCTAGACACATTCTAGATTATTTATTTTTTATTGACAATCCTTTTGGGATTTATCTTATTGATTATTTTAATTTTTAAAATGATGATTTTATTAATAATATTATATTTAAGTTAAATGATCTGATTAGGTTTTTCTGGGTTTCCCTAATCCTTGCAGCAAATGTTGGATCATATTGTATTTCTCCCAGCAAATTTCGAAAGTGCTTGTAACTAGGCCTACTTGAATAAAGAATATTTTGATTTGATTTGATCTGTAAGAAAATAAAGGCAAAAGCGATGAGTACATGAATTAAACGCAATATAAATGCTAAAACTTTATGGTATGTATTGAACATATCCTTAAGTTTCATTCAAATACCATAAAATAATGAATCAAGAAGAAAAAATATGCGAGGTTGCCAGCTAAGCGGGTATAAACGCTCTTACTTAAAGGAACATTTATATAGTTTTAATTGCCAAATCTAAGAATTTATCACTACTCGTAATTTGGTGTATTGGATCATGATTCATGATCGTTCTTCTAACTTTGACCCCACTTTTCTTCTCTACTATGTAACTTTATTCATACTATAAGGGGTACATATATATCAATAATATTAAAATACGAGTACTATACTTCCTGAATAATACCCGTAATATGTATTAAACATACATAAAAAAAGCTAATCAGTAATCACATATCACATCACATTGCACTTTAAATAATAGGTAAGATACATGTTATAATTGCAATAACGTTAATTGAATAAATAAATAAATATGTTTTTCTAATTTGGCTACAGAAACCATTAAACATAATTAACGTCTCAAAGAATAATTAAGAAAGACAAAGTCTTTAAAGCTTAACTAGATCTAGATCATGTTGACTTTAGACATTTTTTCCTAGCTCAAATTTTCACCAAATTAGATCAGCTTTCTTGGGTTGGGTAGTCCGTATGTATGTATATTGTGGCGTCTCTTCAGTGTCTTCGGGTCTACCGGATCCGGTGGCCGCCAAAAAGTACCGGATCCGGTCGGATTACCGGATCCGCCGGACCGGATTGCAATCCCTAATCATTACAGGTGCCGAATGGGGTAGGGTGATGCTTCTAGGTTTTCAAACATAGTAATTTCCGCCATTTTGAATTACGAAATGGATGCCATTTTTTTTATCTGCTACTCTAAGAAACTAGTAAAATGGCACCCATGACTACTAAAACAAAAGTGACGTCCGCCAATTTGTAATTCAAAATGGACGCTATTTGCATAATGAAAAACCTGAAAACCAGACTCACTGACAACCCTGGGCGTTTTTGTATGCCAAGACGGCTGTGAGGCCTGTCTCTCGAAATCATAGACGTTTGCTCACTTTTGGTACTTAGTAACACTGGTACGGTACAAACAGCAACACACTTAAAAAGTGACCGTCTGTAGGCTTTATGTCAATGACAATAAGGTCTACCAATGGTCAGTTAAGTGTGTGGCTGATGGTACCTAAAAAAAAATACAATGATCTGGGTAGTGTTGTAAAAGCTTGAGTTCTGGGAGCCCTTTTAATAAGACTCGCATCGTAAACTTCGAGACTTGACTCAATACGCTAGGACTCTGTTTATCAAAAGACTTCTAATCGCAAGACAAAGATGATGATAGCTGACCGGGCTAGAAAAAACCGATCAAGTGCGGGTCTGACTCGCGCACCGAGGGTTCCGTACAAACTATCACTTATTCCGACTTAACTTGCCGCTTGAGTTAAGTTTGCCTCTGGTATCTATGGCGTCACATACAAATCAGGAGTAAACTTAATCAAACCGGGTTATTCAAAAATTATTTTTGGTGATTACAAAAAAAGCAAGACAGATAGATTTGTGGTTATAATTTTCGTATAATATTCATATTAAATGACGTAACTCCAGAAAATTCTAGAGGGGGAATGGTGGTTTTTCTTTCACATTTTCCTTAATTAAACAAACTCTACACACAATAAAAAAAGAAAAAACAAAAATGTACAGATCAAGCCCTTTCATATGAAAGGGCTTGTAGTAGGGTATATACCCTACTTGACCTAGGAGTTAGACTTTGAATTTTTCCAAATTTCAAGTAGATAGCATAAGTAGTTTTTGAGATCTGGTGCTTTAATAGTCAGACAGACAGACAGACAGGCAGACAAAGTCGTACCATAAGGGTTCCTTTTTTACCGTGTTTGGTACGGAACCCTAAAAATAGAACTGATGTAAGCGTAGCAAACTGCGAAGTTGTGCAGAGCTATTACCTTGGCTCTACCATCTCCAGTACAGGAGGGTGTGACGACGATATCAGACGCCGGAGCGCCATCATCAGTGGAACAGGTATCTGAGATTGGATTGGATCTCCGTATAATCGACGCATTAAAGATGTTTTAAAAACCGACTTTCATTAACGGTGAAATCAGGAATACCTACTAAAGTTCTTTGGTCACATATGCATAATTGAGAACTGGATGGAGAGACTGGTGATTCAGGGCCAGGTGGAAGGTAAGAGAGCACGAGTTCGATCACCAACTGGACTGACCTGATTCAAAAAGCTACTGAGTCCACCATGGTCCAGTGTAATCGCAACGTATCTAACAAGCAGAAATGGAAGCACATCGCTGAGATGCAGTCCTCAAGAAAATCTACGACCTTCCAGAACATCTCTTCGTGTACCTCGTCGGCGCAATCATGACCTCTCTGACCGACTCAGAAGTCAATGACGGGCTTAAGACTAGTCTCTTTTCTGCGGTCAAGTAGTTTGATGTAACGTACCTACCATCAAGAGACAAAAAGTTTATGGATTGAAATTACTACAATAACAAGAAACATACTAATATGAGTATTTTTGTAAATCTAGGTTTCATCATCAGTTCTAATCACAATAAAATGATTGTAATGTACTGACATTATAATCATATGTACGTAAGATTACACCATACTCGTAAATGCAGTCGGGTTGCGTAAAATACTGATTTAATTAACACTATGATGTCATTATCAGATCTATTATTATCCAGCAATGTTACAAAAAATCAAATAAAACATTGAGTATTGACGCGAAAATTTTAATAGATGATCTAGAAACTGTAAACGTTTTTTATACCAATTAAATATTCAAAAACGAATGCAATCTGTTTTATTCATTTTGCTAATGTCAGAAGTGATATAAATATAACATAAAGACATCGACCGCGATGGTATGTGCCGTTGCCATTTGAGTGCGCCTGCATAAATGAAAATGCAACGTTCACTTTGTTATTTCAAATTATGTAGGCGTTATTTGATGCTAATATAGATAAAAGTGTATCGTATATTCTTTAACTATATTTAGCTTATTTTATCCAAAATCGCACAAATAACACCCGATTTCGTTTTTTTTCATTTAAATTAAAAAATATTTTTTTTACATAGAGAATTAATTTCCGAAATTATTATAAGCAAATAATTATAAAGAAAGTAGTTTTCTGAACGTCCAGTTAAAATTTCAAAGTTAAATGGCTTATGGTTTCGAAATAATATCAAAGATACTAATAGTCGTAACTAGGGCTGCCATCCGTCCGGATTTCGCCGGATTTGTCCTAGTTTGGAGGCTGTCCGGGGGCCGTCCGGGCGGGTTTTTAAAGTGTCCGGGTAAAACCCGGACTCTTTTTGTATCAGGGAAAACCTTATTGAACTGAATAAAATCTAACATGGGAAAAAATGCTATTTCCTCCAAATATTCAGGGTTTTTGAAGTTTTTGTCCGGGTTCCGGTATAATCAAGATGGCAGCCCTAGTCGTAACGCATGTCCACGCGTGTCTATGAAGCCCGCCTTTAAAAACGGTGATTGCATGAAATCGCAGTGACGCGTCGTATCCGTACCATTTTTACCACAAGCTCTGCAAACCGCCGCTTATAAAACGGTGACGGTGCGGAATCGCAGTGACGGTCGGATTAATGTTTTCCTTTTTAAAAGGTATGTCTAGAATCTGATGTGCAAATCGAAGTGTTACCGACAATAACCGAGAAACCCCGATTCGCAAATCTTAGAATTACGTTCGCGTCACGTCTTTTTCATACATTTGACGTGCGTGACCGTTTTTTGAGCGGCGATGTGGAGAGCTTGCGGTAAAAACGGTACGGATACGATGCGTCACTGCGATTTCATGCAATCACCGTTTTTAAAGGCGGGCTTCATAGACACGCGTGGACATGCGTTACGACTAGGGCTGCCATCTTGATTATACCGGGACCCGGACAAAAACTTCAAAAACCCTGAATATTTGGAGGAAATAGCATTTTTTCCCACTGCGATTCCGTACCGTCACCGTTTTTTTAGCGGCGGTTTCGTCGCACCTTAAATGTGTTGAAGTTTCACCTTTATTTATTTATTCGTCTTATTTGTAGGTAAAAAATAAGATGGACGATTGTTTCTATGCGATCAAATACATTCCATTAAACAAGATAGACAATCAAAGCAAGACAAAGAAGGAGGTACAGTTACTGTCACCTCTAATACACCACAACATTGTGCGGTACTATAGAGCTTGGACTGATAATGCGATCGTCGACGACGCAAGGTGAGTTACATTTTGTTATTACACAAAAACTGCTACGAGTCATGCCAAAAGAGATTAGATACTCAAAAAATACTATATTTATTCTTTATTGGTATGTATTTTGCAAAGTATTCACCATAAACACTAACACACACGTATACACATTTCCACTCGTTTAAACTACTTGGAAAATACCTGCGGCCACACTTCTGTAAATATCTCAGAAATTTCATAGTTATAAGCAACCAAGGCATATTTAGGTGCGTCCACACTTGTATCATTTGCTCGTATCCGATCGCCGTGGCGTGGCACGACTGCGTATCGCGCTGCTTGGACGCTCATTGTCGGCGCGGCGATCACGCCGCGCTTGTCCGATTTAATGTGATACGTGTAGCAACATGGATTTCGAGCGATCGGATCGGCGCAACGTCCAAACGCGTGATTGTGGCACGCAATCATGCCACAGGACGAAGATCTGATCGGGCAAATGATACAAATGTGGACGCACCTTTAGTTTCCAAACCGTCTACATTTAATTTTTTCTAACATTTTTGGAAGGAGGTATAAATCACCAGGTGATAGGGACGTTTTTTTAACCAAAATAGGCGATTGTCCTGGCAGAAGTGTGTGGAGCGGCGTTTTCATGGTACCAGAGCAAGCCGGGTTCCTGACTTCGGCTGCTTGTCACACCCAGTTGAAAATTCCGAGTTTGTCTTACAGAAAAATGATGTAACCATTTGTTTCTGCGTGGTTCATGCTCGGCGACATTTTGTTGGTCAGCTTCAAAGCACCATACTGTCGACTTCCGCTTTGTTTCAGGACCATAGTTGTATCAACTGTATCAGCCATGTGTGTCCGTAGCAAACAATTTGTATTTTTCCTAATAGGTATAGACCACTTTGTAAATCACTTTCCCGAAGATCTTAGAAGAAACAGAGACCAAAGCGATGGGTCTGTAGTTCTGCATATTCGCCTCATCGCCTTTTTTATAGAGAGGCTTGACTATAACTGTCTTTAGCTTATCTGGGAAGATGCCCGACACAATACTCAGATTGATTATATGGCTTAAGGGAGATGCAATAATATGCTTTACACATTTAATTGCTTTTGTGCAGATTTCATCGTAACCTACACTGTTAGTATTTTTCAAAGACATAATCATTTCCGCTATACTCTGGAGTGTAGTAGGCTTCATATATACGGATTGGGGGCAATTTAAATCTATGGGTCTATGTACCGATTTCGATCTATTCTTACATTGTACTTGGTCAACAAAATGTGACTGTTTTTGGGAAAAGGTCCCACTTTGTCGATATGGAGTTATGAGTAGTTTCTAATACTACAGATCATACGCTATCTTTTGGTGAAAGATATATGTCTCTAGGTGCTATAATTATTTTTCTTAAATTCTTAAAATTTGCAAAACTGAAAAAGCGACAATTGAGAAAACGTTGGTTAAAGTTTGGGACGGCAAAAAACACACTAGTACTTTGAAGTTATGAAGTGGTTAGTATCAAATGAATTGGCATACTTTAACAATTTCAAATTAGTCAAAATCATGTATATAACCTTAGTAGTTTGTAAGTTACGGAGGCTTGAACATAAAAAGAGAACGAAAATATGGCAATCCTGAATATGGGTTTATTTTCTATATTTATAACATGAATGCAAATAAAAGATTCATTCATTCATTCATTCATGACATGCAGATTTATCATTAAAGTTGAATTTTTAAATGTATTCTCATGCTAAAAAAGACAGAAATAATTCTATGGATCCCTTTGGTTAGTTATTATTTCAAAAAGTTAAGAAAAACAGAATTGAAAAGTACAGCATAAAAAAAATACAAATGACAAGTGTACTTTTATATATAAAATAAGATTACTTAAAAAACACACTTATCAAGCATGAAAAGTATTAATATCAAATTCTAAGTACTTTTTTATGCATTATAAAGTTTAGTGATTTTCTATAGGTAGCGTCCCACTTTGTCGATTTAATAAACTTTAGTGCTTGTTCAGTGAAAAGTATGTGTTTGGTATATTTATCCCATTTTATGTATGAGATAAAGGTTTGTTATTGTTAATCTAATAGTCATTGATACTAATGTCGTTTGTTTGATCTTTTTTTACGGAATTTTAACGGAATTTATTTCCGACTCAAGTTTAGTGTCCCACTTTGACGGTTTGGTTTCGTTCGTATGGACATACGCTAAAAAAATACTACAAGTATAAAATCAGCTTTTAAAACATAGGTGTAATGTTTTTCGAGTTAGTATTTATATAAATGTTATTTTATATCTATCGGTTGATTATATTTTTTTAAGTAATACTGTTTTTTATTTAGCGGAATCATCGATAAAAAAGTCCATTATCGATGATTACCCAACCCTACTATTCATATTTCGTATTTTTCGTTTCTCCTGCTCAAAAAGTACGTCATATTAGCTTCGTGAGGCGAGACTAAAATAGTACATTTAGCTCCTAGGGTTTAAAAGAAAGCCATATAATCCCATACAAATTTTAAGGACACACATACTCCTTACAAATAATTAAAAACAAACAATCCAACCTGATCAGATTGGCCAAACTTTCTGATGGACATGCTCAAACTGTACTTTTAGTTTTTCATGAAATTTACAATTTTAAAGTCTTTTTTATTTTCTCGCAGTCGAAGTGAAAAGCAGAGTGTTTAACACTTGGCTGAAAGCCATTATATGACACTCAGATATATTTGTCCTCGCTCACTTCGTGAGCTCATCCAAATAATCACTCTGTGTCATAATGATGGCTTATTTTAGCCCCTGGTCAAACAATCTTCTATTTTTTATTCGTATTTTTTTATGCTGTACTTTTTAATTCATTTTTTATTAACTTTTTGACATAATAACTAACTAAAGGGGTCCATAGAATTATTTCTGTGTTTTTTAGCATGAGCATACATTAATAATACAACATTAATGATGAATCTGCGGGTCGTGTTATAATATAAATATAGATAATAAACCCATATTCAGGATTGACATATTTTCGTTCTGTTTTTATGTTCAAGCCTCCGTAACATTCAAACTACTAAGGTCACATACATGATTGTGTCTAATTTGAAATCCTTAATGTATGCCAATTCATTTGATACTAACCACTCCATAACTTCAAAGTACAAATGTGTTTTTTGCGGTCCCAAACTTTAACCAACGTTTTCTCAATTGTCGCTTTTTCACCTTTGCAAGTTTGAAGAATTTTAAAAAAATAACTATAGCACTTAGAGACATAATTTTTTCACGGAAAGATAGCTCATGGTTTCTTATATTACAAACTACTCATAACTCCATATCGACAAAGTAGAAATGTTTCCCTATAACAGGCACAAATATGATATCGACGATTTTTTTCGGTATTCGACAAAGTGGGACGCTGGCCACTAAAGTTTGAGGCCTTAAAAAGGTGCTTAAATTGGTAATTTTCGAGTCGACATCAAAATCATAGGTTTATTACAGTATGTTCTATCAGTTTTCATTGAAAGTCGATTTTCGGTAGGTTTTGCCATATTTCACTACACTGCCCGTAACTCCGAAACTAGAATCGACAAAGTGGGACGTTTTACTAAACTCCCTCACAAATAGTCATTTAAGGAGTTCGCAATATCCTCAGGGTCACAGATGTTTTCATTATTCATATTTAATTTTAGGATAGGCTCTTTTGGATAATTTTGTTTGGTATTATTGATGACTTGCCATGTCGCTTTGGATTTATTTGAGGCCGATTTGATAAAATGATCATTTTGGGCACGCTTAGTCAGATTAATATTTTTTTTTAATTTAGCGTTGTAAGTTTTATAGTTGTAAATATTATTTTTTATTTGTTGAATTCGGGTGAAACCTATACTGCCATGTGTTGCTACGGAGCAAAAAGGATTCCGCAAAGAGAGAAGCACGGTACCGTTATACACGTTTTTCTAAAGGCAAGGCTTGCATAGCCTGTCAGGAACATTTATATTGAACAATTTGTAAAGGTTTATTGTGAGACTAGATACGCAATCTCTCTGTAAAAGAATCATAGCTAAATAGATGATACATACAAATTAATTCAAATTTCCCAATGCGAGAAAGTGTTAAATAGAAAGTTATTTTCACCATTCCAGGGACTAGGTACAGAACAAAAATCATGAAGAATCGTACATTTTCGCTTGGAGCCCCTTAAATATTAAAAAAGGGGCATCGATCATTGTCATGTGTCTAAATTGTGTTACTGAATAAATATATTTTATAGGACAACAGTTCAAACCGTAACGTATTATCTTTTTTTTTCAAGGGACTTCATAGTATTCCAAGATGGAAGTTCCTCACCGGTAATATCGCCTACTAGAAGTGGATCGATGGATGTCCTGTGTATACAAATGGAATTTTGCGATAAAACACTTGCTGAATGTATTGATCGTAGTTTGTATAAAGAACCTTGCAGAGCGTGGAGAATGTTTTGGGAAATAGTAGAAGGTAACACATCTATTTTAAATTGTAATATTAAGCTTTAACCTTATGCATCAAAAATTTAAGCAATTTTTTTGTGAGATTTTTGTCAAATCTCGTATATGAAACAGGTTGGTTTTTAGATATGTGTTTTTTGACAGTTAAACTATTCAGTGATTTACGCGGAAACATGTTTGTTGAAAATTTCCTCGATAAAAAAGTTATCCGAAAAAGCGTCTTCATTTCCCGTTTTTTGTCTAGTTTATACAAACGACAATTGTAATAAACGGCTAAATTATGTAAAAATGACATTCTTCCCTTTATCTTTTACGTGATTAACTTTGTTAACAAAACATAATAATATCTTTGATTCCATTGTACTTTTACATCTGGCGCTAACGCCAAAAAACCCCAAGCATGTAGTGTATTAGCTTTTTCTTTCTTTGATGCGCGATAAATGCACAAGGGAATTACAAATACCGCTCATTGGCGCGCTCGGCGTTTGGGATGTGGTTTACGAATGACGATGCAGGCCCTTAAATGCGTACACTATCAAGACTGATACTGCTGAGTTAATTTCGAAAAATAAGTCTTAGCAAATATGTAACAATTATTTTTTTATTTATTATTCAAAAAAGTTACACAGCATTACAGTAAACCCAAGGCACTGTGAACTACAAAAAACAAAAACAAATAGAAAAACTTAAAAATTAGTTTGATTTAGGCGACGTAACTCCGTGGCTCCGTTGCGTCGTCTAATCTGGTGTATTATACAGCAGGGATGGTAATTTATATTATTTTGGTTTCATAACTAATAGTTTCTATTTTTTTAAAGCGTTTTTCAATACAAAAGACACGAAGATTGCTTACCCTTTTTCTAATGCTAAAAAAACCAAGTATACCGTCATAAGTGTACCTGCGCGGGTATATAATAAAAAGTCTGTGACTTAATTTTTTAACTTTCATTAGTTGTCTCTCTTTTTCTAGGTTTAGCTTATTTAAAGGAAAACGACGTCATCCATAGGGACCTGAAGCCTGAAAATATCTTCCTGGATGGCAAAGACCGTATTAAGATAGGAGACTTCGGGTTAGCTACTAAAATGTTCAGTGGATCGTCCATTGATGGTGAGAATAAGACCACGTTAAAAGCATAAAACACTCAAATTTTGACGCTGACGATAGGCAAATAGTTGGCCCAATATTACAGTGTTCTGTTTCACTTTTAACGAATTGAAATTTGAACATTTTTATACTGACATTAGAGAAGAAGGCACCTTCTGGTGTCAGTATATAACTGTTCGCGGAGACGAAAAAGTCAACACCCCTCTTTTTTCTTCAGCGTAGTCGGATAAAAAGTATCTTACAAGCATCTGTGGATACCCAGCTATCCGTTTGCCATAATAAATGACATCCGTTTAGCCGATCCGCGTGATGAAGCCACAACGACATATATATACAAACATACAAAAAAAAAGAGTTTCGGTGACCTCCAATCAGTCCGTTACATTTTTTTGAAAATATCTTTAATGTTAAGACTTTTCATTTCTGGATAAAGCTGTGCA
The DNA here is from genome assembly GCA_905404275.2 of Hedya salicella. NCBI lineage: Eukaryota > Metazoa > Arthropoda > Insecta > Lepidoptera > Tortricidae > Hedya > Hedya salicella. The sequence goes on from FR990113.1 coordinate 19,547,001, forward strand.
ATACGACCCTGTGCACGTGTGCATTATTCGCGTTACTTACGTTTAATAATAATAATAAAAATTATTATTTTTTCAGAACGAATCTTGCCGTTTCTTTCTCCAGGGGTAGGTATAGATCTGCTGCGTAAGGGTAAAGAGCCATAAATATAAGCTTAGTTGATGTATTCTAGAAGATATCACACACTTTCTTTGACATAGAGGCTACCGTAAAAGTTCGCTCTACAGTAGAGTTTTCCAAACATTTTCATGACGCATTCATAGAAAAAAAAACAAATTACGATCTCCTTTTATGCGCTGTAACAAACATGTGTTTTAAAGTGTTACGAATTGAAAATTAAAAAACCGACCAAGAGCATGTCGGACCATGCTCAGTGTAGGGTTCCGTAGATGTTACTACTAAAAAGAAATGCACTACAGATGAAAAAAAAATGATGTGGAAAAAGTGCACCAGCAAAAGAGCGTGTTCATTGCACTTACGTCATTTGTCGAAGGGCGCAGTTTTTCGGAAATATGTTTGCACGCTTGCTCGCAAGCTAGTTAGATACACGAACTATAATGTACTTAAACATCCATATACAGATTTCTGAATAACTCAAAAACGGTATGTCCGATCAGGTTGAAATCATTTTTTTGGACGTACGGTTTAAAAGATAAAACGGGGGAGGACAATTTACGCTTTTTATGCCTATTACATCGACGATGCTCAGTGGCGTAACTAGGCAACCAAGGGCCCGGGGCAAAATAAGACTGGGGCCTCATGTCAGCAAGAGGTTCCGTTACTCAGGGACCAGCAAGGGCCTCCAAAATATTGGGGGCCCCGGTGCAGGGCACCGCGTGTATCCTTTCGGTATACTTTCGGTAGCTACGTTACTGGTCAGAGTTCGATGGCCCCCTGAGCTTGGAGGCCCGGGGCACGGCCCTGTCCTAGCCCTTCGGTAGCTACGCCACTGAAGGTGCTTGACATCTCCGGGTGACGGAGCACATAGCGGATGTCAAGCATCGTCGATGTAGGTCTGCAGTCTGCGAACATGTCATTGACAAACCAAATCATTCAATTAATTTGGATAATCTTTCTATCCTTGCCAAAGCGAAAAGATAATTTCCCAGAACGCTACGCGAGGCTATCGAGATAAAAAAAAAACATTCTAATTCCAATATAGAAGATAGTTTTTATTTTAAAATACGGCGCTACCACCTGCTTTTGTGATCCTGTAATACATCTCATCAAGGATCAAGCAAGACACAGGACTGCAAAACCTTAATTTTTGAACGGTGTAAAAATATATCTCATCTTGTGAAATGCTGGTAGTTTATTTGAAAATAAAATAATTAAGCCCTTCTGGCACATGCACAACTGTTTTTCCACTGTGTACATCTTTATTCGTTTTCTCAAAGTGGGTAGTTTGCACAAATTGTAACTTTCACAGACAAAAATATAATTATCTTTCCTCAGTCGAACCCGTGAACAAGGAAGCTGTACATCTTCGAAATGTCGGGAACTGAAATGAGATTACGTGATATAATCCGTTTAAGCTGTTTTTTAAGTTCCGTACCTCAATCGAAAAAACGGAACCCTTATAGGATCACTTTGTTGTCTCTCGAGAATGCGTGGAGTTGTCGAGTTGAAATTAAGACCATATATTCAGTTCTACGGTCCCTTGAAGCTGTGTAAAAATCAAACTTCTACATTAATGTAAAAAACGATACGGCCATTTATGCCGCAAAAAACGTATATTTCGACACTCTCATAGGAATCAAAATGAGATGGGACTTCCCGTTTACATAGAACTATGAAATTTGGCAAATAATATCGTGACATACTACAAATACGTACAAAAATCTGATAAGTATACATTTGTAATTAAATCATAAAAAATATTGTCTCTCAAATCATAAAATACCTACTTGGACAGCCTGGTTGCGTTAAGTTTGCACCTCATTTGTATTTTTTTTTTATTTTTATTCTAAGATAATGCTATAGATATCAGGTGCAAACTTAACTCAACCGGAACCGGGTAGTATAATAATGTTAGGGTAAGTGGAAATTTGTACGGAACCCTCGGTGCGGGAGTCGGACTCGCACTTGGCCGGTTTTTTTTAAATTGGTGAGAATCGCAGAAACGAGAATATTAAAAATGCTATTTTAATCAATTTTATTGCTCTTCACTGTTACGTCGTCGCATTGACTATAGCGTATTAATAGTAAATTGATTATAGGCAGGGCCCGTATTTTTCGTGCCGATGACGTCACACATGGGATGATTTCCATTAGTCTTTTCATAAACAGTTTCAACTTTATCAACCTCTTTAATCAAACGATATTGGCGCTTAAAATGGTCTTTGACTGACATAGTAGTTCAGACGAGCAATAAGTTGACGTTGTATTTTGTTTACCTATTATATTTTCACAATTATAATGTAGTATTTATTTTTCCTACTGCATAAAAAGTTGCTATACAATGTCATCCTTACACGAGTATTGTTACGATTTTCTGTATTTAGAGGTTCGAAAATAAGCTTCATTAATCTAATTTTAATTTATCACAACATCCTGTGTACAAAATGACGTCATTCTTACGTCATCGGCATGAAAAGTCCGAGCCCTGCTTATAGGTATATTTTCTAATATTTGACGAATGTTTTTTACAGGTTGGTACATTTTTGTACAGAGCTCCTGAACTCGACCTAGTACCTGAAGGCAGCAAAGCAAACTACGGCCATGAAATCGACATGTACTCTCTCGGGATTATTTTATTTGAAATGTTTAATCCTCCATTCAATACACGGAGTGAGCGGTGTAAAATTTTGGGTGACCTAAGAAGTGTGGGGATTATCATGCCGCAGGCGTTTTTGAATGATGAGAATAATACTGAACAAATTAATTTATTGAGGTGAGTGATCGTTAGAAGTGTGGTACGTTTTCTGCAATATGTTGGGAAATACGCACCTTAATATGCCTTGCTTTTGAATATAGGAAACTTTCATAGGCCTCTGACATCTATATTAATATTTTAATTCTTTTTTCAGACTTTCTTCTATTCCTTTGCATTATTATTTAAGTCACAAGTTTAATGTTTTAATTATTTTAAGTAAGAAATTGTATCTTTCATGTATAATCGTGATCTCAATCTCCCAAATCGAACTAGTCCCATGGTAAGCCCAATAAGGCTTGTGTTATGAGTATTATAGACTACGATATATTAACTAATATACATAAAAAACATCCAAGACTCTGAAACAAATATTGATGCTAAAATATTAACACAAAATATTTACCTTTACCGGGATTTGAACCCAGGACCTTAAGTTTCGCAGGCAACGTTACTCCGGCTGAGCTAAACCGGTCGTCAAAACATTGCAATAATATAACCTTAGCCATGAAACTGTTACTATGGGCTAATAAATGGCTTTATTAATTATTATTCCTTGCAGATCGTTATTGAACCACGACGCAAGCGCGCGACCTACCTGCACGGATCTTCTACGCGTCCACAAGCACAAGCAACTGATAAACAGCGAAATTTTCCAAGAACACTTAGAAAAAGAAAAAAATCGTATTACATTACAATTTCTAAATATGTATTATAATAAAAAATTAACGCTGCAATCAGACGAATGACGTTTGCATTTAAAGAGCTCGGAAACGCCCTGATTGCATAAAAAAACGCTTTTTTTAATAGATAAATTAAATAGAGATGTCTTACGGCATCGCTCATATTTTAGTGAAATTATCGAGCTAGACAGGGTATTTTAATTTTAAGTAAATATAGGTATTTATCTTTACATTTACTTAGCCTTAGATTTTGTAATAAACTTAAACCTGTAGTCGTTTTTGGTTAGTAGATTTTATATATTATTAGTTAACTTATGTTTAAGTTACATGATACTGTTTGACCTTATGGATGACTGGTAGAGAATGCCTTTTGGCATTAAGTTCGCCATTTGTACTTAATTTTGTTTTGTGCGATAAAAATTAAAAAAATAGGTAGGCAATAATTAGCTTAGGTTAGTTTTAATTTAATTAATGTAAATTATTAAACAAAACAAGCGGAGACGAGGCTGAGACCACCCTTCAACCACGGGGGAGTACGTGGGTCTGGCATCTACCCAGAGTTTTCTCAACGAGGCCAAAAGGAAGCCCCTTTAACTAAAGACAGAAGAGTTCGCAACCGCCATCAATCAGGCGAGGCAATTTCGGCATGCATACTCGTCTCGTTGAGTCCTCATCTGAAAGTAAGAAAGTATAAGTAACGATGGACGGAAGTCGGTTGTTGACGTAACAAGCTTGCGACAGAGCAAATTGCAAAAATTCAAGACGTGGCCCTAAAATCTAGCCACCTGAAGGGTACCTTCATGCGTGCATTTAAGGAGGCGGCAGCAGCTATAATGCTGGCAGTTGAGATTGAGTGCGCGTACGACATCTTAGGATACCCGTCAGCTGCAGGCAACGAATAGCCGCCTGCAAATTAAAATGGCCCGCCTTTGCACAGAGCTAAGCTAAATTAAGGAGATGGAACTGGCTAAGAGACATGGGTGCTCTTACCTCTACCTGTCATCTCGAGAATCCCCTGTGTCCACTGATCCGCACCGTTAGCTGTGGACGCTGTTGTATGAGTTTATATACAAGGCATGCCAAAATCCGATACGTGCGATGCGTCCGATGCGTGCGATGCCGGCCTGTGGACGCTTAGCTTTATCGTACGGGGTGGAGGAAACTAAGGCGCCAGGAACCATCTGCATTTGATGCCCTGCACCCTCGCACTCCGCGCCCCGCCGCTCCTCTTACGTCTTCCCGATAGACGAGACGTGCATTAGAAAGTCAACTCCTCGACGCCCCTGTGCTGCTACTGCTGTAACGAAGTTACCTATTTTCCAACTGCATCAGTCAAGTGATAAAAAAAGTAAATCGGGTTGCGATAAGGATGGTCTCATGGTAGAGAAGAAGCCCTCCTCGCAGCCAGTGTGAAACTGTAGTGACCAGATCGCAACATCTACTGCAGCCTGTAGTCCCGACGACACTTTTTTGTGGCCCGACTGCGTTACTCGACGAAAGCTGAGCAGATCGTTTAGTATTGGCGAGTGAAGACCAACTTTTCGCTGAGAGTCGAACAGTTGCAGTCCCGTCATAATGTGAAATGCAATAAATTTGTGGTGAGAGCCAGCTGCCCAGCTTTTGACCTTCATGATGGAGGAGCTCTGGCCGAAGGATGTCTTATTCCGGCGTTTCCGTGGCCGGTTAGTTGACACCCAGAAAGTGTCGTTTGTTTACCGTGCTTTTATTTTTATGTTAATGTTTTATATTTAGCGTGCATATTAGTTTGTAAGTTATTTTATCTGTGGGTCACTGATGCCTGAAATAAATTATTTGAATTTGATAATGTTTGCCGTTTCGATGTCGATTCAGGTGGCGATTGTGAATGCGCGACTGGTGGGGTTAGTTGTTGAGGACTTCTGGCAAACATTGATTGAAATAAGGTCTTTAGTCGTAGCAGCAAAATAAAGGCTGTCAGAACTGCAACAGCCGAACCTAGGGATGAACGCAAACTGGTACCACACGATTAGCGGCCGTAGTATTCACTACAACTGGAATTGAAGGTGGCAAACAAGAGAGCAAGTGATTGCCGTGGCAAAAAGCAAGGTACTATCAAAAGGCCTCGATATACCGGGTGGACGCTTCAAATGAGCGGCTACCGATGCCTCATGGAGTTTTCGGGAGCAACCGGTGGCGCTAAGGCCGACAAGCTGGCTGCTGCAATCAAGGAGCAACTTAGGGTGGGACGACCACAAAAAGCGTGGAAATTCGCAACTCTGGTCTGGACGAACTATGTTTCCAATGTGGTAAGCCCGGCTACAAAGCGGCCCAGTGCTCAGTTGCACCACTTCTCAGGGCGCTTACAAAAGAGGAAGACAAAAGCTGATGACGGCCCTCGGGGCCTCCTTGCAGCTTGTTCAGCCGCCCACTATGAGATGCACGTGACCGAGGAGGTTGGGAGAATGACCGTTGTTATTGGGACTGTGGATCATTGGATATGACTGGGTGATGTCATGTGCTAGGATGACGCCATGCTCGCTGACGGTAAAGGGAGCCACGTCTAGTGATGCGTCCATATTAGCGATATCTGGTGTTGCTGAAGGAAAGGATAAGGTAAAGGGGCTGAGGCTTGAATTGACTAAAAAGGCCGAGGCTATTTGTTTCTACGGTCCTCGAAAATTGCCTCCAGTGGGAGGCTGGGTTGAGTACGAATTGCTGTCGAGTCAACGATACCTGATCATTGTCCTCGACAGCCGGTGGAACTTCCAGGCGTACTTCCAAGCAATGCCTTGCGCCGAGAATGGTGGGTGCAGTTGCTGCTCTTGGCCGCATACTCCCAAAGCTCAGAGCCCAAAGCCGGCGGCTCTACGCTAGGGTCGTATGTTCGATGGTCCGACACCTTTAATAGCCGGAAGACCATGCGATGGCAATAAGGGCGATACGAGGCTATCGGAAGATAAACGAGGAGGTGGCATATGTGATGACTGGGTCTCTAAACTACTTCTATTTAGAGGCGACAGCCCTTGCGTCTGTCTTCTGGCGTAAGGAGGAGCGTATCTGAGATTTCTGGCCCGCACCTAGAGGTCCACGCTTAGCTCGACGAATGCGCCGCAAGATGATCGTAGAGTGCACGCCTAAGTTGCAACCAACAACTGGCGTCTTCAGGTGGAAGCGTTCTGGCCAGTCCTACCACAGTAATAAATGCAGACGACTTTTATTCCTTAAGACGCAAAGCCAAAATAGTCATGAATCACATTGCCCAATGGTTTGGGTCAAACGGCATGCTATTAAATATTGGCAAAACTAATATCATGCATTTCAAACTACGAAAAAGTAAATTATGTTCATTTGATATTGTCACTAACAACATTAATTTACCTCAAGTTGAGCAAGTAAAATATCTAGGTTTCACAATAGACTCAGGCTTGACATGGTCGCCCCATAAAGACGCCGCTTGCGATAAGTTAGCCTCGGCCTGTTTCGCACTATCCAGGCTTGCACCCACCCTCGTTCCTGACAACCTCAGAACGGCTTACTATGGATACTTTCACTCGATATTAACTGAAGGTGTTGATTTGTGGGGTACTGCAGCAGACTGTGATCGACCATTAAAATTACAAAAGCGAGCTCTTAGAATAATTTCCGGTAAATCATATGATTACCCAGTGCAAGAACTATTTAAAGAGCACAAAATTCTCACTCTGCCATGTGTTTACATAATAACGGCTTGCCAATACGTAAGATCTAATCTAGAGCAGTACCCGACCCGCGGGCAATGCCTTGACAGGAATACCCGGGGCGCGCACCTGCTACTTGTCCCGCGCCGCAGGCTCGCTAAAGCTCGAAAATCACTCGGTGTCCTGGGTGTTAAAATTTACAATACCCTTCCGAGTGACATTATTGACTAGGCAAGTTATTGATTTACCAAAAAACATTGTTAACCTGACTCGCTCGCTATAGTATCAATGAATTTATTCATGGAAATTGTTAAGTAATAAAATTGCATGGATTATGGCATAGAAATAATGTAAATAACATGATGTAACTAATTATAATATATAACAATCATAAATAAATAATACTGACATGTAAAATGCATAACTTTTTATCAATAAAAAAAAAATTGGTGACCCGGGAACACAGCATGCTCACATTCCGGCTCATACAGTTGATCTCGGGGCATGATTGTTTCGGGAGATAACTGAACAAAGATGCGGAAAGAACCAACTCCAGATTGCTATGAGTGTGGTTGCGTAGAAGATACGGCGCAGCTCACGGTCATAGTGTGCTCAACTTTGCCACAACAGCACGCCAGCCTTGCGGAAATACTGGTGAAAAGTTGTCACTGCCCGCTGTGGTAAACTCCATTATCGCCAGCGACAGGTCGTAGCAAGCGATGGTATCTTTCTGCGAAGAGGCAATATGGGAGAAGAAAACAGCTGAACGAGCAAGGGCGGCTGATGAAGCCGTCGACTAACAGCGCCGTAGGCGTTGGGGGCAGACGACTCGCGCACCCTCGTCGTTTGCCCACGTCATGCAGTGAGGATCTCCGGGTGACAGCCACTTGTACGTCTTTCATCCATTGGAGATTGACCTCCGACTTGACGGCGTATCGGGTCCGGTATCTAGACACGCCCCTGGCAGAGAAAAGGGACAGTAAGCTTCCCCAGGGACGTGCCCGAAAATATTGCTGACGGAGTCGCGCGGAGTGGCGCGGTGGAATCTTTTGATTTTTTTTCTGCGTATCAAAAAAGGAAGTAGGTAATGATAGTAAGTTATGATAGGTTAGGTAGGCTTTAGATATAAGACTAGAATAAACAAGTATTTCTTTTTTACTTATTAGGTTGACTAGATATTAAGATTTAAGGTGACCACAATGTTTTAGGATTAGGCAGATGTGACATTTTGTTCACTTCAGAATAGGATAAGGATATTAGACTAGGTTTTTTTTGTAAATTGTATTTTGCTGGTGCTGTGTAAGTTGCCTTGAAGTCATATTAATCTAAAGATAAGATAACATTAATTAATACAATGACAACGATGAAATCATAAACATGCGGAGTAATCAGCCCGTGTATTGGTCATAGTAATTTTTTTAGAGCTATAAATTGAAATTTATTAGATAAATGCAATCAGTGCCTTTCTAGATTTCTACCGGTGCTCCTACACAGGCAACTGTATAATATTATAGAAAACATATGAACTTGTAACCATTACATTTAAATCTGATGTGTGGGAGCACCACACCTAAACGAAGTTTTTAGTTATATCGCATGGAGGGGAATGGGATAGAACTAAAGCAAGAATATAATGCGTTTAGTTTAATTATATGTCAAATCCATTTATAGAATCTGGATGATTGTTGACAAGGGGTTTATGGGTTTTTATGAAACTAAAAGTTCTGTTTCTTTACCAAATTTCGAACAAAAATCTCAGTAGTACTCGCTTTGCTGACTTTCCAACGGACAATCTACAAATATTTGTTCCTGGATAGTTGATCAATGTTATTACACCGCTTTATATGTTATTTAAGTATTTTATTTACCTATATAAAACACGCTGTATCTGTACATATGTATTGTATATCGTAGTCTATCCCATCATGCCTAAAGCTTAGTTTGTGATTAGGTCGGGAGTAGATTATCCCGTTATATTTATGTATTATTTTATTTATGTACACATAACACTTCACACAAATATATCGGACAATAAGCAAGTGCAGTGCTAGTGCAGTTTCAAAACAGTGATCGGCTTGTTTCGGTGCGTTACGAACAGACTTACATAAGTTGCTGTGTTTCCAGCTCGTACTGGAATGTCACTAATGCTTCATTGAAATGGTCGCCGTGATTTAGCTGTCAGATGTGTACGAAGTGTGTTTCTAGAAAGATACATTGGGACAAGCATGTGAGGCAGGACCCCTGATATTAGCAAACTAAGAAGTGGTCCAGCCAATCGGACTGGACTTTACAAAAAAAAAATATATTAAAAAAAGTCATTAAATGAATAAACACTGCATTGGTTACTACTTGGAATTGATCTACAAAAGTACCCACGCCAGCGGTGTCTCAAAAAACCATTACTGGCCAACATCAAGGAAAGAGGACATCAATATAGCGACGAACACGAATTGAAGTGATTCTTGAATGCTACTGACAACTGGCAGCTTAGAGCCAGCACTTAATCGAGTGTCAATTTCTACCGGCTTGGACAAAGATCCAATAACGAAAAAGCGCCGACTTTGAGTCGGAATAACAAGAATCCAGTTGCTTTATCTATGGTCTATGTTGCCTGAAAACAAATAATTGAATTTACGCTTAATATTATAATATATTCATATTGCTGCATGCTCTGGTCGCTGAGGCCACAGAGTCGGTTTTACAACTTGGCCACGCAACATCCAACTATCAACTAACAAGAAGTTTTCCGCCTCCTTCAAAACATGGGCGGTTAAGGTACTTTACATTCCAAGTCCTAAAATCATTTATAATTTTGCAAGCAGTCGAAAATATTAAATGTACAATATCGCAGATAGATAATCACACTATTTGGATCTAAGCAACGGCCGCGGGAATATCATTAAACATGGCAAGTAGCCTTGCGCAAGCAATTTGTAACCATGGTGGCGCTCAAAAAGTGAACATTTGTCAAGTACTCTCAATGCAAATCGATCTAATGACCCAATTATTGAGTTTAAATATGCTTTGATGTACTTGTAACTCTCGGCTCAATTGCTGAATGCGACGCATCTAAAATATGTGGAGTTTTAACTGATTTCTTGTAATAATAGAAAATAATTTTCAAGGCTCAAGACAGCGGAAATCTTCGCTGAATGTCTTGGCAATTGGTTTGCATCAACCTTACCTGACGACCAACCTAGAAACCAACACCTTGGAATGGAGCACCGCTGGTAAAGATATTTTGAGATATACAAGGAAGCGAAGGAGAATTCTTCAAGAATGCACCTTTACATGCGTTAGAATTTCCGAGTATTTCGTAAACTTAAAAGTATCTTCGTAAAAATGCATTCTCGAATAAAGGCTACGTACAGGTTAAAAGAGAGGGCAAGAGATTCTCAATTTTTTTGGAAGTCAGCAGTAGCTATCCAGGAGGCTTTCTTCGTGTTGTTGCCGAGCTACTTACTGCTCCATTTTTCCACGTTATATGCATCTGTTTTTCATTGTTTTATGTATTATCTACTGTTGTTCTAGTCAAATTTGTATTTATACGTTATTTTGACTGTCGGAGATGTTTTACAACTCCAAAATAAGATAATGTTATGATAATGGAGACTTTTTACATCTCCATTCAACTTACAAAATATATTAATTGTATGTTAACTCTTTAGAGACTGTGTACCTGGAAAGTGTAGTTTTATTTTTATCTATTGGTTCAACATAGTTTATAAGAGCATCGCATTGAATGTGTGTCCAACATATTGTTATCCAATGATTCATGACGCATAGCGTTTGTTAGTAAAAATGTTTTTTTTTTTTAATTAGTTGTAAATATGAAATGTATGTACACATTGAAGAACGTAAACGTCTTAGATTATTTGTAGAGCTCTCGTAGAATTTACATTTTAATCTGATTATGACTTTTCTTTTAATCTAATCTTTTGTTTTTCAACCAGGTACAAGAAGGTCCCGAATATTCCGGGTCAAGGCTGTGGGCGCCAAATTACTCGAAATAACTGCGATGTACTGTGGCAGTTATATTCTTTCGAAACACGCTGAAGCTTATGCTGACGACGTCAAGCCAAGACAGAGAGGTTCCGGAGGATGATCCCAAAACTAAGACTGTCAGACTTAAACGACTGTGCTCTTAGATACCAATGAACGTTGGGGCAGAATCGTTTTGATTTGCAACCACATACCAGAAGGCGAATCTTCATCAAGGAAAACCGGTCCTGTTAGCAGGAAACCGGTGGATGATGCCCGCGCACGGCCGATTGTTGTGGACATTCTTGGAGGAACTTTTTCCGGTAGTGGGCGGTCCTTCGGCTGAGTTATTGAAGAGGATCCTGCTAAAAGATCCTGCTCACACCCGACCAGTTTGATTTGCGCTGACCCTCAGCCAACCACTAGTTAATGTGTACTTACGTCACATAACCAGAAGTTTTCTGAAAAGACAGTCCAGAAATCCTGAAATGCTGAAATAATATACCCAGATCAAGACAAGTGGATAGTGATGTAAAACATGAAAACCAAGTGATTTAGAACTAGGCCAAAACAAAAGTACAATACTTTTCGTGACAATTTTTGTTAAAACGTGTTATTTTATTTTTCATTTTAAAACTGCTGTAATGTTGAGTGCACCCTAAATGTTAACATTGTGACACTTAGAATTACATGTGTATTGAATATATAGTAATGTATGAATGTCATACAATTGAATGAATATGTTCAGTATCTCGTTTTCCTGAAAAAGGAATCCAACCTACATACTCGTAGTTTAAGTTCTAATTTGAATACTTAGTTTTATTTTAACTTAAATCGGATTGCTCTCTTGACTGAAGTCACCGTGTCTGATAGGTTTTATTCCAGTATTGAGATTGGATTCTTTTCGCTAAGGGGCCATCCAAATATTACGTCACAGCGATAGGGGGGAGAGGTCATGCATATGTGACAGGCCATGTTAAAGAGGTAGGAAAAAGCGTGACAAGTAGAGGGCGGGGGGGTGGGGGGGTTCGGGGCAAAAATGTCTACATTTTGCGCGATGTTATATGTGGACGGCCCCTAATGTACGTCTGATTGTCTTCTGATTTATAATATAAAATATTAAAGATCACCCTATTTTGTAACAAAATAGTACCATGGATTTTCTTCTGATACAGTAATTGTAATATATGTTAATGTTAACCAATATTTAGTGTAGGTATTATAAGGTGGCATATCAAAAGTACGTCGGCGTTTTAAAAAAAAATATATTTTGCTTTTTATCTTCTGTTAAATTTTACTTTTATAAGTTTTGATATGTTTTCTTGGAGAATTACGCATTGAGTTTATTTATACTTAAAACATATATTTAGTGTAGGCTAAGTACGAATATTGTAATAGACAAGAGTTAATTACAAAAAATGACTGACTGTTGAGTTTCTTTCGGCTTTCTTCTCAACAGAGGTCTCCTCTAGGGAAATGCCGTAGAGTCAGACTTGTAAAAGTGCCCTTGCGGCCTACTTACAAAATAAAGATCGTTATTTCATTATTACAAACGTTACCGCAGATTAAGTGAAGCAGCTGGTTGAAAAATTTGATGCTTGTGCCCTATATGGCTTCGATAGCCTATCTGGTGAAGCGCCCGTATTCGCCTGGTTTGAATTCTGCTCGAAGCATTCAATTTTTTTACTTATGGCTTTAATGTTAACATCCACGACACATGTTTGCGACCTACCCTAAAATTTCGAACGAAATAAAATCCTTGTTACAAAAATAGTATACTCTTCCGCTGTTAGTCTCATTTGTATAAATTGTAAGTATTAATATCAAATTGTAAAGTAACTTATTGTTACTATTGACTGTATTGTATCATCAGTTCTCATTTATTTCCGTTGACAGTCTCATAATTAAGTACCCATTGTAATATTGGTAAACTTCTGAGGACTTTCTTGTGGCGTCTATTTTCTTAGCAATGGACTTGTCCGAAGCGCTAGTAAATCCAAAGTATAGCGTGTAAAATTGTGAATAAACGATCATTTGACTGATTAACGTTGATTTTCCTTCATACTACGGCACCTAAACATAGATTATTATATATATATATAGTATCAAAAGTGTAGAGGGCTCTATATTTTGATCGGAGCAAAAGACGCGCTTAACCGCGTGCATGCAAGAGAGCGAGAAATTTTAGCAACCATTACGGCACTCCAAATAAAAACTAGTGCGTTACGCACGTTGCGCGTCAACGTATGCATCTTACACGTAAGTTCACTGTAATTCGTTATCTGCAGAAAGGACGTATTTTTGAAAATTTTCTGATTACTATATGGAATATGCAATACGGCTCGGGGGATTTAACAACTGAAGACAACAGACGCGTGGCATCAGGTAAAATATAAGAGAAGCCGAAGCGAATGCTATTACTCATACTTATTTAAAAAAAGGTGGTTATAAATAAGTCTTTCCTTGGGCAACCCGGTAGGAATCGGCTTATTATGGACGCCACGCCTCTGGAAGACAAGCCGTGTCATTGCGGAACAAATGCTCTAAGCAGTATAGTGTTTAATTTTACACAATGTGACCAATATAAAGCAAAATGGAAAAACTTGTATAGTGACAATTTTAATAAAGCATTTATTCAGTAATAATGTTGCCTTTGCGCGGCTACGAAAAATGGCCGTAGAAAATGATAAAGCGTGCGCGAGTATTGGTTAGTTTGTTTATTGATAACCAATGAGTCTGATAAACATTCTTGTGGAAAACGGTCTCATGAAAAATTTCATTTTCATCGGGCAACACTTTAAAATGTTTTTCCCCAGGTATTTCTATGTCGTCCGACGACCCCCACTGCGATATGTAGGTAGGGGTAGCAATAAAATAAATGGAAAATAAGATATTTGGATTTTTGTAGCAATAATAAATGTCGAGTTATATATACACTTATTAATAATATATTAAAGTGCCCTTTTACTACGTCCGTACTCAGATATGTTCGATTAAAGTAATTTAAAAAACATTAATTCGCAATAAAGGAAACCAACTTCCTACGCTTGCAACATTGAGCCGATACGCGTTCAATATGGCGGTCTAGATTAGGGCATTCTAGAACGTCAACAAAAGATAAGCTGGAACACTTGAACAGTATGCATTATTCTGCCTGTGTAGTGCAAAAGCAAAATGTCTCTTATTGCGTCATTGCATGTGTATACAACAGTGCAACGTAACAAAGAAAAGTGAAAATCTGTGATAGAAAGTCGGTGTATTTGACAGACTAATATGCCGATTCACCGGAATTTAGAACGAAAATATTCAATATCGGCCTCTTCACTGGATAGGCTGGGAAAAGTTAAATTCAAGAGAGTCCGAAATCCGCGTAATAAATCTAAAAAAAAATGCCTCGTGCAACGAGGCTCCAGCGAGTGGGAGTTTGTCAGCCAGGTGTATTTTTATTATTATTAATAAATCCAGTGTCTTAGCTACCAGCTTTTTATGCGCCTTGAGTTGAGATCTATATATAAAGTTAGGTGGGCATGACAGCGCCTTAGTTACTGCGCTGTTCCGATTAGAACCTGAAACAAGGTAGGTAATAGGCCCAATTAACTTCATACGCAACTAACATAAATCTTCGGCTTGGGAGTTGGTCGTTGTAAGTAATAGATAATATCAATATGTCCTAATTTGATAATTTGTCAAGATAATGTCTGAGTTGCTCGTAAAATGTCTAGGTATTCAGTTATTACCTACTCATTATCAACCGACTTCAAAAAGGATGTTCTCGTGTCGGCATACTCGGCTTTGTCACTTAATCTGTTTATAATTTACCTACGCGACGTATTCATTAATTGTGCAACTTTTTACGGTGAATTTGGTTGGCTGAAGGGATAATAGGGATATATAGCTATAACTTTTTAATTATTCTTGATATCTCAGATTAACATTCTTATATTGTTCTCTTTTGATATTTTGATCAAAACAGGATGGAGACAAAATGAGTTTCGAAGCAAACTCACGACTAACCAAGGACTTTCAAAAAATCCACACTATCGGACAAGGTGGTTTTGGAACTGTCGTTAAGGTAAGTACTTCTGTCAATATATTTAAATTACCTACAATAGATTCGTAAAGTAGGTACTGGGGTGCTATTCTGAAAACGCGCGTTCCGCCTTCAGTTCTTCCCAGATCTCAACGAGACCCATGAAGTAGGGGTACATATTCCAGATTTTTTAGCAAATAGTTAAGACATTTAATTTGCCTAATTTTAATAGATTCCATTGTGTCACGAAAATTATTCATACAATTTATATGACAACTCTCGTGTCACAACGGAATTAATTAAAATTAGGTAAGTGAAATGCCTTTTAACTACATGCCGAAAAATTGTCCGCCAAGCAGCTGGTCGAAACTGGCAAACAAAATTACATTATACACACATTACCTAAGACTTTTAAAATATGATTTTCCTCATCACAAAAAGGATTTCAAGGAACATAAAAAGCAGCCCATCGTCCAGAAGTACTCTTAGAGTTAGGGTAATTTACGATCTAGTTTTTTCCTTTATTCTAGGTAAAACACAAGATCGACAACTGTTTCTATGCCATAAAATGTATCCTACTGAATCTGATGGACACCCAAAGCAAGAAGATAATGAAGGAGGCAAAATTATTGTCACCTCTCAACCACGATAACATTGTTAGATATTTTAGTACTTGGATTGATGATTGCACTGTGGATGAAGCAAAAATTGATGATGAGGATTCTGAGGGGTTCTCTGACACTAGTAGTCCCAATAATAGCAATGCTAGCAGGTAAGTTATTGATTTAGACTTACAAAATTTCAGTGGCGTGCGGTTGATGTATGCACAAAGGCACTGCCTACCCTAAACTACCATGGCTCCATACAGCTACAGAGAAACTGCCTACCCTGAAGCCCTGAACGACCATGTCTCCATACAGGCACAGAGAAACTGCCTACCCTGAAGCCCTGAACGACCATGACTGCCCACACAGTAGGCACGGAAAAACTGCCTACCTTGGCCAAAAACCGTGTGCACGATCATGCTAGATTTTAACATATTATCACAACTATAACTGAAATGTCTGTACATTGAAGATATTTCAAAAAAATAAGTTATAAGGACTATATGTCACTTTTTTTTGTATGCGTCTTTGCGGCTTCGTCGTGCCAAAACTGCTTAACAGATTTCAACTATATTTGGTACTATAGCTGCGCATCCACAGATGCATAATACTTTTTTACCCGACTACACTGATGAAAAAAGAGGGGTAATGACTTTCTCCTCCGCGAGCGAATTTGCGGGAACTTCTAGGAATTATTAAAGCGGCTTCGTCCCCCAGGAAGTCACGACACACAGTTGATTATTATTATTTCTGTCTTTTCACGCTATACGAAACTAATCCCTTTTTAACCGACTTAAAAATGTTTGTTGTTTTTTAATGGGAGACTTCAATGCCCATCCAGGGGAATTGTTTTTCGGTGAATTAATGAACTACTGCAACGACCTGGATTGGTGTTGTATGGATATACAAAAACTAGGTATTGACTCTGGAACTTATACTTTCATTAGTGACGCTCATAAGTGTAGACGGTGGTTAGACCACTGTGTTGTAACACAGGCTGTGTTTGCATCTGTGTATGATATATGCGTTAATTATAATGTGACCTGGTCCGACCATTTCCCGCTCATGTTACGGTGCAATTTGAAGCTACTTACACCCAGGTTAAATAGATCAGTTGACGTATCTAATCAACACATAATATGGGGAGAGAGAGGGTCGGAGCAAATAATCCATTATAACGAAGAGTGCAACAGGTTGTTAAAATGTATAGACTTTCCTATTGAATTCACGCATTGTGCTGATAAATACTGTAGTGACATTAGGCATAGGAAAGTCCTGGACAGTTTATATAAAAATATTGTGTCTGCCCTTTGTGTGGCGGCGACGCGAACTACAAGTAAGAAGCGTAAATCCAAAAAACAGATAGTGGGGTGGAATCGGCATGTCAGCGATGCGCACAGGGCTGCGAGAGAGAAGTTCCATGAGTGGACACTTTACGGTAGACCGGAAGTTGGCAGGTTATTTCATGAGATGTTCGAAACGCGAAAAATATTCAAATCTCGTTTAAAGTGGTGCCAAGACCATCAGACCCAAATAAAAATGGATATTCTAGCCTCTCAGCACTCTAAAAGGGACTTCCGGTCTTTCTGGAAAGCCACAAACAACATGAAGTATCGACCTTCATGCCCTGTGAGCGTTAATGGCAAAACTGACACTAAAGACATAGCTGATAGTTTTAAAAATCATTTCTTTGTCAAATCTCCTCTTGGACCAGCGCAGGATGAGGTGAGCGATGCTGAGACTATTGACATGGAACCTGGACCGGGATACTCTGCTAAGGATATAGCCAAGGCTATTAAATCTATCTCCCGAGGCAAATCTCCAGGGCACGATGGCCTCAGCATCGAACATCTCCAGAATGCGGGTCCCCACATTGCAAGGGTGTTAGCTTTGTTTTACACGCTGTGTGTAAGGCACACTTATTTACCCGAAGATATGACGAAAACTGTAGTTATTCCTGTACCTAAAAGTAAAACTGGAGATTTGTCCGACACCAATAACTACAGGCCTATATCCCTTGCGACTATTATTGCTAAGGTATTTGACAGTGTGCTTAATGTACAGTTAAATAAGTACGTTAGTCTAAACCCCAACCAGTTTGGTTTTCGACCAGGGTTATCAACGGAGAGTGCAATACTGTGCCTTAAGCACACTGTCAAATATTATTTAAATAGAAGGACGCCTGTTTATGCGTGTTTCTTGGACTTGTCTAAGGCTTTTGACCTGGTTTCCTACAATATCCTATGGGAAAAATTAAAAGCCATTAAACTACCTAATGAGACCATACAAATTCTGAAGTATTGGTATGGAAACCAGGTCAATAGTGTTAGATGGTCAGGTACTTTATCAGATCCGTACAGGTTGGAGTGTGGGGTGAGGCAGGGGGGTTTGACCTCGCCCACACTTTTTAACCTTTATATTAATGAGCTTCTCGAGGCGCTCGGCAAAACGCATATCGGCTGCCATATTGACACAGTTTGTTTGAATAATTTGAGTTATGCAGACGATATGGTTTTGTTGAGCGCATCGGCTTGTGGTTTGCGTAAACTTCTGAATACTTGTGAGACCTACGCCATCCAACATGGGCTAAAATACAATGTAGGTAAAACACAGTACATGGTGTTTGAGCCTACTGGTTATAAGATACCCAAGGTACCCACTATCAATTTGAATGGTAGTCCTTTGGAAAGGGTAAGGAGTTTTAAATATTTAGGCCATGTTGTGACCTCAGACCTAAAAGACGACATGGATATCGAGCGTGAACGGAGGGCCCTGTCGGTGCGGGCAAACATGATTGCGCGTAAGTTTGCGCGCTGTACCAGGGAGGTGAAATTAACTCTTTTTAGTGCTTATTGCACCTCCCTGTATACGTGCAGCTTATGGGCACATTATACGCAGCGGGCCTATGGGGCCCTCCGGGTCCAATATAACAACGCGTTCCGGGTGCTGGTGGGGCTGCCCCGCTTCTGTAGCGCATCAGGGATGTTTGCTGAAGCGCGTATAGATTGCTTTTATACGGTTATGCGCAAGCGATGCACATCCCTGGTGCGCCGGGCGCGGGCCAGCCCCAACCCCATCCTGCGTTCGATAACCGAGAGGTTTGACTGCCCATATTTAAGGCATTGTGATGATATGCATGTTTCTAGAAGCACCTATTATGTATAGACGACCTAACGCTTAGGTGCTTCTAGAAACATAACACATTAATATATTTATTATTTTCGTGTGATACTCAGCTACTAACATAGGTATAAGTAAGTTAAGTACGACTAACCATAACTATGAGTCTGTAAAGTTACTCGAAATAAATGATTTATTTATTTATTTATTTATTAACCTCTGATCGAAAAATAGGGGTGTTCGACGTGTGTAGCTATGTGTCTGTCTGTAGCATCGTTAGCTCTTGAATGAGGTTTTGTGTATTAAAAGCGACTTTATCGATTTATTCTTAGCAAGTTACGGTTCAGGAAATAGGTTTTTATCGGTTTACCGATACCGATTACTGGTTTCATGTATTTTCCCCGATTACTCGAACTCGGCTTGGCCGACTTTAGAAATTCTGTTTTTTCTAGTGCCATAGTATTCCAAGATGGATCCAACATATCAGCTGACTCGCCTCCCCGGGTAGGGCCGAAGCAAGTACTATGTATTCAAATGGAATTCTGCAGGACCACTCTTGCCGACGCCATTAATGTTAGTAATTTGTACAAGAAGCACTCTAGAGCTTGGAGGATATTCTGGGAGATAGTGAGAGGTAAAATGAAATTTAGACTATTGCTTTTGTGAACATTAACCGTAAGGAGATGGAATATAGACGCATTACATACATAAAATCACGCCTTTTTCCCATTACGGGGTAGGCAGAGACTACCTCCTTCCACTTGCTGCGGTCTTCGCATATAACTGCCGCTTCGTCAACATTCATTAATCTCTATTTCTCGCATCCATCACCTGATATACTTCATCTATTTTATCATTCATTCCTCCCCTTACATTTAACGTAGCAAAGCGGCTCTCCATAGCCCACTCTTCGCTCTCGCTTGGACCGAGACATGATAGGTTGCGAACCACATCGCCGCATTCCCTCTGCCTACTTTGGCAGCTCTGCTTAATGAACGTATGTCTATGATGTGTTCTTCGACAAAATGGCAAAATTCAGAAAATCAATAATCGCATATCTACTTTCCCTGGAACCCGGGACGTGAAGGCGAGGACTGCTTTTTCAGTATTGTCATTCGGTTTCTTTTTAATGACTGTTTTTATCCACGCTTAGTCATTATCATTATCGTGGGTATTATCTTAAATATTATTATTAATATCTTAAATGTCATGTCCAGACATAGAAGCTTTTGTGGCAAAAATGACAATTAACTAGGGACTTCCTGCCAATATCAAATTTATCGATAACCGTTTATAATTACTCATTTTGAAGGTCAATTCGTAATGGATATTTCGTTCATCGGGTCAAACAGAAATTAACCTGTATGCTGATCAATATAGATGTTATATAATGATAATATTTATGACTTTTTAGAGATTTATTAAAATTTCACCACATTGTTATTTACGCCGCATTTTTTGCATGTACCTATACATCATTTCCATCAATAAGTCTCATTGTCATGTCGATATCGACGTCTTATTCATCCATAAAGGAAGAAAACTGTATTATCTTTCTTAATCGACCTGTATGAACTTTATACTGTTATATGCAACTTGTGTATTCATTATTATACATCGACTTCGTCCGCCTTAAATTCGTTTATCGCGGATAAGGGTATTTGTCCGGAATAAAAAGTAGCCTATGTCCTTTCCCGGGACTCAAACTATCTCCATACCAAATTTCATCCAAATCGGTCCAGCGGTTTAAGCGTGAAGAGGTAACAGACAGACAGACAGACACACTTTCGCATTTATAATATTAGTATGGATTAGTATGGATTACACGATAAAATGTCCGCGTATATGTTTCTTTTTTAATAAGAATAACTTTGCATAGAATAAGTACAGTGAGGTATGTCAACACGTGGTATTACTGACAGTGTAGTGTATTTTTAGTGTCAGTGTAACTTGTAATTTGTTTGTACTTACGTTTTTCCTTATTATGTGCATTTGTTGAAATAAACGTATATATTTCCGTAGTGTGAGTAAGAAATTCGTCATGACTTGCGGCCGGTGGCGATCCGTGTCGGTTTGAACAATATCGAAAATGCCAGTTTACTTATTTGATGTTTATCCGAATTTCCTTTGGTGATATTTCTTTTTTCTCTGAAACCGTTAACTTTACAGGTTTAAATAAAACCTCCCAACCTTACGCGTTCTACAGCTTTTTAAAAACCTGAAAGTTAACAATTTCAAAATTCTAATAGGTGAATGTCGGATAAACATTCCATTACCAACTTGCGACATCCTATCTTTGCCAAAAAATATTAGGTACGCTTATTTAGTCCCATCACCGGCAGTGGTCGCCAACCTTTTAGCAGCCAAGGGCTACATAGTAGCTAATGAAATTGACGTGGGCCGCATTTTGTTGATAATTTGTGACTTTATTAGGCAAAGGGTACCATATTGTCAGCCAGTAGCCGTAGGCTCGCGGGCCGGCCCGCCTGTTGCCGACCGCTACCCTAAGGTTGAGACTTGAGGTCACTCCGAAGTTCGAAATTTGAAATTTGTATCGAGTTTCCCTCTCACTCTTGTGTTATATTGTATTTGTGTGAGTAGGAACGCGCTATACGAACTTCGAATTTCGAGCTTAAGGTACAAGGGAGGCTTCCCTTTTATACTCCGTATACAATCAGAAACCATAGTATCATAATGTTTGACCCAATTTACGAAACCGTAGGTATAAATGTAACTTACTTTTTTCTAGGTTTAGCTTATTTGAACAAAAAAGGCGTGATTCATCGAGATTTGAAACCTCAAAATATATTCTTGGATACTGAAAACCGAGTCAAAATAGGTGACTTTGGGCTGGCTACTAAGATATTCCGCGGATCTTCCGCTATCGGTAAAGTATATGAACAATTTCAATGATTTCAATGGTTAAAAAAAAACTTATCAATTTCCGGTTTCACATGTAGGTTACACGGTATTTTCACACTGTCGATCCTAGTGATTATTTTTGAAAAAAAAAGTTATTGAATATTAGTTTATGATAATAAATCTAAATAATATATTCAAGTTACAAAATAATCAATTCAGTAGTTTAGATAAAAAAAAATGTTTCTATAACCTGTATGTTAGTTAAACCCGTATTTTGGTGAATATTTGAGCGTTTTAAACGCCTTACCATTCCTGCATTATTGACAATCTGTATAAATAGCATCTTCTATCTGGGCAATCATTTACATCTCTATACTCATACGGTTATTAACCCCCTATTAAAATCTTATTTATTTATTTATAATAAACGTCTTATATTCTTTTTTCAGAGCGCATTATGAAATCCCTTTCTGCAGAGGTATGTCGTTGTGGATATATGCATTTCCATTCTAATTCTAATATTTGAGGAACGTTTCTTACCAGACAGACAGTGGGTAATGTTTTTTTCGATGTATGTACATTAACTTATATGTATTTCAAGGCTTAAAAAGAGTGTCCTCCCACCTGAAAGCCCGGCAACACACTTGTGATTCCTATGGGTGACGGTGATCGCTTACCATCAGGCGATCCGTCTGACCGTTAGCCCCCTATAGCTAAAAAAAAGTATGTTTTTGCGTTTGCCTTTTTATGGCACAATCTGCAGCGTATGACTTATTCAGACGTACCACAACCACACGATAACGCAGCGATAAAAAGTCGTGACGCAGTGGTTACGTGTGAATAGTTGCGCTGCAGCTTCTTGCAGTTGTTGATGAGGTCGGACCGACCACACGGTTGCTCTTGACGGCAAAATGTTGTCCATGTGAATAGAACTATTTCTTTTTATATGAATTATCGCCCGGTTGTGGTAGGTCTGGGTCTGAATAGATCCTAAACGCCTTGATGGACTTTGACATGAAGTGTAGTTAGTTTTGTCTTGGGGCAGTGACATTGGCTATAATGTTTTGCAGTCGGGCATTTTGAGTACTGATGATATATTAATTTCCAGGTTGGTACATCTTTGTACAGAGCCCCTGAGTTGGACTTAGTACCAGAGGGCAGCAGAGCAAAATATGGGCAAGAAATCGACATCTACTCCCTTGGCATAATCTTGTTCGAAATATTCCATCCTCCATTCATGACTGGGAGTGAGCGGAGCCAGGTTTTGACTGACCTGAGGAAGAAGGAGATTAACATTCCGGATGAGTTCATAGAAGACGAAAAAAATGCTGAACTGATTGATTTGATAAGGTCGGTGAAATTCTAACAATATTCATCTTAGGGATCTCTTATTTTGCAGGCTATCCGGGTTGCGTAGCCTAGCCTTTAACTGCAGTAACGTACCGATTATATCGTTTTGTTTATTTTATTTTATAAATCCATCCTACTTACCTACCATTTTATTGCAGATTGCTACTAAACCATAACGCCAGTGCGCGTCCATCCTGTGCTGTCCTTCTTGACATGCAGAAATCCAAACAGCTGATTAATAACAAAAAATATTTTCAAAAGCAAATAAAAAACAGAGAAAAATCCAATTCAATACTACTAGGGAATCCGGGTTTCTGTGAACGTCTTGGAAGTGCTAATAATAACTATGCCAATATCTTCAAGTCAGGTAAATTTCGGAGTAATACAGCGAGAAAAAGTAATTCAACGAGGTACATTTTGGATAAAGACGAAAATCGAGAGATTCAGGTAGAAAATCAAATCGCGTTCAGCCTTGGATACTTCTCAATCGTATTCGCAAAGGTTCCACAAGAAAAGATTCCCGAGTTAGCTAGAACAGCCGGCCCCATTGAAGGGGTAACACCAGAGGAAGTTAAAAACGCGTTGCCAACATCAACTTGGCTTCTTTCGAAAAGTTCATGGCTAATTTCTAAGACTGTGATACAGATAGCGATCATGTTTAATTCATTTATATCGGATGGCTACTTCCCCGACCTCTGGAGAGACATTGAGAAAACCAGCAGCAATGTTCCAAATCCCAAAACCTATAGAGCTGTTAGCGTCTTTCAGCAAAGCTGGGAAAATCTGATAGCTAAAAGATTGACACGGTTAGTAACTCCAAACCCATGCCGGTTTACAACTGATGATGCTATTAACTGCATGAAGGTTCTCATGGAAAAGTATAGATCGTTTAAAAAAGAGGTCTACTTGACATTCATTCGTCTAGAAAAAGAGCAAGTACCACCTGAACTTTTGTGGACTGCGCTTAGAGCTCAACATGTTCCAGAACAATACATCGATCTTATTAAAAACCTATGCTATAATGTTGCCACAGAAATGCGAAAGCCCGCAGTTTTGAACAAAAAGATATGTCTGACATCTCGGTGCACGCAAGGGTCTCATCTGGGCCCGCTACTATTTAATGTAGCCGTGGACTACGTAATAGAAGGTTTACAACATTCAGCGACATGGACACTTCTACATGGAAATAATATAGTTCTAGCCTCAGAATCCGTTGGAGAACTACAGAATGAGCTGCTTTGTTGGTGTAGAAGACTGGAAAGTCGGGGACTCAACGTGGTGAAGAAGAAGACGGAATTCTTGAGTTGTAACTTTTCAGATGTTAATAACAAACCCCCAAACCAAAATGATATGGATGCCGTGGTGAAGATGTTATTAAAATGAAAAATACATTTTTTTTATTATTCTTATAAATGACATCCAAAGACCAGGCGTTCTATAATTCGTCTTTGGCCTATACAGGGTTCTTCTTCTTTCGTGTGGAGGTTCCTCAAATAACGGATGCCCAGTGGGCAGCGGTATTGACAACCCTGGATGTCGCGTCTGACAGAGAGGTCCGACATGTACTTTTACGTCATAGTACACGCTGGCCATATAAACTCCATATACAGGGTTGAACCTGAATCGTGAACAGAAATATTATTTTTAGATGTACTTTTGTATGCTGATTTAGAATATCTGGTTCTAATGGCAATAGAAAATATGCATGAATTTTTATTTTTGCATTATTAAAAGCTCATTAATGTAACAAATCAACAAATCGTAGAAAAACATATTTTTCTAATAACTATAAAAATAACCAAGATATAAGCCATCAAACATTTCATTCTATTTCTTTCTAGCAAAACAGAATTTAATATGGAGTTTATGTGGCTGGCGTGTAATGACGTAAAAGTACATATCGGACCTCTCTGACAAATCGCTGGCTAATTATATAGTAGTTTAAAATGCCTATATCAAGCGTATTTCTTGGCCGATTTTAATTTTATTTTCTTTTTTGAAATCGTTTTTAAGGTATTTTAATATTTTGTTAAGAAAAGCGATAATAAAAATTCATGCATATTCCCTATTAAATAACATATAATATTATTTCTATTTTTCACCGTTAAAAGCATTTCCGGTCTCACACACATATTGTTTTGGTCACCCTACTTAGCTAGTAGTGACTGCAGGGATCGGAACCGGTATTTTTTTCATACAAAAAATCCGAAATAACGATTCATTTTTTTGTTAAATTACGAGATTTTCGTATATTTTAATAAAATTCTAGAACTTGAATCAGGCGTTACGTGATTAATTTCTATTCTAAATACAGTTTTAAAACATTCCAGAAATAGCGTAGGTATACTTCAGAAGATAAATAAAATACCGGTTCCGATCTGTGGTCACTTCGCGTACGCGTACTTCGTTCGCGGAGGAGCCCCTCTTGTTTGTTGTCTTCATCGTAGTCGATTAAAAATATCCTATAACCTTCTGGAGATACCCAGCTACCCGTATACCAAAAATAGTGGAAATTCGTTAAGCGGATTTTGCGTGATGAAGCCGCAATGACACATACACACACAAAAAAAAAAATTTTTTTTTTCAAATTCTGTGTTCGAATAGTTCTTGAAATACTTCGTATAACTTATATTTTTTTTAAATATCTCCAACGGCACATTAAATTTTTATTATAATACATATTAAAGTAGTTGCGAAATTGATTCGCCATTATTTTTTCCGTTTCGAATATATTTAGTTTCGTCGAAACGTTGTTAAGGAAATCAAATAAAGAACCAGCCAAGCGGGCAATGTTTTGCTCAAAAAGTAATGTGAAATATCCTCTATGTTTCTAGAAATAATGTAAAAATTGCAATGATCTTCGGTAGCTGGAATTCAGTGAGTGAATCTTCATATTTGGCGAAAGTATTCCTCATACAGAACAATCTATGGTATGTTGATTTCTAAGGTTAGAAATGAAATGTATGGTAAAAACAAAGCTCTACGCCGGTAGATAATTTTTATGGATTTTTTTTTATAAATTAAATACTAGAAGTCCACAACTTCATCCAAGGAGAAAAATAAATCATGCTGATTTTTCTTTCCAGTCAATGCACTTAATAGTCAATCATCACATTCACTTCTGTAGTCATCATCGGAAAAACTGTCTAACAGAGATAATGCAAATTCCATTTAGTACAGCGAAATAACGAGTGGCAATAACGGACAATGTGTCACTTCTACATAACGGTTCAGACTGACTTGATAATATGAGCCAAAGACCATTAAAACAAGAGGGCTGACAGTCGCCATACTTTGGATCGGGCTCCAATCGCAAGAATATATTCTGGCAAAAACTAGAGTTTGACATTGCTTTATTTTGATACATTTTACATTTTATTGACAGTTATACTGTTATACAAAAATTATAATATGAGTATAAACTAAACCTGATACTAAATCACCTAAGTCGGTGCCTCTGGGTAGAGTACCCAAAAGACTGGCTGCGTTCCCTCTCTGGATGGATATCCCAATCCTTTGGGCGAGAAACGAGCCAGCCCTAAGGTCACCGGTTTCATTTTTAATTTTTTTTGTAATTGTGCCGAAGAGTTGTTGGCCATCTGAGCTCAACGGGCCAAAGGATTCGACAGCAAACGCCGCAAATATATGTCGGTCAGTGAGGCCTATATATTTACGACGCTTACTAGCCGCCCCGCCTGCTCTCAAAGCAGTCACACCCAGATGTGATGGCGATTTAAAACTAAAAATTGAACTATGTTATAATTGAACAAAAAATCATAGTAAAATACGTAGTTTATTTTCTCAACATCTCCCACTACCGAAAGGTTGTCTGGAAGAGATCGCTGTTTAGCGATAAGACCGCCTGTTGTTTACCTCTCCTTGAATGTATTGTTTTCTGTATTCTATTTTGTGTGGTGTGCAATAAAGAGAGTTATTGTATAGTATTGTAAAGTAATAATTAGTTCGCAAATAGCTAATAATAAATAAATCGTAACATTGATGCAGTGTCACGCCTACAAAGTTGAATAATTGTAAATAATAATTCTTATACACAGATGGCGTTGTACATATCGAGGAACGGCTTTTTGTATGAAGATTGTCAGTCCTCTTGTTTTAATGTTTATAATGTTTAATTTTTCTAATGTACCACATAGTTTACTTAATTAAGGTCTTTTTTAAAAATGTATGTATTATTTCAAACACAATTTATATTGTTTTTTATGAAATAAATGACTACGACTATGAAAAAAAAATGCTCCCTGATATATGCACAGCGTGCCCGTAGGTTGCATTGCAGTGGAAAGGTGGCCCCAACTGCGTTTTTTTTATGCCATAGGAGGAAAACGAGCAAACGGGTCGCCTGATGGTAAGCGATCACCGTCGCCCACAGACACTTGCATAACCAGAGGAGTCACAAGTGCGTTGCTGGCCTTTCAGGTGGGAGTACGCTCTTTTCTTAAAGGCTTGTAACTGCGTCGCACAAATCCTGTATTGTGCGTAACGTGGGCCGCGTGCGCCGCAGTGGGGGATGTGGATACATTCAGCTGAGTATGTACCCACGTGGGAGACGTGTTTAGCGAGTGCGTGCATTGGGTGCTGTGGAAATGTTGGCACACGCAGCTAGAGCTAGACCAATGGGCCCACGTGGTGTTGATAGCGTGTGCGTGCGTAGCGTGCGCAGCAGTGGGGGATGTAGATACATGCATCTGACTAATGTACCCACGTGGGAGACGTGTTTAGCGAGTGCGTGCATTGGTTGCTGTGGAAATTATGGCACACGCAGCTAGAGCTGGACCAATGGGCCCACGTGGCATTGATAGCGTGTGCGTGCGTAGCGTGCGCAGCAGTGGGGGATGTAGATACATGCAGCTGACTAATGTACCCACGTGGGAGACGTGTTTAGCGAGTGCGTGCATTGGTTGCTGTGGAAATTATGGCACACGCAGCTAGAGCTGGACCAATAGGCCCACGTGGCATTGATAGCGTGTGCGTGCGTAGCGTGCGCAGCAGTGGGGTTCCGGCTTTACACTTTGACTGTCACTACCCACCTAGCTCGAGGCGCTCTGCTCGTAGCAAGTTTTTGCTACATACTCATTTTCCGATGTTGTCGGCTACACGCGTAGCGCTACGAAAATGTTAACGACCCAGGTCCCTAATGTTTTTATTGAAAAACCTTTTTAGATAATATTTTATACATGTACTAGTAGGTGCCCGCAACTCGCTCACGAAGAAGAATAAACTCATAACTATCTTTTTTAATTCAGCGTAGTCGGGTAAAAAGTAATCTATAACCATAACTCGAATGTTTAGCTATCCTTGACGCGTTATTGAGAACCGTTTTGACGTGATGAGGCTGCAAAAATATTCTGACTGACAGATGGCGCTGTTACATATATACAACTTCATCAGAGGAGGAGAAAAAAACTGCGCAGTCGCGTAATATCTTAAAAAAAAATTAACAAATATTATATTTGGAGGACTGAAACAACAAAAATATTTATTTATTCTATTTTTTGTATTCTCGTAACGCAGAATCGGCTGAACGGATTTCAACTATTTTTGTTACACGGGTAGCTGGGTATCTAAATAAATAAAATAATAAATAAATAAGACAGAGACAATCTTACACAAATCGTCCTAGTCCCAAGCTAAGCAAAGCTTGTACTATGGGTATTAGGCGACGATATACATTATGTATAGATAAATTATAATACTTTAATACATAGAAAACATCCAAGACCCAGGAACAACCATTCGTGCTCATCACACAAACACTTGCTCTGGCCGGGATTCGAACCCGGCACCGCCAGCTTCGTAGGCCGTCCGTGCAACCCACTGAGCCAAACGTGTCGTCTCCCGGTGGGAATACTCTTTACTCGACTACGCTGTCGAAAAAAAGAAGGGTTTCCGACTTTTTCCCTCCACGAACATAGTTGTGGGGACATTCTAGTGTCATATTACTAGAAGTCGCCTACGGTTCCGTTCGCGTAGGAGGAAAAAATCAAAACAGACTTCTTCACTTCAGCGTAATCGGATAAACAGTATCATATAACCATCCGCGGATGCCTCGCTACCCGTGTACCAAAAAAAGTTGAAATCCGTTTAGCCGTTTAGGCGTAATGAAGCCACAACGACAAACACGTAAACGTAAACACAAAATATCCAAAAAAAATTTTTTTCGACTCAGTGACCTTTATAGAGTCTGGGACATTTATTTTGTACAAGCTTTTATTTAACTTGCAATGTATGTTTGTTCGGGTGGAATCATACAAATTAAATTTGACCTACTTCCCGGTTTCCGATTGAGCTAAAATTTGGCATACTTAGAAGAAGAAGATACATTTATTTTGTAAACAACAAAAATTACAGTACATTGGAAAAGTGACATGTATAGACTTAACGTAGACTTAAAGCTAAACCTAGGAGCATTCAAATTCAATTCAAGGAGCATTCAAGGAGGTATAATAATCAATCATATTTGTGTCTACAAAAATGGAGTCCACTCAGCATATGTCAGAGCACTCATGAGTGCCATGACGCTGTTCTTCCGTGGATCCAGAACAGGACATGTGTGAGCCAGCGTGCTGTGTATGTACGCGTACGCGTATTTGCATATATGTATAAAGATAAATACATTAAATTAAATTAATATGGACAAAATAAACACAATAACCCTGATATATCTATATATATATATATATGTACCTAGACCAGCCTATGTTTAAGACGCATTACTTACGTAAGTTCAGTGACAATCCAGTAGTGTAATGATACCATCGAGCTGATCTGATGATGGAGCAGGAAGGTGGTCATAGGAACTCTAATAAAATAATTTAATCCTACCCAGTTTGGGCTCTTTACAATCGTCTCGGTGAGTAGTTGATGGATGTTCAAAGAAAAGTACATTCGCATCGGCAATAAAAACTTGTTACAAAAATGAAAGTTTTGACAGAAACTTCATTTGAAAGTATCTTCACACACATATAATTTTGTACAACTTTATAATATGATGCTTTAATAATACCTTTTTCCCGAGGTTTTGTTTTCAGACAAGTATTTTCAAAGCAGAGACGATGTGTTTTATGGTTGCAGTTACTGATTACGATCAGATAGGCTTCGTGCTTGTTACTTGGTATAAAAAAGCACAACACAATTTACACAATTCCGAAATGTAGCATATTGCTAAAACTACATAGACCAACAATTTTGAAGACATATTATCGCAGAAATCTATACTATTATACAGTTTGTATTTTCTTCTGTTTCCGCGATTATTACTCATTGAAATAAAACAACCGTTCCGTGACCATGGAAAGCTGAAAAGCTTCCGAAACGCCGGGAACTAAAATGAGATAATATACGCGATATAATCCGTTAAATTGTTTTATTTCAATATTATAAAGTTGTAACAATAAAATGTTTGTATGTGTCGTTGTAGCTTCATCACGCTAAATCGGCTAAACGGATTTCAATTATTTTTGGTACACGGGTAGCTGGGTATCTCCAGATAGTTATAGGATACTTTTTACCTGACTATACTAGAGAAAGAGGGGTTATGACTGTTTTTCTTCCGCGAACTAGCTACTGAATAGAAAACTGCCAAATTAAGGCTCAAAATGCATTAAACGGCAATAGATTGGTTTACTTCCCTTGACGTAAACGCCAAATTTGATATCGGTTTTTACATGTCGTTTGAGTTTACGTTTTGTGTTTTATTAAAAAGTGCTATCTATGTCGGAGAAAAAGTGATGTACTTATGCAACGTTGTATAACTATGTAAGTCAAAAAACGCTCGTGGCGTCTTTCTATATTATGCATACACATCGTAAACCACGCCACTCGCCTTTTTTGACCTCTCTTATACAACTGCTGCATAAAATACTATTAATAACAATAAAAGACAATATAAACACTACGTTATAATATCAATAAAACTTGAGAAACGGCATGCGCGAACTTCGAATGCCGATTTAATAATAGACTCCCCGTCCGTCAATCAGACGCAGACATGTTTGAAATTATTAATCGAATGATTCGAAAGGAAGGTGGATGGCCGTGACAGTTTTATTGGAACAAATATAGATGGCGCTGGGTGTTATACCGTATTCGATATTTAAATTTTATTTGTTTTGAACTCCAAATTTGAATAACGTTCCATGTTCCATGGTACAATCTATTTTACATTTATATTTGAATTTAGAAACGAAATTGACGTTATTGGAATTGCGAAATGAGTTAGAGATGGATTTGTTGTTGTTTTATGCGATGTTTTTATTTGACATGAGGGTCGTGAGGTTACTGAATCGAACACGAAACGATAAAATAACAGTGTTAGCACACTACGAATAATAAAGTAACTAGTGTTGTAGACGATGAACATTCCAACACTATTCGAGGATTAAAGGACAAACAGGCTGACAAACGGATAGCGTATTTTCTTTTGTAAGTAGGTAATGAGAATGAGTAACTTTGTTATTATTTATTATATTTTTAACAGACTTTAAAAAAGAAGGATATGTTTGAAAAATTATTCAAATTTGAAATGTTGACCTGTATATATTAAGTAAGCCTGTAAACATTGAACAGCAAAAGCAACAAAGGTTTGTATTTTAACCGACTTCTAAAATGGGGCAAGGATCTCATTTTGACGTAATGTTTGTAGCTTTTTATGTCTGTATCCCAGTTGCCCGTAAACGGCTTGGCCGATGTTAAAAATTCTTCTTATTTGAAAAAGGCGCTATTTTCAAGTGCGTTGTATATAATTTTGATGAAGATCTGATAATAAAATCCATAATTAATCGAATTAACTCCTCAAATGTTTTAGGCATTTAGATATAGCGATTTCGATATTTTATGAAACGGATTAAGCATTTGCATTCACAAATTATAATTGGGTGGAGTGGAACTGATGAAGAAAAAAATGAAGTGCGTAGAAGCACCAACGCACATTGGCTCAACGAGTGGACTGTCCTACTGGACGGACGCGCATTCTCTGGTGTGCACTTACGTCCAGTATTAATTTAATTTATTTCAGTTTGTACCCGCAGCTGGAAGATGTATGAGAATAGTGTCTAAAATTGACAGCTTCTTAGAGAAAGTCTCAAATTGGGGCAGACGCAATCTCGTCCAGTTCAATCTCAGCAAGACACGCGTTTGCGCGTTCTGCAACAAAAAACCCTTCGTTTTAGCGCCAAAGCGCCAGAACATTCCCCTTACCATCTTCAAAATTATCGGGATACTCCGTGTTGACACCTTACGAATGAAGTCCAATTTCGAGACCACCTGGAGAACAAAGCCTGGCCTCTAAAAAGCTCGGTGTGCTCAACAGACTTCTTACTTCCTTCACTAATTCGCTTCGTGTCACCGGCTTTTACCCTACAAACTACAAAAAGTTTGACCCCATATGGAGTATATTGCTCTCATATCTGGGGCGGAGCACACCAATTTCAACTTTTCAAGATTCGTAGTGAGGCATTACATATCGAGCGGCATGTGTGACGTCACTCAAATCACTACGTGTTTGGGTAAAGTAGTTTGAAGGTTGTACGAGCACTTTCTTATTTTGCCCGTAAAAAGTGCGTTTAAGTTTATAGTTGTCATAGATTTTTTCTTTCATTCAACCCTGAAAAATCACAAAGTAAAAATGAATTATCTTTGGTGAAGAAAAAAAAATGTTATTTTACGTCACAACATCTCAAACAGATAAATTTTTCTTTTTTTTATTCCACCTTTTTAAGGCTCAATCTGATATTTGTACTTTTGCTAAATACAGTAATTATGAAATAACCGCATTGCATCTTCTCTATTAAATTCCAAATTTGTCTGTCGCTCCTTTTGGTTGAAAGCTTCCTAGATCGTCATTGTCCAAAATTCATTACGAGATTCCAATAGTACTCTCCAACAATGGCCGACAGACAATGAGACAAAACGTCACATAAATCAAACGGCAGTTAATCGATGTCGCACGCTCGTTAATATGTCGCACGCTTTCAGAATAGGGGCCCAGTGACAGCAGGTTAGAGATGGGGAAAAGCGTTACATTTCAGTCACCGTGATTGTCGTTTCAGTTTCAAAATATCACTGTGACTTTGACAAGCCTGTTACTCACGCAAAGTTAAAGTTACTTCAATGGGATTCTTTTGTAATTTATCGATGAACAATTATTAAAATTTTGCCGTTATATATCGTGGACGAAAATATAAAAGCGGATGCATACAATTCGGGACCACAATATCGTTTCGTCCGTAGATAGATTACAAACGCAACGATAAATAATATAATACTATAGTGATTTGTCACACTTGTTACTGACGTCACATGGTATTTGGGACAGATTAAATAGTAATTTTTACCAAAAATATTTTAAACACAATATCGTTTCGTCCGTAGATAGATTACAAACGCAACGATAAATAATATAATACTATAGTGATTTGTCACACTTGTTACTGACGTCACATGGTATTTGGGACAGATTAAATAGTAATTTTTACCAAAAATATTTTAAACAGTGACTGCAGTATAGCGTCGGGTGGAACAAGTTAGTAGCCTCCGCTCCACTTGCTTGTGCCTATGAACGATCTTAGTTAAAAGTCACAGTGATATTTTTTGACACCCAATAATTGTGATTTTATCCTAGCACTCGTCTCTATGATAGTACTTTGGGAATTAATTGTAGTGGTGGATGCGATGAGTGAGCTGTAGGGATCTATGCGCCACTCATGGGAGACATGGTTGATATTGACTAGTATACATAAAATACTTCGGAACGGTTCAATAGGTACTTAGATATTATATAAAATGTATCGCAATAAAAGTCACAAGATTAGATTTGAGTAGAGTAGATTTAATCCCTCGATATCGATACATCTAGTTTTCCAGCTCTATATGTCGCTACCTAGTAATTTGGTGTACATTTTAGTTATTTAGTAAAGTCAAATAACTTTTTAAGTATGTTGACATTATGGAATCCATTTTTTGTTATTACCATCTTCTTAAGTGTACCAAAATGTCAAAAATGTTAAGGTAAGCGATTTTTTTTTCTATAAAGCATGTTGTGTTTAACTGTAATTGGGTAAATACTCTACAACGTTAAGTACCCGTTGTATAAATGCATACCTATTGTATATTATTGAACCTGTTGTCAAACCTAATAAATAAATAAGATCAAAATTATCGGGATTGAATACAGTCAGCTGCAAAAATATCTGAGTAATTAATGCATCATCAATATCTGGACATGGACTCTATTGTTATAAGAATAGAGTTTAGGTCAAGTTATATTATATCATGCAAGGTCACGTGCTTAAGATGATATCTGATCTGTAAAATATTAATCAGTTTCAAATTAAGTTTATAAGGTAAATAAGATAATTAAATTAATAAGAAAACTGACTGTACTCAAATAACAATATTTATTTTTATGTGAAATGGAAGTTTTTTATGATAGAAAACCTAAAAAATAAGTGATTTCGATACCTTGCGTGTAGCTTGTTTTATGAGCCTTTAAAGTTGGGTAGGAAAGTCTATTTTTAAAGTATGAAAATATTAATAACTAATAATACCATTGAATGGCCAGATATTTTAAGTAAATTTTCTTATGAAACCGTTTCGATAAACCAAGTTGAAACATAGCTCTGCAGAACAAAGTTTTTAATTTCCCCATACAATGAACGTGAACGTGTGACGTCACACGTTCCTAGGCTTTAGTATGGAGCGATTTTTGGGAAGTCCAAAAATGTGCTTTTAACATTGTTGTATCTCAGTGAGTTTTTAAGAGGTTGAAGTAGTATTTCATCAATATTTCTATTATTGAAAGGTCGCTCTATAACATACTAAAGAACAAAATATGTCATGCACACATCCCTATTATTGCGCTTTAACGTATATTAAACAATACTGAACATGGAAAGCAGCTTGACTGTCACATCATACCACATAACACATTGATTTAAACTAACACGATTTTCACTCATTATCACAACACAACAAGCGGGACTTAATGTCAAAGAATTACCAACGAAAGCTTATTAAATTAATTATATTTATGTTATACGTGATTAAGCCCCAACACTTAATAATAATCACTAGAAGACGTGTCGGTTTGGCCTATGGTCTTAGCCTGTCCGAAATGACGAAAGGAAGAAAAAGCGATTAAGCCCCGTTTGAGGTGTAGTGATAATGTGTGACGTCATGTGTCTGTATTTTCCCACAAACTTCCTATTAATAGAGCGTTTTGACAGGATAGTTGCAGTTGCACCCGCAACCTTCTTGTTTGTACCTCACCATCTCCTTGTCCTTTTCCCATTATTTGGGGTCGGCTCTCCTAGTTATTTTTCGTCAGGAATCTCGGTCCTGGGTCGTCGTTGGTGGGATCTGGGCTTCTTTCATATCCCTCTTCACCGTCGCCATCCATGTAAGTCGGGGTATTCCTCGTCTCTTTGGTGGGGGGAACATATCCAGTACCATTCGTGTCATGTGTTCAGGTCCTCGGCGCATGACATGCCCATACCATCTCAGTCGGCTCTCGGATAGTTTTTCGGGGATAGGTCTTACTCTGAATCTGCCACGGATGTAGGTGTTACGGATGCGGTCCAGTAACGTTACACCGCCGGCCCACGCAGCATTCTCATTTCAGTCACATGGATTTTGTCTTCTAGTCGCTTTTTCAGAGGCCAGCAATCAGCACCATACACCAAGGCTGGGCGAACTGCGGTTTTATAGACTTTTCCCTTTACGGGTACCGGCATTTTTTTATCGCATAAAACTCCAGTTAGCTCTCTCCACTTCATACAACCTGTGTTAATTCTGTGGGATACATCTGCGTCAATAGTCCAGTCGTTGGATATGACTGAGCCGAGATATTTAAAGCTGCTAACTTGGTTAAGTGTTGTTCCCTCCAGCGCGATGGTGTGTAAATTATAGCAACTGCTGAAGTTACAGTGCATATATTCGGTCTTTTGACGACTTATTCGTAGGCCTGCATCCTCCAAAGCGACTCTCCATACGTCTAACTTTTGTTCTTGCGACCCTCCATTCGTCTATCTTGTGCTGACTCACTGATAAGGACTATGTCATCCTGCGCAATAATAAGAATCCTGACGGGTCACTGCAAACTAAAAAAGCACCTGTTTCAAATGGGTATGAAACAGGACGCAGTATGCAGATTCTGCCAAGAGACAGAGGAGACTGCAATGCATATGCCATTGTGGACCACTCATGAGGAAATGAGGAAAAGAAGTATATCAGAGATACAACATTTCACTGCCCAAAGAATTTGGGAATTCCTAGACTCAACGGGCCTCAGTAGTGAACTGTAATAAAGGGCTGCCACAATAGATCAAATCTTGTCGAGGCGGCATACAGAAGGCCCACAATTCAACAACAATAATAATAATAATGTAATCCGCGTAAAGCAGGTTCCATGGCGGTGGTTGTTGCAGTTTGTCAGTTACGTGGTTCATCACTAAGTTAAAGAGAAGGGGGCTCAAGGCCGATCCCTGATGAACACGGACCACCGACCTTCACTTCGAACTCATCACTCATCCTGGCGGGGCAGCGTACTCTGGTTGTGAGTGTGACATCGTTGTACATGTCTTTTACAATATTGACGTAGTGCTCTGTTACGTTATGTGTTTGTAGTGCCTGCCATATTAGGTTTCTTGGGACCCTATCGAATGCTTTTTCTAAGTCGATGAACTCCATGTGTAGATCAGTCCTCTTGTCCCTGAAATTTTCCATTAGAATTCGAATAGTATGGATTGCGTCGGTGGTAGATCTTCCCGCGACGAAGCCACACTGGTTTTTTGTGACCTCAGTGAGCTAGAGTAGCATTCTATTTATTATGCGCTCCCATATCTTAAGAGTGTGATATATAAGTTTTATGGCTCTGTAGTTTCCACAGAGTCTAAATATCTCCTTTATTTTTGTAGAAAGGAATTAGGTGACTTTTCCTCCATTCACTTGGTATACCTTCCACTAGGATCTTATTGAAGAGTTTGGTCAGGAATAACACTCCTATCGGACCTAGCTTCTTCCACAGTTCGGTGGGTATATTGTCTGGTCCCATAGCTTTATTGTTAGCCATAGCCTTGATGGCTGTATGAACTTCATCAGGTATTATGCTCGGGATTGGACCAGCCGATTGGGGTGTTGGTTCCGTGGACAAAACAACGTGGGTGCTAGGGTATGCTTCGTTCAGTAATAGGGAGTAGTACTCTTTCCATCTCATCTGGATGTCGGGGTCTGACGTGAGTTGCTGGCCTCCTTCGTTTTTTATGTATTTGATGGTCTTCATATCTTTATTGTTGATATTTATGTGTTTTGCCATCCGGAAAAGTTCTCTGTCGTTACTGGTATTTTCGAGTTTCGTATAAAAAATATTATCCGACATGGCTTTAGCCTGTGCTACCGCCCGGCTTGCCTCTTTCTTAGCTTCTTTGTACGCGGCTTAATCAGTGTCGTCGCCGGTTTGTTGCCAGACTTTAAAGAGGTTCTTTTTCTGTGCGACCTTGTCTCTTACGTCATCTTTCTACCATACCAAGGTGCTCGGCTGCTTTCAGCTGGCAGAGGTTTTGAAAGGCACTCCACGTCGCTTCAGCACTGTCATCGACGTTTGTTGTGGGTAGTTCATCCTCCACCTGACTGCAGAGTTTGTGCTCTTCCTCTCGGTCTAGTCTGTGCCAGCGTATCTTAGGCGTTTCATCTTTCCTTACTTTTATAGGTCTCATCATAAGAAGTTCTGCGACTAAGATCCTGTATTGTGCGGTCAAAGATTCTCCGGGGATCACTTTGCAATCCCTGAATATTTCCATCCCCCCCTCCCTCGATTTGCCAAAATGTAGTCAATTTGTGTGTTATTTCCGCCGCTTTTATATGTTATCAGGTGTTCTTCCGCTTTAGTAGAGAAGGTGTTAATAATAGCAAGATCATGAGTTGACGCAAATTGTAGTATAGATTCGCCTTCTGGGTTTAACCTTCCGTAGCCTTGGTTACCATGAATTTTTTGGTATGTGTTTGAATTCTTCCCAACGTGTCCGTTTAGGTCTGCACCAATGTATGTCGTCTCGTCAGGTGGAATTGACAGCAGCAAGTCATGGATTTCATCCCAGAAGAAACGCTTTTCTGCATTCGTGCTTCCTACTTGGGGGCATATGCGGTTATTATGTTCATGCATGGTTGGCCATCCAGAGCAGATTTTATACACATGAGTCTGTCACTG
The DNA here is from genome assembly GCA_905404275.2 of Hedya salicella. Taxonomy (NCBI): domain Eukaryota; kingdom Metazoa; phylum Arthropoda; class Insecta; order Lepidoptera; family Tortricidae; genus Hedya; species Hedya salicella. Next base: position 19,585,378 of record FR990113.1, read on the forward strand.
ATTATATTGACGTCCACCATCCGGTCTTGCAAATCCTTATCTACCACAATGCCGACACCATTCTGTGGCCCGGTTCCATGATACACGAGCTTGTAATTGTCCTATTTCCCTCGATTTGGACCCCTTCCATTTCGTCTCCTGTATACAACAAATATTTATGCGTCTACGATGTAAAACTTCGCCCAGTTCAGCACTGCGTCCCGTCATCGAGCCTACATTCCAACTAGCGATTCGCAGTTTATGGTTTTGGAGTCTAGGCTCGGTGCTTGTTCTTCCGTCGCTTTGGGGGAACGCCCTAGCATTTATACGTGTTTCTCTTTTTGAACTTTTCATAACTAGGAGATAGATGTTGGCTTTTGTTTTACGGCCGGCTGCCACCAGACGCCATGGATGTGACTCTCTTGGAGAGCTTGGGAGCTCTCTCGTTGGCCTAATACAAGTATGGCTCTTCCGCTACCATCCCTTTTGCGTGCTCCATCCTAAGCACACAGCGCGCCTTCAGCCTCTTCTTCGATTACCTCAAAGGAGCCCGAAGGTGGGGTTTTTTAACGAAGTTTCCGTTTTCGATGTGAGAGCAGCTTCGCACTGGGTTATTGCTTCTTCCGCCTGCTCCGCCGTACTGATATCCTTTATCTCCGCCTTCGCAGCCGTTAAAGTCTTCACCCGTAACCCTGGGCACGGGACCGCGCTATACCCCGTGGCACTAGGTCCTCATTCGAACTTCGCCAACCATATCTTAGTAAGCCAGGATAGGTGCATCTATCCTGGCCTACTAAGATATAGGGTGCCCACCCCCGCTACTGGGACGCGCCGAACAAGAATTGTCCAAGTGGGATACAGAGAAGGGGCTCTGCTTCCCCACGGACCAGGTTAATGGCTGAGTTTGATTCCCCAACCAAGGGCAAGGGCTTCTTGTTTGTACCTAATATAAACATTTATTTTATGATCTGCTCTACGCTACCCTTGTTACACCCATTGCAATGTCAGGTCAGTCGACGTGTATTTTTGCTCGCGATCATTCGTTCATTTGTCGCACGGTTTCAGAATAGTGGCCTTCACTTTCAGTGACACCGTTCGGTTGAAAATTAATTGCACTTTTGAATGCGGTTGAGTGAAGCGAATCGAATGTTCAGCCATCAGTGTATATTGTATTATATCTGTCACTGAATGAATGTGAATATCGTTAGTATAATCCATGTTGAGTTTCAATACATTATCAATAATAAATAAATATTAATGGTCAATTTTATACCAATTGAACTAGCCCCATGGTAAGCTCAATAAGGCTTGTGTTATGGGTACTAGACGAAGATATATTTAATAAATATATTACTTATATACATAGAAAACATCCAAGACTCAGGAACAAATATTTATGCTCATCACGCAAATATTTCCCTTACCGGGATTTGAACCCAGGACCTCAGCTTCGCAGGCAACGTTACTCCCACTGAGCCAAACCGGTCGTCAATGGTAACTGATTTTGGAAATATGTAAAAGCCGTTAGGTTAGGTTTGGTTTGTTTTAAAACAATTCCAAATTATCATCTTCAGAGAAAAAATGCTTTCTATTTTTCATTACCTTGGTAATTCTTCGAAACCCCTTCGTGACAATGACCGTGAGACGATGGTACGTCCACTCGACATCCAAAACATCGGTGAATAACCAACTTTACGAAATGAAATTGGATCAATAAAAATAAACTTTTTAACAAAAACATAAAACCGACTCCAACAAAAACTAAAAAGTAAAAAAATAACGTCATAATTCAGTTTCTTCAAATTACTTACAAGTAACCGTTTGTATACTCAATCTATACAGTATATACAATTAATGTTATTTTGGAGTCGGTACCATCGTGTTTTACTTACTAAAATTGTTAATTTTCAATATTTTACACATTCTTTATATGGCAATGACGCCAAAATAAGATTAATTGTATATACTGTATAGATTGAGTATACAAACGGTTACTTGTAAGTAATTTGAAGAAACTGAATTATGACGTTATTTTTTACTTTTTATTTTCTTTTGGAGTCGGTTTTATGTTTTTGTTAAAAAGTTTATTTATTTTACACCTTTTAGTTAATCGTTACTTAAAAGTGTATCTCGTGACGATTCGAACAAGCCCAAACACGGCTAGGATACATTATTTTATTACATAGATCTGGTGCCTACCTTCCGGCTCCATCATCAAATCAATTCAATGGTACCATTCTCATCAGGAACATTTAAATTTGTGATTATGAAGTTGCTTAGCTAAATTAATCAAGATATTTTGTCGCCACCCGTAAATCATTTATCATTGAGGAGTTCCGATGGCATTCTGTGATCTTCTGCATCAGTTCCACTTTACTAATTTACACTTTCTGAATGCAAATGCTTATTATGTTTCTTATAATACCCAGAAGCGCTATATGTACGTTGCGTATATCCGTAGTAGGCTCGAATTCGGTGCCGCCGTGTGGGACCCCCACGAGAACAAGTATACCATTATGCTAGAGAGAGTGCAGAAAAAGTTCGCCAGGTATATGTACAAACGATTGTATGGATATTATCCGTTTTTGTACCCATCACTTTTCGTGTCGGGCATGGTAGGGTTGCATACTCTCGAAGCTAGGCGTGAACTACTGCATATAGTGCACTACTACGACCTTTTAAATAATAAAGTCGACAACCCATCGGTGCTGGAGCGCATGGGGCTGCTCGTGCCGGCTCGGCTTCCGGCGGAGGACGCCGACGGCGGCGCAGTGGCGGCGCGGAGGCGCCGGCGTCTGTTCGCGGCGCCTGCCTCCCGCCCGCGCACCCGGCGTGGCGCGAACGCTCCCACATCCCGAGCGATCGCGGTTTTAAACCGCATCACAGTGGACGCTGGGGATATTGACGTATTCGCCGATAGTCCAGGTATCTTTTATCGGAAGGTTCTGGCCTTCCTGACTTCATGTACATATTGATATGTTTTAAATGTGTACTTACTGCTAGTTGTTAAATGATTGTTTGTAGTTTTTCATGTAAATGTTTTGGTATAACATACTGTGAATTTACGTGTAAATAAATAAATAAATAAATAAATAAATAAATAAATGTATGTCTACAATATTTGAGGAGTTCCTTCAATTCCTCATGGATTCCATCATCAGATCTTCACCAAAATTAAATGGGACCGACTTGAAAGTAACTTCTATAAAAAAAAAAAAAAAAATTGAAATCGGTGAAATAGTCTTCGAGTAATCGGTGAACATCATTAAAAAAAAAAAAACTTTCCGTCGAATTGAGAACCTCCTCCTTTTTTGGAAGTCGGTTAAAAAGTATCTAACTACTCGTATTTATACACGATAACTCCTGGTTTGTTGAAAAAACCGCGTACGTTTTAATCACACCTAATTACCCAACAGTACTTCAAAAAATCATGAGTGTACATCAAGGACCATTTAAACAAGAGGACTGACAATCAGGATACAAAAGCCTTTCCCCGATATATGTACAACGCCATCTATGTATAGGAATTATTACTTACTATTATTCAACTTTCCAAGCGTGACACATTATTTAAATGTTACGATTTATTTAATACTAGCTTCTGCCCGCGACTTTGTCCGCCTTAAATTCGTTTATCACGGATAAGGGTATTTTTGCGGGATAAAAAGTAGCTTATGTCCTTCCCCGGGACTCAAACTATCACCATACCAAATTACATCACAATCCGATTCAGCGGTTTAAGCGTGAAGAGGTAACAGACAGACAGAAAGACAGACCGACACACTTTCGCATTTATAATATTAGTATGGATTAGCAGGTTACGAACTTATTGCTACAGTACTATATTTCTTTGTTCATTATAGCATCGTTAAATGTTTAGTTATCGGAGCACAATCAAAAGTATGGTAATTGACAGATCTTTTGTTTAAATGGTCCCTGATATTTCTATACGCAATAAGTCCTGTTTTATTACAAGCCTTTATTTGACATGCAATGTATGTTTGTTGGAGTGGAATCTTGCAAGTTATATTTGACCTACTTCCCCGTTTCCGACGAGTTAAAATTTGGCATACTTATGTAAGTTCGGTGACAATGCTATAGATGATACTATCGACTACAACTACAGACCTATTACTCTTATACCCATCATTTCAAAGATCTTTGAAAAGATAATGCATGGAAAGATTTCCAGTTTTGTATCACAATTCCAAATAATAAAAAAGGAGCAATTTGGGTTTAGGAAAAATAGCTCAACGACTAAAGCATGTTTCAAGCTAATAAAACGTGTCACCGAAAATCTTGACAACAATGTACCCATAGTAGCAGTGCTGATAGATATGACGAAGGCGTTTGATTTTGTCAACCACAAATTACTACTGAGTAAATTATTTAAATACGGCATTAGAGGTCTTGCTTATGACTGGCTAAGTAGTTATCTCAGTGAGAGACAACAGTGTGTTGAAATTGCGAGAACTGTTGGTCATGATAGACTTACTTATAGGTCAAGTTACAAACACAATGATACGGGAATACCACAAGGGAGTATACTAGGTCCATTACTATTCCTTCTCTATATTAATGACCTACCAGATGCTACAAGACACGAATGTATTTTGTTCGCTGATGACTCAACCCTACTTATAAACTGTACTGACATTATGAATTTCGAGAACGACATCAATTACGCATTGAATGATATTATAAATTGGCTCGATGTAAACTACTTAAATATTAATGTAAAAAAGACTAAACTTATTCAATTCTTGACATGTAAAAACAAAGGTAATAATTTAAATGTAAAATGCGATAATCAATCAATCGAAGAAGTTAAATATGCAACTTTTTTAGGTATAACATTGGATAGTTTCTGTAATTGGAAGAATCATATTGGTAACATACGTGTACGGCTAGACCGCTTTGTCTATGTTTTATATCGTGTGCGAAACGTAGTCTCAGAAGAAGCGGCTCTTTCTGCGTACCATGGCTACGTGGCATCTATTTTACGATACGGACTCATACTTTGGGGAAACTCTTCTGATGCCGAAATTATATTTAGAATTCAAAAGAAATGTATCAGAACTTTGTGTGGAGCAGATTTTTTGGAGCACTGCAAACCACTTTTTCAATCTAAACGTATACTACCTCTCCCATGTATGTATGTATTTGAAATGTGTATATTTGTTAAGAAAAACTTAGAACTATTTAATACAAGGTCCATCAAGTCCAAAAGAGGGACACACAGAAATAAATTAGATTTGCCAAAAACTAAATTAGCGTTAACTCGGAAAAACGCATTCTGTATGGCCATCAAAATATTTAATATTCTCTCTGACACATTTAAGGAGCTGCCTTTCAATATTTTTAAGAAAAAGTTATTGAATCATTTAATCGAACATTGTTATTACTCCGTCAATGAGTACTTAAACAAATGCAAATTGTAATATTTCAAAATTTAAAATGTTTAGATATTTAAGTTTAAAACAACACATTTGTACGCCAGCCTTGGCAAAACAAGTAACGATCTGTCTGTGATATTTGTAACACCTTTTATATACGCTTGTTTTTTATGCAAATAAACTATTCATTCATTCATTCATTCATTCATTCATTCATTCGACTTGATCTGATGATGAAGCAGGAAGGTGGTCATAGGAACTCTGTAATAAAATAATGCAATCCTACCGAGCCTGGGCTCTTTAGAATCATCTCGGTGAGTAGTTGATTAATGTTCAAAGAAAAGTACAGTTTGTGACAGAAAGTTATACGTAAATAAAACAATTTTAACAGATTATATCGCGTATCCCGACGTTTTGGTTACAGAAGAAAATATTAGAAACTTATAAACGCGTTCTACACCTCTCGATCCGATCCTAATCATCGGCTAAAATCGGATAGTTTATTGTGCTACAGACCCTAAACATTGGGATCTGTGGCATAATACACTATCCGATTTTATCCGATAGTTAGGATCGGATCGGATAGGATCGGTAGGTGTATAACGCCTTTTATTGTGATCACATCTGGGTGTGCATCGGCCAGTATAAACACAAGCATAAAAAAATACGATTGATTTGTTCCCAAAAATCAAAATGAACACAAATGTTTGTCTTATTAGTTCGTCGTACCAGAGTTAAAGCTCCGTGGATAATTTTTGAGTAAAGGCAGATTAAGAAGCACATAACGATGAAAATGAAAAAGGAATGTACATAAACTTGAGCTCAAAGCGTGTCTGAGCAAACGCGCGCACAGCGAGTGCTTCGGCAATATTTACTGTTTTGAGACAATCGAGCCGTGATGAGCTGGAAATGTGCTGTTAGCTTTGAGTTTCTGTGATATATTTTTATGTTTCAGCGAGATGAGAGAAAAAGTGCTTCTGACAGATTGAAAAATATCTATACTGTTATAAAGTTGTAAAAATTAAAAGCCTGTACATTAAAGATATTTAAAAAAAGAACAAAAAAATATATGGATTATTTGAAGGTTACTGAATCGAGAGAAAAAATAGTTTGTGTCGTTTTGGCTTCAACACATCAAAACGGCTGAATAGACTTCAACCATTTTTGTTACACGGGTAGGTGTTCATCCACAGATAGTTATAGGTTACTTTTTACCCGACTATCCTGAAGAAAAAAAGGGTTATGTTTTCATTTCTCCTCCGCTGACGCAGTTGCCTTCTAGTAATATAAAAGAAGGTACCCGCAACATTGTTCTCAAAGGTGGAAAGTCAAAAACCTCTTTTAAACTATCATCGTACAATCGCTACCAGATATATCGCAACAGACAAGCATGGCAAGTGTATTTTCAGATATTTTTGACTGCCCTGATATGTACAGATATATTTGATGGCGACTGTAGCGGCCGAGAGCAGGTCGGACCATGCTCGGTGTACGGAACCCTATAGCCGTTACTACAAAGAAAAGCATTACAAATGAAGAAAATACGATGTAAAAAAGTGCACCAGCAGAAGAGCGTAACTTCATCACTTACGTCATTTTATTGAGAAGAGCAGTTTTTCCGCAATAACTCGAAAACGGTAGATCCGATCATGTTGAAACAAATTGGAACCAAGACGGGCTAGCGGGCAAGACTTATATAAAAGCATGATCGATTCTAACTAAAAAACTACCGTGAGACTGAGACATATTTTGATTATATTAGCAGTTCTTCGCACTCTTAGTGGGAGGAGGGCAGTCGGGGTCGACTCGTGCCTTATGACTAAGGTCCTCGGAAAAGACTGAGGCACGTCGAGCAGTACTCGTCATTTACGAAGTGAGCAACAGCTAATTTAATCGTAATAAGCACGATCGATCTCACAAAACTGTTCCGATTAATACAAAATGGCACATCCTAATAGGAAAAAAAATTAGCTTACCTCATTCTTCTTCTGGGGAAAGTTGTCCGAAAAGGCTTAATAAAGATCGTCTTTAAAATCCTTTCCCAGCCAAGTCAGGAGTACGCAAGATACAAGTTAACTTCAGCTCACAGCTTAGCTTAGAGAAGATATTGCTGCCGATAGTATATTTTTTTAAATAGGTACATTTAGATTTTTTAAAAAGATTAATTTGTTTAATAAACAAACAAACATTATCAACATAACGACCGGTTTCCCGCGATCTTGACTAGATCGTCATTTCATGTTGTTAGGGTTCTCCCCACACTGCGCCGTCCTATACGCGATCGCCTCTCGAGAACCTTTCTGTCCCAGCGGCATCGGTTCTACGAGCAATTGTGCCCCGCCCACTGTCAAAACATACAAATATAATGTACATAAAAGACAAAGAACAACGTATGGACTATTTAGTCCATCATCATTATCACAGCATTGGGTCATTCGAGCATTCCAATAGTCTCATTTCCGCGAACACATTTTTGTTAAGGTGTCTGTAGATATTTATCTAATTTATAACTTCATAGAGATGTAGCCCCGCTCTGTATTTTCTATCGTTTGTATAACGTGGATTGCTCCGAGGAATTGTTCGGATTGATCCCTGCCCTGACAATATTTCCATCCCCACCACTTAGGTGGTTGGCAGTCCACAATATTTTGCTAGAAATCTGCCTCACGCGACTGAACTGTGGAATAAATTGTCACTGGCAGTATTTCCGGACTGATGCGACCTTCAAATAAATAAACTTTTTAACAAAAAAATAAAACCGTCTCCAAAAAAAAAACTAAAAAGTAAAAAAATAACGGCATAATTCATCTTCTTATCTACAATTAATCTTATTTTGGCGTCGGTGCCATATAAAGAATGTGTAAAATATTGAAAATTGACGATTTTAGTAAGTTGTGACACGATGGCACCGACTCCAAAATAACATTAATTGTATATACTGTATAGATTGAGTATACAAACGGTTACTTGTAAGTAAATTGAAGAAACTGAATTATGGCGTTATTTTTTTACTTTTTAGTTTTTTTCTGGAGTCGATTTTATTTTTTTGATAAAAAGTTTATTTATTTTACACTTTTTAGTTACTCGTTACTTAAAAGTGTATCTCGTGACGATTCGAACAAGCCCAAACACGGCCAGGATACATTATTTTATTACATAGATCTGGTGGCACCCGCCCCTCCCCCTCATATTCGTCTTTTTTAGAAAATAAAGATATATTTTTATTATTTCCTTTGTAATACATGCGGGCTGACCATGTTTATAAATGGGTCTCCTTCGGAATCGTTTGTCCTAATGTATCATTTGCCATAACGCATTTTTTTCAGAAACCGTACATTTTTCAGGATTTTTAAAAGATCGTCGTATAGATTAGGTTAGGTTAGGTTTGTTTTATAACAATCCTGAAAAGTGTACAGTTTCCTAAAAAAATGCGTTATGGCAAATGATACATTAGGAGAAACGATACATTAGGAAAAAAGACGTTACGGATTCCGATATAGATCCTTTATAAATATTCCAAATTTCAAATACATAGCGTAAGTAATTTTTGAGATATGGCGCTGTAATAGTCAGACAGACAGACAGAGTCGCACCATAAGAGTTCCTTTTGTACCTTTTTGGTACGGGACCATAAAAAGGTTTTTGTCACTTATTGAAGTGACTACCATATATTATAGCTGATAGCTAGATAGCTGTTATTTAAGCTGTGTAAAAAGTGTAGCTTAGACATAATTTGGATGCCAACTCGCTGGAAGCTGCGCGACGTGCGTAGATTGCAAATGGCGCCGAACTTACACTTCCGGTCTGTTTGCTGAGCCGATGCCACTGAGAGAGTTTTATCACATCCTCCCTTTATATATATAAAGGTTATGCTTAGGTATACTCGGGCTAGTTTTCCACCGCAACTCGATGTCTTACGATGCGCCTATTCTGCGTGATGGGTTGGCGGCAATACTTTTGCCGACCCAATTCTCTTTGGAAGCAGACCCTTGATATTGCCGAGGACTTCTGGGAGTGACTTCGGAGTACGATGCCGGTGTGCTCGGTACTTGGCCACTCCTGGGCATTCGGGAATGACGTGGGTGGCTGTCTCTTCTGCCTCCATAGAGGCCCTACAAAGAATATTGTTAGTTACACATACAGTAAATAAGTGATTGTTTAATAAGGCATGTCCAGTTATTGCTCCAGTTACGAGTCGGAGCTGAGGCCAGTCTCAGCTTACGCTAAAAGGGGGCAGATGGTCGGGAGGGCCTCCTGGGTCTGCCTGTAGGTACCTAAGTTAAACCAGTATTGCTGCTGTTTCTTCTTCGTGTTTTTCCGCAATGTGCTTCACAGCCAGGCGATTGGTAGAGGTGTGATTGGTTCAGGTCCCTCCAAATCCATATCCGAACTCCCTCTTGGCAATTTCTCGGGCGCGTCGTTTACGGGAGTTGCTGTGTCCTCTGATCCATTGCATGGTTATGCTGTTATTGGTACGGTACATTATGTACGAGTAACTCTAACAGAGCTCGGTGACAGTCGTATATTAGTCGTGAGGACGGTGTAGTGCAGGGCCTGTAAAACATATCAGCTATCGAAGAGTATTCGGATAGGGTTGTCCATTACCTTACCTCCCATTTAAGCCGACTGCGTGAGAAGGACGGTCATGTTTTTACAGTGTATGTAATGTACCTTTTACCAATTTTTATGTAAGTCGGTCTCATATATTTATCACTCAGTCCCCAGTATTTTTTTTATTACCTACCTGCATGATGACAAAATGTGAATGTGAACTATTATTTCTCTTAATACATACATACATACAATCACGCCTTTTTCCCATTACGGGGTAGGCAGAGACTACCTCCTTCCACTTGCTACGGTCCTGGCATACAACTGCCGCTTAATTAACATTCATTAATCTCTTCATTTTGTACTGTTACAACCCTTTCGCTTTGTCTCATTCACACACAGAATATCAATATTTCTCGCATCCATCATTTGACAGCTGAGAGTCAGGGATACTCATACGAAGTTGCCTTTCCGGCATTTTTGTTACGGTATACGGGTATGCAACCCCGGCTCCCCGAGCTGCTACTGGTTCATACATAGTCTTCCGGGACAGTTGTATCCTTTAACCCTTTCTCCTGTCTAAATTCGTACAATTCCTTTCTTTACCCTGGTATCCTTCCTCCTATTCCGCCAATCCAAAGTATGCCGTGCCGATGGATGCGTGGCTAGAGGTGAGTCTAGTCGTTAGCGTGCCGAATTGCCCAGGGACTGGTGACCCCAGAATAAGGCTAAACACTTACCTGGTATGCGGGGCTCTACTGGGTTCGAATATATTATCCCTAGCTGCTCGTGAGCACGCAAATGGCGGCGATGTGGTTCGCAACCCATCACGTCTCGGTCCCAGCGAGAGCGAAGAGTGGGCTATGGAGAGCCGCTTTGCTACGTTAAATGTAAGAAGTAAAAAAAAAAAAGTTTCTCTTAATATATTATGTGAATGTGCTTAGCTTATAAGTAAGTATGATGCTAAGTTGTGAGATCAGTAGGTAATTTCAGGATAAAATCAAGGACAAGCAAATACTCAGAATATCTTATAAATAAGAAAGAACTTATATAATTTAACTATGAAACTCGTACTTAGTCGATATTGCAAAAGTTTGCAAATTAGACGACTGGAATCCTGGAATTAAAAATTCCAAGAAAACCAGAGCAAAAGTACTTTGGCAATAAACATCTTTTGGTCTGGTCGGATATATTCAGCTTTCAAAGACTTTCGGCGTTAAAAAACTGATATTTTTCTACACATTGGCTTGTACACTAAAAACCCTTAGTTTATGTCTTAATTTGGAACTCAATAGCTCGTATCTGTAACGTTGTCTCCGATATATTATCTATCCTTACTATATTATAAACGTGAAAGTATGTATGTACGTTCCACTATTGTGCAAAAACTACACGACAGATTTGAGTAAAACTCTTCAGTAATATAGCTTAGGTATCAGAATAGGACATAGGCTACAACTTTCGAGGATATACATTAATAAAATGGTTTTTTTAAATAATAAATGGAAAAGCCTTGGATACCCCGAGTTTTTAACCGACTTCAAAAAAGGAGGAGGTTCTCAATTCGAACTATTTTTTTTTTGTGTTACTCGATATCTCCGAGAACCGTGAACCGATTTTAATTTTTTTTTATTCGAAAGGGTATAACTCCGAGTTGGTCCCGTTGGCACTAAGTCGGGATCTGATGATGGAATCTTGGAGAAATCGAGGGAACTCTTCAAATGTTATAGTGACATGTACGGCGCTTTCGGTAATTTATTGATAAAGTCAAGAATTTACATTCAGTAAATAGGATTTGGTGTAAGGAAACACCACAGATGATGAACACTACAAATGGCCACTAGAACTTTACTTCTAAACGGCCAGTGTTTCGAAGGTAGCGATTAGATGTGCCGATTCGGATAGTTAAATTACTAGGAGGAAACAAAGGTGCATGGTGCTATTGAATACGGTACCATAAAACTGGTCTGATGCTGGAAACGGAAAGTACCCTACAGAACACGGTAACCAAACAACGTAACCGAGTCGTGTTTGGTGTTACTGGAATTGTCCTGACAAACATTCTGAGTACAGAAGACTTATTTTGAAATCGACTTCTTAATCGATATTTATTACATAATAATAGTACAATATCTACATAACAGTTCTGGTGCTTAGACGAAAGTATTGCAATTTAACACGTACCTAATTATGTTCTATTTATTTACAATCATTATTTATGCTTCTGGGTTAATTAGAGAAGGCATCTCCTTAATAATAATACCTATGTCACCTATGTTATATTTATATAATGTTTCAATATTTAACAATAATGTTTTATACGCGAAATGTTATGTACCTACACTAAAGATATAATATCCTACCGAGTACTTTTGTTTATTTATCGATAATATTGTACACGTGAATCAAATATTATGTACGTACGCTAAATTATTACTTACCTAAAAGATGTATTTACAATATTTACATAAAAGTTCGATTATTTACCTATAAGAGATATATACAATATTTTTTTTATTAATTATATATTACAGTTCCGATTGCTTAGGCGAAAATATTACATAATATTTTCTTCTGTTTCCGCGATTATTACTCATTGAAATAAAACAATTTAACGGATTATATCGCGTATATTATCTCATTTTAGTTCCCGACGTTTCGGAAGCTTTCCAGCTTTCCATGGTCACGGGAGGACTGAGAAACTAAAACTACTAATATGAGATAATATACGCGATATAATCCGTTAAATTGTTTTATTTCAAGGAAAATATTACAGTTTATTATTTACATATGAGATATATTTTTATTTCATATAATTTTGGTGAAGATCTGATGATGCAATCCACGAGGAATTGAAGGAACTCCTCAAATATTGTAGGCATACATATAGCGATTTTGGTATTATAAGAAACATAATGAGCATTTTCATTCAGAAAGTGTAAATTGGTGAAGTGGAACTGATGAAGAAGACCACAGAATGGCATCGGAACTCCTCAATGATAAATGATTAACGGGTGGCGATAAGATATCTTGATTAATTTAGCTAAGCAACTTCATAGTCACAAACTTAAATGTCCCTGATGAGAATGGTACCATCAAATTGATTTGATGATGAAGCCGGAAGGTAGGCACCAGATCTATGTAATAAAATAATGTATCCTAGCCGTGTTTGGGCTTGTCCAAATCGTCACAAGATACACTTTTAAGTAACGAGTAACTAAAAAGTGTAAAATAAATAAACTTTTTAACAAAAAAAATAAAACCGACTCCGAATCTATACAGTATATACAATTAATGTTATTTTGGAGTCGGTGCCATCGTGTCACAACTTACTAAAATCGTCAATTTTCAATATTTTACACATTATTTATATGGCACCGACGCCAAAATAAGATTAATTGTAGATACTTTATAGATTGAGTATACAAACGGTTACTTGTAAGTAAATTGAAGAAACTGAATTATATATATTATTATTCTTTTACGTTTTGGTTTTTTTTTGGAGTCGGTTTTATTTTTTTGTTAAAAGTTTATTTATGTTCATTGTCAAATTTTTATTGCGTAGAATTAAATCAACAAACAGTTGCTAGGAAACCAATTTGACACGTTAGTATCTATTTGTTTAAATTGTGACATTTTCGTTTCTAAATAATGAATAAACAATTGGTAACCTAGCAACAGTAATACTACCTACACGATTAAGCAAAGAACACACCTTCCGAATATGACGTATCATACAAATACGAGTATATATTAATATAGCCGGATAATAGCCTGTTGTACACTTTGGACTTGCGATCATCTCTGAATGATAAACATTTTGTTATTATACAAAAGTATAGTTATAAATAAGATAAATACATATACAAGAACCCGTCTTTCTTTTTAACAATAAATGGAAAATCATCACTTTTTGTTAACTCTGAAATTTTATTAAGAAATTATAAAGAAATAATAGCTTTGAAACCTATATATGAAGAAGAAGAAGAGAAGAATTATTAATTAATATTTTTTTTGAAATGTCATGTAATTTTTTTACAGTATCGCGACCGCATCATAAAAATAATGAATACAGATGGTCATCGCTAGATAGAGTAACTGTACCTACAGGTTTGTCTGTAAGTTTATTGATATTTGATTGCATCAAACGATGTACTATATACTCATTACGATAATTAAATACAAGTTTTAATAAACGGCTTAAATGCTTTGCCATTTAAGCCGTTCTACCACTAAATATTTGTAATAGTTTTTACTTACAGAATACACAGATGGCGCTGCGCTTTTGATGCGTGATTTCTACTTCACGCTGTTGTCTATCTTCTATACATATAAAAGGAAAAGTCCTGACTGACTGACATATCAATGCGGATCCGAAACTACTCAACTTAGTGACTTGACATTCTCACAGTATTTGTCACAGTTCTATTTATATCATCAACAAGGAATAAGGAAGGATTTTTGGAAATTCATCTCCTAACGAGGTGAAATTGGGGTTGAAAGTTTGTATGGAAAACCTGTAATTATTTGAGTAACTAATATTTTCTTCTGTTTCCGCGATTATTACTCATTTAAATAAAACAATTTAACGGATTGTAATAAAACAATTTAACGGATGGTCACGAGTGGACCACCCGTGACCATGGAAAGCTGAAACGCTTCCGAAACGTCGGGAACTCAAATGAGATAATATACGCGATATAATCCGTTAATTTTTTTTATTTAAATATTTGAGTAACTGTTATAATATTTCGAGTATAGACTTTTCATTTAAAAGTGTGAAAACTAATTCCAGCATTTTTGGAAATTCATCCCCTAACGGTGTTAAATTGGGGTAGACAGTTTGTATGGAAAACCTGTAACTATTTGAGTAACTGTTATAATATTTCACGTAAAGACTCTTCATTTAAAACAAATAAAACTAATTTCTGCATTTTTGAAAATTCATACCTGAAAAGGGTGAAATAAGGGGTAACAGTCTGGGACAAAAGTACAATTGCGTATAAAGGGTGTTTTGAAGCGATTAATAGAAATTTGAAAGACATTGTAGGGAATGATGGTATGCTGGGTGGAGTCACTATGTTGTAAGCTGGAGAATTTCGTCAGACTCTACCCGTAGTTTCAAGGGGAACTCGAGCTGATGAAGTTAAAACTTGCATTAAGACGTCAAATATTTGACCTTTAATCAAAAGACTCCACCTTAAGATAAATATGGGAGTGCACCTTAAGGGTGATATTTCTTATCTATTCTGGAGAATTCTCCGACCTTCTGCCATGCCATAAACTATCGCGTAGAGTTTTTAAATTCACTTTAGCCACCCGGCCTACCTTCTCACATACTTATCTTAAAAGTGGGTGCTCGAGTAATATTGCAGCGAAATCTAAGTCAGCCGAAGTTTGCAATGGAACCAGGCTGCGTGTGCAAGCCTTACATAGAAACGTTATAGAAGCCATCGTAATTACTGGCTGTGGTCAAGGTGAATCTGTGTATATATATACCCCGGATACCACTTATACCCTCGGAATACCAATTCGAATTTAAAAGGCTGCAGTTCCTCCTTAAGGTCTGCTGTTTCACAATCAATATGTGTCAGGGTCAGTCACGGAAAACCGCAGGAATAGATCTTATGGGGACTGCTTCTCGCTCGCACGGCCAGTTTTACGTGGCTTGCCCGAGAGTAAGCTCTCCATGCAGCTTGGTCGGATCTGTTAATGTGGTATATAAAGATGATAAAATGTTCAATATTATCAATAGTTAAATGTCAATTGTCTAATTACATCCTTTTTTTTAAATTACAGGTATATAAAAAAGTAACGTGACATAACTATTGACAGACAATGTATAGCCTAAACTGCGGACCGTAGAAATACGAGAATTGAAACACATAATCCGTTAGAGATGTACAGATGTAGAGGCGCACTAAAGAAGGATGAAGTCGCGGGCAAAAGCTAGTACTATTATAAAGTTGTAAGAATGAAATGTTTGTATGTGTTGTTGTGGCTTCATCACGTTAAATCGGCTAAACGGATTTCAACTATTTTTGGTACACGCGTAGCTGGGTGTCTCCAGATGGTCATAGGATACTTTTTATCCGATCGTACTTAATAAAAAACGAGGGGTTATGACTTTTTATCCTCCACGAATGAAGTTGCGGGCGCCTTTTAGTAATTATTAAAATCAAGATAATTAAAAATCCGTCAAACTCCAAATGTTGCGGAGCGTGGCATACAAATTGACATACCACGTAAAACGGAATTTTGCTACTGACATAGTGGGGTAAAAAGTAATATACATTTAGTATCTTTCTCTCTGTCTATCTATTTCAAAATCACACGAATCCGTGACTCCGTTGCTTGCCCAGCAGGCAGCACCTCTAGAACAACAGGAATAAGCGACTCTTAGTCGTGCGACAAAGATTGTTCGTCTCTTTCTTTTCCATAAAGTGCGAGAAAGTCGGGTAATGGTCGCGCGACAAGCGTAATCGCGGAGAGTTACACTAGCCCAGCGGTTCTAAAAAACATACCGACTTAATAATAATAGTACATTACTGCAGAGACCAGGAAAATAGGGATTGCCGGCCAAGTAGGATAGGGACACGAGACTGGCAATCTCTTTTCACGCCAAACTATGTTTCTCCCTACATAATACTTTTTTCAAACAGGCAATGAAATAAAAAAAAAACTTTTAACGATCGACCGTCGTAAATCAGCAACGAACAATGATATCGAATCACATACTGAAAAAAGGAACACGGCGTCAAGATGTCGTTGCATATTTTCGCATTTACATGTTAATATTATGTTCACCTATGCGTCTCTCAGAGGGGCTTTTAGTATTTTACTACTTTTTTAACTAGAACTACCATGAAAGTTACCCAAATGACGTCACATACGACGAGGTGACCCAAATAGCGGCTACAGAGCATTTAGGCGAACGTCGAGTCTGTTTGACTGCCACATTATGGTGTTTGGACAGACTAGTATGGATAAGTATTTAATACTAGGGAGTATTAAATACGAAAAAGGGTTTAATCCTCACGAGTATTTTATAAGATCATTACATTTATTGGTACATTAACATTATTATTAATTCGCAACGCAGGCTTCGTCAAGTGGAAAACAAAATCCAATCAGCGACTTTTTATTAGATTAATATTAGCTGCGTGTAGGCTGGGATATCGATTGACTAAATTTCATCCCTTGACGAATTCGCTTCTTGCTTTTTCATTTCATAACTACTATTGTCGGGGCGGTCATTTTGACAACCTCTTTTAGTGGTATTGTCTCTCTGCAGTTTTATGGACCGTAGAATATACCTAACAGTACTAAGTACTTAAAATCGGTGACGTCCAGCACGAATCTGGTTGGTGACAAACGACCACTCACAAGGAACATTGCTTTTTTTCTAATAATAAGTAGGTATTAACGCTCACACAGGGACATACTTCCAAAGTTTTAATACTTTTTTAACTATGAACGTGATCAATAAATATACGTTACAGACAGCGAGGGGATCCTAATAGTAATTTTCTCCCAAAATATGTTTTTAAAAATGGGCTAAGTATATTAAAAAAGAATTAGTCAGTCGATAAGGAGATTCATTCGGCAAATACTTTTAATAAATTCAAAAATACCTTATAATAACAAGTATTTTTTATCTAGTATTTAAATACATTTTGTTGACAATCCTAACTACCTACCGTAATGGGAAGTTACCCCCGAAGGAGGGGAGAAAACTACAAAACTCTGTGTTTTAGTTAAAGCACACTGCTCCGCATGTTAAGTTTACTTTTATTACTGTTTTTCCGTGTTTATTCCAAGTATTTTACTGTACCCTAGGAATAACAAGCTCAATATAATTGTATTTAAGTTGGCCCAAAACAGAATTGACGACGAATTACAACGACAAGACACAAAATAGACAGAGACTCGATATCATCATCATCAGCCGAAAGACATTAATATTAATAGATAGACAAAGATCTGCTGGCGAGTTATAATCACGGAATACAGTGTTTAATATTTTTAATTTTAATTTATTATTAACATAAAATATACACTGAGTTTTTGCATAAAAAATATTTCGCCAAACTGCAAGGCAGTTGGTTGGCGAATATGTACTTCACTACATCGACATCTTTAGATGCCTACTATTATAAAGTTCTAAAAATGAAATTTCTGTAAATTGAAATTATTAAAAAAAAATTGTAACAGACTATTTGGAGGCCACTGAATGGATTTTTATTTTTATTTTTTGTATGATTGTATTGTGACGTTGCGGTTTCATCACGCACAATCAGCTAAGAGAAATTTCAACTAATTTTGGTACACGGATAGCTAGGTATCCCAAGATGGTTATGGCTTTTTACTCGACCACGCAGAAAAAAGAGGGTTACGATTTTTGTTCCTCCGCGAACGAAGTATGCGGGCACCTTTTAGTCTATACTATGAAGTTGTAAAAATGGAATGTCTGTACATTGAAGATATAAAAAAAAAACTATTGTAAGGGACTATTTGGAGTTGCGGCTTCATCATGCACATTCGGCTGAACGGATTTCAACTATTTTTGGTTCACGGGTAGCTAGGTAGCTCCAGATGGATATTAGATACTTTTTACCCGACTACGCTAAAGAAAAAAAAGGAGTTATGACTTTTTCTCCTAGCGTAAGTAGTTGCGGGTGCCATTAACTTCTGGGGCGGCGAAACTTATTGGCCCATAGCTCCAAATTTCAAAATACGCCTGTGAAGCACCGCCTTACAACGACGTTTAAGTGACAACGATGACCTAATCTTCTTAATTATTGCAAATTAAGTATTCAGAGAGCAATATTATAGTCCGAATAAGCTTAAAATCAGTAACATTGAATATTCAACAAGAAACAAGAGTCTTAAAACTGCCTGAAAATCTCGTTTGCGTTACCTTAAGAAGGTGAGAGTTGGCTCCAATCCAGTGCAAATTCCACACAACTTACCTTACATAAAAACCTTTAAATCCTTCGTAATAAAGTTTAATATTGTCTCCTTCAGATGCTTTTATTAAATGGTAGTTTTAGCGGGCCTCGAATACGTAAAATAAAAGATGTAGAACATTCTACGCCGTATTAAGCTCAAAAACCTTTCTCTAATCACAAAAGGATGTATATTTGTAGAAAAAACCGACTACTAGTATCCTTCTATGCGTAAATGTACTAAGTTTATGGTAGAAAGGCGTAACTCACGTACTTTTATGAAATACGTCGTTTCGAGTCTTATGTCATGATTTTCGAGTGCAATAGTATTGAAATTAGAGCGCTTTGTTCTATGACTGGAAGGTACAATACCCAATCATGTTCGTCTGACTGTGTTAACATAACTCTGCAATTGAACCATGAATTGAAACAGTAGCTACGTTTGCAGTTGAATCATTATCGTTTTCTGACGTATATTTCTATCAAAATATACCAAAGCAGTTCATGTGCTACACACGTCAAACTCGTAACATCATGGCTTTTAGACCATGACCTCTTCATTTAATGCTTATAAGATTGAATGCGTATTGTTAAATATTTATCCGTTTGTGTATATATATTAATTTTATTATGTATGTATATATCGAGGACCATTAAAACAAGAGGACTGACCATCTCCATTCAAAAAACCGTTCGCCGATATTTACAACGTCATCTATTTATTAATTATTTTTTACAATTATTCAACTTTTCAATAAGCGTCACACAGTATTTAAATGTTGCGATTTATTTATTATTAGCTATTTGCGAACTAATTGTTACTATGCATATTAACTTGTTGGTTTGTCTATCTGCGTTGATGTTTATTCTTCTCTCTCATTTGCTCTAAGGCTAACTGGAAGAGATCCCTTAAAAGGATAAGTTTGCCTTTGTACAAATGTATCACTTTACCGTCTTTGTTTTATTGTTTTTATGTACAATAAAGTGTGTACAAACAAAGAAACGAGAATTAACTAGTATGAGTTTTTATTCATGTCTAATAATAAGAACCTCCCTGACAATTCAATGTTGCTCCGTGCGCCCGAGCATGGCGTTGAAACGGACTATTTAGAGGTCACTGAATCGAAATTTTATTTTTGGATTTTTTTGTGTGTTTGTATGTGTCGTTGTGGCTTTATCACGCCAAATCGGCTTAACAGATTTTAACTATTTTTGGTACACAGGTAGCTGGGTATCTCCAGATGGTTATAAGATACTTTTTAAATTACCCGACTACGCTGAAGAAAAAAAAGAGGGGTTATGACTTTTTCTCCTCCGCTACCATAAGTGGCGAATGGCGTTAATTTATGAACTCACAAATGAATGCTATTTGTTGTTTTTATACGACTTCAAGTTAAAGGTTATATCCGTAAAAAAATCGTAGCACACGGGAGCGGGCGGCTGAAACGCGCTTGAGCCGCACCTAGGATTACCACACAGGAATTTTTCCTGACATGCATTTATCAGTAATGGCGATGTATTACGTAATTCCAGGATTTTTTTTATGGACAATTATGTTTTTAATACAAAAGTAATCAAAACCCCTGTGTCGTACTTCCTCTTAACACTAACTTCTGTAAATTATAGTTGGGCGCTCGGCGTATCCCCCCTTCCACCAACCTGCGCGTCAGGAATTTAATGCGCAAATCAGGAATGTTGTTAGGTACTTCAAAATTTGTATCTGGTAGCCCTAGCCACCTAGTTTGTACAGTTTCGTAACACACGGGAACGCGCGGCTAAAATGCGCTTGAGCCGCACCTAGGCATGCTGCACAGTGCTGACTAGTCCGGAATTCTCCTGACATATCAGCAATGACTAACAAGGCATTTATCAGTTATGCCGCCGGATTACGATTATCTTAAGATTTTTTTATGAATAGATATGTATTTTAATGCAAAACTACTCAAACCCCGCTGTTTCATATTTCTTTTTAACACTTTTGTTTGTCGTCCCCCCCCCTTCCTGAGCATCAGAAATTTTGCTACGTATTTCAATATATGCTCTATTGAAGTAGGCCTAATTACATACACTTTCGAATTGTCAGTTACATTGAGAGAAATCTTTGCTGGGAGACATACAATATGATCCAACATGTTGCAAGGATTAGGGAAAACCCAGAAAAACCTAATCAGATCATTTAACTTAAGTATAATATTATTGATAAAATCATCATTTTAAAAATTAAAATAATTAATAAGATAATCCCAAAAGGATTGACAGTAAAAAGAAAAAAATCTAGAATGTGTCTAGAATAAAATTCTAAATGTCAGAGTATATAAAACAATTAATATGCGTGTAATAATAAAGACAAACTATATCTCGTACTCCCACTACATTTACTGTCTCGTACAAACGTAGACAGTAAATGTAGTGGGAGCCGACTCTGTCCGGGACGTGTCCCGATTGGCAATCAGCCATGTTTCACAAAAACAAAAGATAACCGCATTATCTGCCGGCTAGGTCTCACATACATACGAATGCTTTGTCTGACTGTATGTTATGTAATTACACAAGCATGAGTAAAGGATGAAATTTTGATTAGGCTTGATATTTTCGATCTTAGCTTCAAAGGAAAATGTACCTTCGACATATTCAATCACGGCTATAGATTAAAACGAGATATAGTTTGTCTTTATTATTACACGCATATTAATTGTTTTATATACTCTGACATTTAGAATTTTATTCTAGACACATTCTTTTTTTCTTTTTACTGACAATCCTTTTGGGATTATCTTATTAATTATTTTAATTTTGTACATGATGATTTTATCAATAATAAGTAAGTATTATACTTAAGTTAAATGATCTGATTAGGTTTTTCTGGGTTTCCCTAATCCTTGCAACAAATGTTGGATCATATTGTATGTTTCCCAGCAAAGACTTCTCTCATTGTAACTGACAATTCGAAAGTGCTTGTATCTAAGCCTACTTGAATAAAGAATATTTTGATTTGATTTGATTTGATTTATCTGCCGGTCTAGCACAACTCTCCGCGTCTACGCTTGTCGCGCGACATTGCATCGCCCGTCTTTCTCGCATTGTATTGAAAGAAAAGAGACAGATAATCGCGTATCACAGTTGTGCTAGAGGTGCTGAGGGGCTACTCCAAAATCCGAAAAACTAAGTTCATATGGCGCTATCCCGCTTACTCAAATACAGCATAACATGAGAGCAAGAGGGACAGCATGTTACGAACTTCGATTTTTGAGTTTCGGAGTAACTCCTCTGATTCATCTTTATTACATCTTCCCTCATTTTTTTTAATGGCACCGATATACTTCAACTATTCTTTATCATACACATAAAATATTATAACAGAAAGAGAAAATAACATGAGTAATTAAAATAACAACCTTTTCTTAGAAGTAAGCAAAACAAATATTATAAAACAAATAAACCTTTGGAGAAAACATTTCTCTATTAAATGAAAATTATGTGTATAAGGTTTCTATACAATAGGAGAATTTCGTTCACGATACTTATAGGATAATGATTTCCTTGATTTTACTAATTTTGTCACAAGGCTTCATACTTACTTACTTACTGCTGTGGCGCAACGACCCGAGGTCGATCGTGGCCTCCCACACCAAAGACCGCCTTGTCCCTAGCTGTTTCCACCCAGTCAGAGACGGTTTGGAGTTCAGTTCGGTCCCTCTAGACTTCGTCGCCCCATCGGTACCTAGGAGGCCCAACAGGCCTTCGACCAGATGGACGACCCGAGTACGCTCTCCGGACTGAACGATCGTCAGCCATTCGGACCACGTGCCCGAACCATCGGAGCCTTGCAGTTTAGTTTCTCCTAGGATGTTAGGTTTGGACTCCAGCTCTTTCCAGGTTTTTGCGGGGTCTCCAACTACCATCCTCTCTACAAGTGGGTCCCAGGATTTTGAGGTAGATTTTCCGTTCCGCTACCAGCATCGTGTTTCTCTTTTTGTGTTAATATCCAGGCCCGCGTTCGTAAATCGAGATCAGCCTTATGGCCGTTTTATTTATGCGGAGCTTCATACTTAATGATCTAAGATTTTGTAATAGGCCAGAATAAAGTGCTTTGGTCGTGAATTCTTCTTGCAGCAATTGCAAAAACTCTTAAGCATATATGGGCGTGGTTTAGGCTTTATTCTTAAAATACATTGGGTAACCCTAAAAAAGGAGGTTATTCCCAAAATAACGTTACTATGTCTACGTGCGGAGCAATTTACATTTCGGCGTTTCCTTTTGCATGAATATTTTCTCGCCTACAGTCGCGATAAGGGTGCCAGAATAACATTATGAAGACACGTACAATCCAATGGAAGAATGGTCTAAGTATACGATCATTATACTGCCCGGTTGAGTTAAGTTTGCACCTGTTTTCTATGGCATCGCGTACAAAGGAGGTGCAATCTTATCTTTGTTCAAATAGATGGTATATACATACTCTTGTGTTGTCTTGGATGTCAGTTGTCGCAAAAAAACGGCGTAAATTCTCACAAGTGGGTGGCGTGTGGAATTTATCGTGTGTTTTGATAATAATGGTGATTTTGTTAGGGTTTTGTGTTATAGTGGTGGGCCCAGAACGTAATTGTATGTATATATTTTTTTAAGGCGCATGATTTGCGGCGAAGGTTTATTTAAAAAAAATATATTAAGGAAAAATGTTTTTTTTAATATAAGTTTTATCTTGAAAATGTATCTTATTAGCAACTAATTACATGCAATAGTAGACTTAAAAGTATATAATATACAAATGCTTCGTAAATACCCTTACATTACTACATTTACGAAGCATTATTTAGTAAGCATATGCTTACTTATACACTATCAATATTTTTAAATACAAATGATTTAATTTGTGTCTTAGAAATATGAGAATACAATACAACTTAATACAACAATTCTTTATTGCACACCATCAAAAGAAACAGCCTTAACATAAACTACGGTAGACCATAGGCGGTTATATCGCTAAAGCGTGATCTCTTCCAGACAACCTTTGGGTAGCGGTAATGACGCAAAATAGCTAGGAAAGAGGTCTATAATTCTAATTGAAAACTTTAAAACACTTCTAAGGTCTCATAATCTTAATATTACAACGTCAGGTCATAGTCATTTAATTGCCTCTTAAAAATAAAACAAAAGAAAGACATTCCGCTTCATAGTCTCGTCATATATTTACGATGAATCAGGGGCTACTCTGAAGTTAGAAATTTAAAGCTTTGAACGTACTTTCCTAATCACACAAATATATAATAACGTGACGTAACGTGGGAGAGGGTCGTCGGCTATACGAACTTTGAATTTGAAACTCCGGATTAATCTCTCAGACATCTGGGCTCCTCCTTGTGATTTTATAACGCAAGCACTTTAAGTTATGGAACCCGAGGAGTGACAGGTATATCCACTCCGGATATTTTCACAGCATAATGCACTAGAGTGCCGGTTGACTTAAGAATATCTTTAGTAATTTTAGAGGTTATTGGTTTATTGAGTTGGACAACGGATAGGTAATAATATTTTATGCAATCGTTATATAATGTATGCTTTTTCAGTCGAGTACCGCATTTAGGCCACGAAGCTTGCTGGCCTATATTATTTTAGATTGGACCATCACTCTATACTCTATAGAGTATACTGTTTTAGTATGATTTGCGAAGTTTTTATTCACAGTTGTATCTTAGAAATATGTCTAGACATATTTCAATACAATACAACAATTCTTTATTGCACATCATGAAAAAAAACAGTACAATATATAGCCTTAACATTAACTACGGTTCACGAGTAGAAAGACATAGGAATATCATTATGGTTTTTGACAAGATAACGTCTTATAAATCGATGAACGCCGGCTGCACGCACGAAAAAGTGTCACGTTCCGTGTGCAAGCGAGAAAGCGGAACAAGCGATAGAGTGGCAGGATTGGCCTAAACGTTCGGCTTGTTGTCCCCGAAGTATCCGACCTGACAAAGAAAACAAAAGAAAATCTAAAAATTTGTTTTCTACATAATCTCCTTTTATTTCTATGCACTTGGCCCAGCGATGTTCGATAGCTTCAACACCTTGTTTGTAGTGAGATTTGTCGAGCTCGTCAAAATACCCATCAACCGCAGCCTCCACTTCATCATTGCTGGCAAATCTTTTACCACTAAGCCATTTTTTTTAATTTAATACAAAAAATAATCGGAAGGGGCCAAATCGGGCGAAAAGGGTGCATGAGGAAGTAATTCAAACTTTAACTCGCGGATTTTAGTCATGGCCTTGGTACACATGTGTACTGGTGCATTGTCTTGGTGAAACAAAATTTTTATTTTCGCCAGATGCGGTCGTTTTTGACAGATTTTTTCACTCAATTGATGCAAAAGGCTAGCATAATACTCGCCATTGATAGTCTTTCCTTTCTGAAGATAATCTATGCAAATTATCCCACGGCAATCCCAAAAAACGGAGGCCATGACCTTTCCTGCTGATGGAACGGTTTTTGCCTTCTTTGGGGCCGGTTCTCCTCTTCGAGTCCATTGCTTGGACTGTTCTTTCGACTTTTCCCCTCCGCGTAATAAGGTGCGTCCACATTTGTATCATTTGCCCGTATCAGATCATCGTCGCGCGGCATGATCGCGTGTCACGATCACGCGTTTGGACGTTGCGCCGATCGGATCGCTCGAAATCCATTTTGCTACGCGTATCACACGGTTATATCGGACGAGTACGGCATGATCGGCGCGCCGACGGTAAGCGTCCAAGCAGCGCAATACGCAGTCATGCCACGGCACGGCGCGTGATCGGATACGAGCAAATGATACAAGTGTGGACGCACCTATATATAATATCAGTGAGATAGTGAATATGCCAGATTCTGTAGAGAAACTTCAAAAAAATACTTGAATAAGTTTACTCGTGTTTTCATGATAATTTTATATACTCAAAGAAAATCTTCGTGTAGTACGATTACCAGCATTAATATATACCACATATATAGTCATCATTTAAAAATTCCTCTATTGAATAGTAGGAATTAGTGGTTAACAGTTGTATCAGCTTTTTTTTAAATACTGTATCTTTAATTTCCTCTCTAATTGACGCTGGTATTTTATTTGATATTGCAATACATTGGTAATAAGGACCGTTTTTGTACATCGCTAGGTTATACATTGGTAATTCTAATTGGTTCTTATTATTCCGTCTTTGCGATTTGACTGCCTTTTTTTAAATAAGTGTGCATTTTTCCTGACAATAAGTGCTGCTTCCAAAATGTAGATACAGGGCAATGTAAGGAGTTTCTGCTGAACAAAATGTGGACGACAGCTATTAGGCACCCGAGTGTTGGTAAGGATGCGGACACACTTCTTCTGCATTACAAATAGTTGATGGGTGTCGGTACTGGACCCCCATAGAATTACGCCATAATGAAGCCATGAGTTCGCAAATGCACCGTATGCTGACAAAGCTGTTTCGAAATTCGTGTTTAATTTGAGAACACTTAGGGCGTATATAAAACTAGACAATTTGGCTTTAACGTTCTGCACATGCGATTTCCAGTTTATGCTTGAGTCAATTTTTATTCCTAATAGTTTAAATTCGCTTACTTCTTCAATGATAACATTATTTATTTTTAGGCTCATCTGTAAAGGCTTTTTTGTACGGGTTTAAATTGAATTATTTTCGTTTTTTTGAGATTTTTTTCTAAGTTATGATCTTCAAGCCATTTAGTCACAGTGGTAGATATTTGTTGTAAATGATTATTGCACTCCCCACTGTCCACGCAATTTAGAAGTATGGATACGTCATCTGCGAACATTATACACGTTTCATTCATTACTTTAGGCAAGTCGTTAATGTACGCTAAAAACAGTACACATCCGATCACACTCCCTTGGGGAATTGAACACTATTTTTTTCTACTCAGCATACTCTTTGTTCAGTCAGAGTAATTACATGGATATAAGGCATTCAAATTGCAATCTTAGCTCAGACGTCGTCCTAGGTGAGCAAGATATGCGAAGTGAAGCGATGCCATACAAAAGAGAGAGAAAGAGACAACTCGTCGCGTCGTCTCGTTCTTCTGTAGCATCAAAGCGTTTCACCTAGGATGACGCAACGAGTTAATCCTCGAGTGACAACATTAAAGAAAATAATAATGGACACCTATGTAAAAGAAAACTCTGCTAAATTCAGTAAGGCCCGATTTCACTATGCTATGTAAAGGCCAAGCCCCATCGGATGCGTGTGCGTGGCCTGCACGTAGACGCACGCGTGGCGTGCGCGTTGTAAAGTACGAATACCCATAAGAGATGACACACTGCTGCACAAGTGCACGCCACGCAAGCTGTGTGCCATCTACTATAACATTTTATACGATACAACGCGCACGTGCTGCGCACGCATCCGGTGTGTTTCGGCCTTAATTACACAGCGTACAGGACGAGCCAGCGTGGGAGGGCCCCCAACAAGATGGACCAATGATCTGGTGAAGATCACGGGAAACCGTTAAACCGCATCGCGGGATAGCAGTGGACGTACTTGGACAGATATGATGATGATGATGATGATGTTGTTTTGTTATTAACACTTTTAAAAAACTCAGTAAGTTAATGAAATTAATCAAAAAATGGTTATATATAATTTAGGTTTAGTTAATAACGGTAAACAACGTAAGTTTAGCTTAAGTTATTAGTTAAGTAAAGTGGAGTAAAGAACAAAAAAAGTTATAGTTTTTAACTGCTAGGTAATTCGTCCATGCGGGGTCTTTCTGTCAGTAATAAGATGCTTACTCTTTAGCTGTAATAGTAAGATATAACAAATGTAAAATTATGCTTATTGTTCAAGATCCAAATACATAAATAAATAAAGATTCCTTTATTTATTTTTCTGTTAATATCCACCATTTCTACAGGCGTAATCAACCGTTGGTAGCGGGATATTCATAAAATAAAAGAAAAAGAAACCTTATTATTGTCTGCATTTATTTAATATTTATTATAATAAGTAGGTCCACTAATAAAATCTTAATCCTGGGTCTTAATTCTAAATACGAACTAGGTACATGCAAATATTTACAATTGAGGTAAGTAAATCGATAGATACAGATATAATTAATCGCCCAAGTGAAGGTTGATTGGTCCAGTACCTAATTGTTTTTATGGTTCCGTACCTCAAAAAAATACGAAAATAGGATCACTTTTTATCCGTCTGTCCATCTGTCTGTCAAGACCCCGTTTCTCAGGAACACGTGGAGGTATCAAATTGAAATTAACATCAAATACCTATGTCTGCGGTCCCTTGAAGCTGTAAAAAAAATCAGGCTTCTATTTCAACGCAATTCAGAGATACAGTCATTAAAAAAGGTGTTTCCATACAAATTGTCGTCCATGGAAAACCTTTAGGGTCCTTCTAGTTGTACTAGAAATTTTAAAAATAAATTAAAAGAAACATTAAAAAACAAACATGACATTGGCATTGGCACCAAACTTTTTATTTTTTTTACAAATCTATAGGTCTAGACCAAAGTAAAAATGTATTCATACAAGGGAACTGTACAAATGTCAAGAGTGTTAAAAAAATATATCTAAAAAATCATACGATGTAAAATTAATGATTTGTAGATCCGGAGTTCACAATAAATATAAAATACACATCTCTGAGAAACTATGCTCCCAATTATTAAGATCTTGTCGTGTTTTACCATTACTGGCGTACAAATATTAAGAACAGTCATAGTTAATATTTTAAATTAACTAACACTACAGTATTATACAAAAAAATATATAAAAATATTGATGTAACTTTGCCTGTGGCCTTGAGGGAAAATGGGAAGTATTTTGTTCCAACTGACCACTAGTGGTAACACTGCTCCTATTTTACCACCAGTGGTTAAATGGGAAATGTTTCGTTCCAATTGACCACCGGTGGTGAAATTTAGTGGTGAGATGGTCCAGAGGGGTCAGTCAGTCAGTTAGATAATACAAAAATATTGAACACGTATTATTTGCTTTTACAAAATAAAATAAAAACACTGAGATAAATCGCATTAAAGTTCAGGAGTGGGGGCTCGTGGTGTCACTCCTGGGTAAAATTTGTAGTTAGGAGTGACGTCACGCGACACTTGAGTCAACGTATCGCCTTTATATTTTGATTGAGTAAAAAAAAGAAAAAACACGTGTCCAATAGGTTTCCTTATCTACAAGACGGTCTTATTATTAAAATTTAGTTATCATCCCTATTATCGTTTATTTTGTCCCACAGGCAAAGTTGTAAACTACTGGGCAAAGTAGCAGCATTTTACGGTACTTGTATTATAGAGTAGCTTACATTATGCTTTTATTAATTCGCGGTGTAATGACACTTTCCAATTAAATATAAAAAAGTACTTTTGAATACAGAGAGGACGTTAAATATCTTGATCGCCGTACAGTCAAAACAGAGCTAATCCAGTTTTATTTACATCAACATTCGAGTTATTTTCCGATATCAATTTATGCCACCAGGTTGATTCACAATAATCACAGTATACTTATTATATCCTCCGTAGGCATTTTTTTTTCATCCATCTTCTTTAGGAACGATATAGCTTCCAAAATAGTGCTCTGTTTCGTGCTTTCCCACTCTTTACGAATAGATCTCGGGAAATGGCGCATAATGTCGTATATAAGTTCATCCTCTGGAATTCGTCGTGGAAGCCATTTTGCTTGATTGACGAGACTAGCGAAGTGTTGGGCCATTGTCTCCTGCTTCTCGTCCCAAACACCGCTAACGATTTTAATTTTCAACCGACTCTGCTCAGCTCGACCCCAGAATTGATCTAGAAAATCATTTACAAATTCTTCAATATTCGTCCATCGCTCTTTGAATATCAGCGCCCAACTATTGGCGTCCATATAAAAACAGTCAACAATGGTTTCAATTGTTCGGTATTTAATTGGTATCTGTTTAAAATACGCCATCAAGTCTTCAAGGAAATTTAATGGGTGACTGAATTGTATGCCTGAAAATCCAGGCTTTCTGATTTCGGTCGGATTTGTTGTTAAACTATCTTCTATTTGACTTAATTCTTTTTTTATTTGTTCTATGTGGTTTATCGCATTCAGCAATTCTAGATTGTATTGTATGTATGTAGCCCGCTCTTGTTCTGGGGTTAAACGTGTGCAGATTACTAAACTCCTCGCATGTCTTATACCATCTGATATAATTCGAACATTATTGATTGATTCTTTGAGTTGTTCTAATTTTAGTTTCGCCGCCATTTTGATGAAAACTGAAATGAATTTAATTATTATATTAGTTATATTTTTGATAACAGACAACGATACATTATGATGAATGTTGTAGCTGTCAAAAAGTAAAGGATGTAATAACTTTCAAGACCCTGTCGGGGGTTAATGAAATGCGCTATATAGGTGTCTTGTTGCGATTAAAAAAACCGGCCAAGTGCGAGTCGAACGCGCGCACCGAGGGTTCCGTACAAGATATACGCTACAAATGGCGGTATGTATGAAAATCCAGTGTTAGCATAGCCCTACTCCTAAGCAAAATGTACGCGGTGCTGGATCATTTTATATTGGTCATTGATATAGACAGACAGGTATAAAATTATACTGTTTTTAGTATTGGTTATTATAGCGGCAACCGAAATACTTCATTTGTAAAAATTTCAACTGTCACGATTCATGAGATACAGCCTGGTTACAGACAGACACACAGACAGACCGACGGACAGCGAAGTCTTAGTAATGGGATCCCCTTTTACCCTTTTGGTACGGAACCCTAAAAAGATAAGTCCTGTGTAAGGCAAACGGACAGACAGATAGTGAAAACTTATAAAATCCAATTGAAATGAATAATCGATAAACTTGCCCACCACTAGCCACTAAGTTTCAGAATTTAACTCAGCTAAGTGCGTAAAGTACAGTAATTTATAAAATACTTAATAAAATTTGTATGCGATCAAAAATACCCCTTGTTTTACAGTTTTTTGTACAATAAACATATTTAATTTAACAATTATATTTTAGTACTTACCGAAAATCTTCTCAAGTTCCAACACCACACACTAAACTATGGTTCTATATTGTCAATCCACTGGTTTTGTTCATTCACTTTACTATTCTCTTCTGTTTTATTTCAATGATTCACTTTACTGTTTGCACTGTCTACTTATTTGCAGACACTTGTACACAGCGCAACCAAAATGAAACTGACATAACATTCAGTCACAAAACTATAGTTAACTAACACATGTTTTTAATGGAGAGGGGCGCGCATTTTTACGAACGAAGCGATAGCGCTATGGTGTTGTCTCATTCTTATTTCTTTAACGGCGCACGGCGTACACTCCTACAATTGATAAGAAATATACCCAAAAAAACCCAACCAAAAAGGTCACGGTTGGAATCAGTATCTTAAATTAATCTGTAAAGAAACATTTTTTTTCCCTGAAACAAAAAAAAAACTATCTTTGAAAATCATGACGTAGAAGCAGTAGGTCAGGTTTGTTTTATAACAATCCCAAATCATTAACGGTTTAAGAAGAAAAAAGAAATTAGTATTTGATTAAACCTTACAATCAATAAAACAATACAATCTAAAACGATATATGCATTAAAAAAAGGTACAAAGTTTGGGCTCAACTTCAACATGGTGTGTTGATTATTAACATTTATTTACGCTTACCAAAATGGGTATCGTTAACAGAATAAAATGATATTTAAGCTTTAAATTGTAACTATTTACAATGTTAGGCGAGTTTTTTTGCCGAGTACCTACGTAGTACGTTACAGGATGACGTAACAGTTTTTTATTTCAAAACCGCAAGGATTAATATAAATTCTTAAGATTACAGTATTTAATGACAGTTCAAATGACCTAATTTTTAGGGTTCCGTATGTACGAAAAATGGTAAAAAAGGAACGTCTGTCCGTCTGTCTGCCTGTCTATCTGTCCGTCCGTCCGTCCGTCCGTCTCTCTGTCTGTCTGTCTGTCTGTCTATTAGAGCGCCATATCTCAAAAACTACTTATACTATCTATTTGAAATTTGGAATATTTATAAACATGGCCAGCCCACATGTATTGCAAAGGAAATATTTATAAATAGTTCTAAAAAACGAAGGGAGGGCAAAAATTAAAAGTCAAGCTACTAGGTCAAATAGGGTATCATATGAAAGGGCTTCATCTGTACATTTTTGAACAATTTTTTTTATAGTGAGTAGATTTTATTTTATTAAGGAAAATGTGAAAAAAAACACCATTCTCCCCTTTATCTCCGAAATATACCGAACGAAATTATATATTACTAGCTTCTGCCCGCGACTTCGTCCGCCTTAAATTAAAATAAAAGGTATTTTTCCGGAATAAAAAGTGGCTTATGTCTTTACCCGAAACTCGATATTTTACTAATTTCAACGTGAAGCATATTACCAAGATTTCAAGTTCCTAGCGTAAAAAATTTTTTAGTGTCCATACAATTTTTCATCCCCTTTTTCGTCCCTAAAAGAGATGAAATTTGAAATACATTATAGCCTATGCCCTATTCTGATATTAAAGGTACATATTAACTGGAAAGTTTCATAAAAATTCGTCCACTAGTTTTGAGATTAAGTGGAACGTACATACATACATTCACGTTTATAATATAGAAGATAGGATTACCGTCGCCTCGTAACAGTGTGGCTATTTAGTTTCTCATTAAAAAAACATAGAGGATTACAGCTAGCTATAGCTAGATATATATTCATAATCCCATCAAATACTGCGTGTTCCATGTTGTAATTTTTGAACATACGAAACCTCATTTATATGCACACTAAATATTTTCATTAGATAATGCACTAAAGTGCAGAACGTGTTACTGCTACACTAATTATTACCTATGCCCGTTTTTCCAAACATGGTTTTATAACGCATATCTGCTACTATCTAACACATCTAAGAAAAATATTAGTAAAAAAAATCACCACGTGTTGTTTAAAGCCCTATAGTCACAGCAAAACACCATACAAATAAGCACGTTGTGAACAGAACAATAGGCAATATTTTTGTAAGCACTTTAGCTTCAGCGTTATCTATACTATTAAAAAGTTGTAAGATTGAATTGTCTACATTGAAGATATTTCCAAAAATATACATGATATGGACTATTTGAAGGTAACTGAATCGAATTTTTTTGTATGTTTGTATGTGTCGTTGTGGCTTTATCATACTAAAACAGCTAAACGGATTTCAACTATTTTTGGTACATCCACAGGATGGTTATAGGATATGTTTTAATCAACTACGCAGCAAAAAAGCGGGTTATGATTTTTTTCTCCGCTGACGAAGTTGCGACCACCTTGTAGTCTTATATTATCGTCGCCTGTAACAGTGAGGTTATTCATTTTCTTATTTAAAAAGTCATAGAGGATAATCTACGTATGGAACCAGAAGAGTGACAGTTATATTAACTATAGATGTTTTCACTAAATAATGCACTAAAGTGCAGAACATAACGCATTCAATGATAATCTAATATTAGAATGTAGACTAAAATTACCTATGCCTTTCCAAACATAGTATAATCATAACACTGAGCAGGACGTGATGTATTAAAGGTTTGTAAATACTAACTTCCCTAAGATAGATCTGTTTGAAAATATATATATCGTCGGCTAAAGTTGTAAACCTCTTAACTCCAATTAGTTATCAAAATAATGTGTTGGCACTTTTAGATAGTTATAATCTGAACACCTATTATTATAGCAAAAGTCTTAAATACTATAAGGAATTATAGGAAAAATAAATTACCTATAGGAAAAAACCGTTTAAGTCTAAAACCGAAATAGAAAACCTCGTAATACCCGACCGCCATTTTGTTAACGTTAAAGTTTATTGTGTCTCCTGTAAAATATCCGATTGAGATTGCGACTTAAGCCGACGATATGTAACAAAAAAATTACACAGGTTGGGTGAAACTTCTATTGTTATACCAAAACACCACTTAAATGACCACGTTTTGGTTGTGAACAATAGGCAATATTTTGGCATGCAAATGTTATATTCTACCTTATATCATTATCACCTGGTAAGCCAGCGTGGTGATTTAGTTTCTTTTAAAAATACGATAAAGGATAATCCCAGAGTAGGTACCTATAAGTAGGTCGGTTTCTGACGCTTATAATAAATCCGTTTGAAATATTTCCATTCTAAATAACGCACTAAAGTGCAGGTTTCATATTACATTAAATTAATTAATTAAAATAATCGAGTGTAACCCAAGTTTACCATATAAGTAATATATCTATTAAATATATTGAGTCTAGTACTTATTAACAAAACTGATTGAGCTTAACATGGGACAAGTTGGACTAGTTAGGACACACAAGCAAATAATACACATATAATTACTTTATCATTTCAGCTATAGGACGTCCACTGCTGGACACAGACCTCCTCAATAGATCTCTACATGGGCCGGATAGAGGCGACCCGCATCCAGCGAGTCCCCGCAACCCTAACAGGTCGTCCGACCACCTTACGGATGGCCTTCCCACGCTGCGCTTGCCGGTACGCGGTCTCCATTCGTGAACCTTTCTGCCCCGAAGGCCATCGGTTCTTCGAACTATGTGCCCTGCCCATTGCCACTTTATTTTGTTTACCCTGTTTGTTATGTCGGTGACTTTGGTTCGTTGACGAATCTCCTCATTCCTGATTCGATTTCGTAGAGAGATCCCGAGCATAACCCTTTCCATAACTCGCTGAGTGACTCTGAGCTTCCTTAAGAGGCCCATAGTTAGAGTCCACGTCTCGGCTCCGTAGGTCATCACCGGTAATACGCACTGGTTGAAGACTTTCGTCTTCAATCACTGAGGTATTCTGGACGAGAAATAATTATTTACTTACATATATATTTATTTATATATATTTTATCTATTTATGTTAGCATTTACTGCTTAAGACCTACACAATCGATATCTAAATAGAAATAGTGTTACTTTTATTTTTCAAAAAGTCCGAGTTCGATTCCAGAGCTGAGTTTTTTAAAATGTATGAATGCAGTTTGTATTATTACTAAAATCAATGACATGGTAAAGAGAGATTTTCGTATATCTTAGTTTAAGACTTTCCCATACTGACCGATCCAAATGTGCCACCCTGTATATATAATTCACTAAGGTGCAGAGTAGCTGCACTAATAACCTGATTTTAAACTCTTTACTAAATAGATAACCTATATTACAGTACCTTTCCAGTACAATGTACAACATGCAAGAAAAACCTTATTTAAGTACAGTCAAGCTCCCATTTAATTATTTAATAAGTTTTCCAGGAAACAGGGTAGTTTGGGATAATTCAAGAGAATCCGCTCAGCGATAAATAATACAATTTTTTGATAGTGAGTCGTGTTTGCAAATGTTTCCAAAATTTTAAAGCATGCAAATGACATTGAACGATGTTGTAATTTTTTTAAACAATGTTTGACAATTCAAAACCTTAGCAAACATTCCGTAAATTATTAAAATGTGGGTATTTTAGTAACTTTTACAATAACTATCACAAAAAAGTTTCAACGAAGTTGTAAAAGTCAATAAATATTTAAATATTACAGGACAATTTAACACAAATCGAACTAGTCCCATGGTAAGCTCAATAACGCTAGTGTTATAGGTACTAGGCGACGATATATTTAATAGATATATTTACTTATATTCATAGAAAACATGCAAGATTTAGGAACAAACGCTCATCACACAAATATTTTCCCTTTCCGGAAATTGAACCCAGGACCTTCAGCTTCGCACGCAACGTTACTCCCACTGAGCCAAACCGGTCGTCAAATAATAAATCGACGTGAAGTTTCAAATTTTTTACATTATGTGCCCTTAAATTAAGTTTAAAAAGAAAACAATTAAATAATTTGTTATTTATTTATTATTTCAGCATACCTACAAATAAATCATAATACTGTGGATAATATCACAAAAAACATTACACGAGTACCAAGGACCATTATAACAAGAGGACTGACAGTTGCTATACTTTGGATCGTGCTCCGATCGCAAGGAGATATTCTGGCAAAAACTAGATGGCGCTTTAACAATAAACATTTCATTATGTTATAATTGAATAGTAACAATTAGTTCACAAATAGCAAATTATAAATAAATCGTAACATTTAATAGCTGTGTCACGCTTGCAAAGTTGAATAATTGTAAAAAATAATTCTTATACATAGATAGCGGCTTCTTGTACGGAGATGGTCAGTCATCTTGTTTTAATGGTCCTTAGTTCCTTAGTAGTACGTAATTAAATCAAATTAAATAACGTTGCATATTGCATCCGTGTTAGTGATACATCAAATAGTATTAATTGTAGGGTTAGTAATAGTTACCGGTTATTTTTTTTTGTTTAACAGGTTATTTAAGTAACATAATAATTTTATTAGATGTAACTTAATCTTTATTCTTATAATCTAGCTAGACTAATATTATTTATCTACCCACATATCATTAGTGCTCTGAAATGCGTTCAGAAACCGTAGGAATTACCAGCATTATTACAACCAATTTTACTGTTAGAACTTTCTTGTCTGTGGTAGTAGGTAAAATCTGTACTGTAATGTGTATTTCAGTATAGAATTTTGCGATTTTTGTAACGTTATGAGTTTAAATTTGGAACAGCTGTCAAAACTCAAGTAGATCTCTATTCTAGTATCCATAGATATTAAAACAGTTATCGATATGAAACGTCAATTCAGTATGTTTTTTATATAAACCGCACGACATCTGATCTCAAGTGATATGAGAATAAGGACTTCATTCGTTTGTCTATGATTTAAAAAAAATACATTCGTTTTGACGGAGGATCGAATTGCCGCCATTAATGTTGTCATTTATTTGTTGATTTTTTGCTGTTACGAAAGTAGAATTGTGAAGTTGTTTTTAATTTACATTTAAGTTGAAAATATGAGTAGAAGTGACTCCGAGAACTATATGAACACTCCGCCGGATATTGTAAATACAGCCACGATTGCAACAAATAACTTGTTGTCAGAAAAATCCATAGCCTAATTTAGTACTAGTAAAAAAGTATAAAGATTTTTTAGATTGGAGAATGAACAAACGCACGAATTTATGTGAATAAATAATTTCTTTCCTTCTGTATTTGTTCAAATTTATTTTTTATTGCATTATTTTAATATCTATGGCCTGTTGATATTTTACAGGTAGCACTAGTAACAATGCAGGTCATTTCCCTACGGCTATTTCTGAACCCATCTTAGAGTACTTATGATATGTGTGTAGATAAAGTAGTGTATGCATCTGTACATATTAGGCCCTAAAACAATCGTGTGATCCTATTATGAAACTCGCTGACGCTCGTTTCAAAAAACCACACTCGTATTTTAAGGCCTCTCATTATGTAGCAGTTGCATAAACTACTATTATACTACAGTAAACATGTTTGTTTCCAGAAATAGTCACAACTTTTTTTCTTCAGCGTAGTTGGGTAAAAAGTATTCCATAACTATTTGGAGATACCTAGCTACTCGTGTACCAAAAATAGTTAAAATCCGTTAAGCCGATTTTGCGTGATGAAGCAAACGACACATACAAAAAATTTAAAATACATTTTTTTCGCTTCAGTGACCTCCAAATAGTCCCTTACAATAGTTTTAAGTCAGCAGCAACTGATGCTTCTCTCTATTCAAATTTCTCACATTAAATGTCATTACTTGTACTTTCACACATAGGTATTCTTTCTCCATCCATCTTCTTTAGGAACGTAATAGCTTCCAAAATAGTGCTCTGGTTACTTAGAGCCCAAGCGTCCTCGATATGTCTCGGAAAATGACACATTATGTCAAAGGTAAGTTCTTCCTCAGGTATTTGCTGCGGTAGCCATTTTGCTTGATTCACAATACTCGCGAAGTGTTGTGCTAACGTTTCCTTCTTCTCATCCCAAACACCGCAAGCAATCTCTCTTTTCAGCCTATTTTGCTCCGCTCGACCCCAGAATTGCTCTAGAAAATCCTTATAAAAATCTTCAACATTACGCCAACGTTCTTTAAATATCATCGCCCAACTATTCGCATCTCCATACAGGCAGTCAAGGATGGTTTCAATCGTTCGGTATCTGATTGGTATCTGTTCAAGATACGCGATCAAATCTTCAAGGAAATTTAGTGGATGCCTGAA
This sequence comes from Hedya salicella, assembly GCA_905404275.2. Lineage (NCBI taxonomy): Eukaryota > Metazoa > Arthropoda > Insecta > Lepidoptera > Tortricidae > Hedya > Hedya salicella. The sequence continues at coordinate 19,623,433 of FR990113.1, forward strand.
TTCGTTGCTAGAAAATTCTGGCTTTTTAATACAGTCAGTATGAGATTGTATATTCTCTTCCACCTTGATTAGTTCTTTGATTATATTATATACTAGTATTATCCGTTTCAACACTTTAAGGTTAAAATGTCTCTCTGCTTGTTCTTGTTGGTGTGGTGCTAGACATATTCTTCTTGATACGCCTTCGGAGATTTTTATTCCTTCATTTATAGCCTTGATTTCATATATTGATTTCTTGACTTCTTCGAACTTCTTCGTTGCTGCCATGTTGATCTTAACTAAAACAAATAGGTAGGTATAGTTTATTAAAATTTAACGGTATTGATGTATCTTTTAGTTCATATATTTTTATCAATATGTTATAAATTTTTATTCACGGTTGTAGAAGGTGGTAGGTAATCAACTGACTTGATCTTGTATAAATTTTATATTGTATTATGATTATTAGTACCCAAACTTATTATTCGAATTATTATTTTGTGACAATGTGTGTGTAATTTGATGTTTTTTTCCACAAATGTATGCTACTTCGGAGCGATTATTTCTAAGAATATTAACTATATCGATTTTTTTTACGAAACTCAAAGTGTCGTAATATGTGCCAGACATTGATTTTTGCTGAATAAATTTTATTTCAGTTTCGGTTACATACATACATACATACAATCACGCATTTTTCCCATTAAGGGGTAGGCAGAAACTACCTCCTTACACTTGCTACGGTCCTGGCATACAACTGCCGCTTCATCAACATTCATTAATCTCTTCATGCATGCTCGCCGGTTTACTTTTCACTTGGCCTTTTTACAGAATGTCTCCAAAAAATGTTGTTGGTTACATATATGGAGATTATACAATTCAATATAATACTCTTTATTGCACACCAAAAGAAAATAACATGAGTCACTTAAATCTAAAACAGTATGAGAAATGGTAAACAACAGGCGGTCTTAACGCTAAGAAGCTTTATTTCGTTATTTAATTACCAAACAAAATAGCGGCTTATACAAGACACATATACTCCCAACATACATCTTGTAGTTTTGAGTAAAATGCCTGTTACATACGGGCGAACGGACGGACTAACGAAAATTACGAAACTATAATGGGTCCCGTTGTTGCCATTTTGGAACCCTAATAAAAAGCACTAGTACGAAAAATCCATCTTTCCGCGCGATATTACAGCTACAAGCAGTTCGACTTCTTGTGCAACTGTATTTAAAAATATTATTTGATTCCAACTATACCAACGACTCCTTACTAGAAAATAAAATTATATGGTGTCACCTTTCTTGCGATTGCGTGTACTTTGGTTATAAAAATAAATGTTATGTTGTCAATATATGTAGCTCAATATTTGAGCATATAAAATCTAATACGGCAAAGGAAAATGAGGAAATAAAATGTCGATGATGGATAAATAATCTAGGCGCATGTTAAACCATATAAAAATAGTACAATTGATCTAAATCGATGACTGCTTTAAATGCCCTATGCCTCTTATTAAAAGGTATAAGAACTGATCTTCTTATATGGTAAATGATATATATTTATCGTATAATAGATAACTTATACTAAACACAGACTATTAGATACCTACTCACCTAAAAATATTATGTTATGACCACCACAAAAACTGCTTCACTAATTAAAATGGTTAATTGTAACTGTATCAGTATTTTAAGACTTCTCACAAACTTTATTTCAGGTCTTCTCATAAGCACGACTTAAAACAAACTGACAAGAGAAGACAAGAGACAGAAAACTTGGAATTTATTTCACACGCACCATATCTCAAATATCCTATCTCTCTCTTACGCTTAACTGTGATCACGTTAGACGGAGACAACATAATTAACACAAATTCAAGGTCACAACACGAATTCACAAATGAATAGACAGAAAGCGAGAGCCCTATGTTGTTATCTTAGGGCCTTATCACACTTAGCGAGTTGCGAGCGAATTTTGTATGAAGGCGATCACGCAGCGAGTTCGCCGCGACTGATATTCGTATAGAAAATACGCTCGCAACTCGCTAGTGTGATAAGGCTCTTATGGCAATGGCGTTTCTTTTCTTTTCGGCTTAACAAAAATTGATTCTACTTAGGTAAGTTTGGATATTCGTTTAATTTATTATTTGAATAAAAATAAACTTCTTATTGAGCTTACCATCGGTCTAATTTGATTTGTGTAAAATTGTTCCCTAATCTATACTGTTATAAAGTTGTAAAAATGAAATATCTGTACAGTAAGAGAAATTTAAACACGTGCCATTATCTCTCTCGTCACAATGACAATAAACACTAAAACGGTACGTGTTTCAGTTTCCCTTCCATTGAGGATGTTTCCAAGAAAATTAGTGAAACAGACAATTCGAATGGAAATATACATATTTTTTTATGTTTCTGATGTTATGGCTTCATCACTCGCTACTAAACTACGCTGAAGAGAAAAAAGGGTTATGATTTTTTCTTTCGCTGACGAAATTGGGCACCTTCTAGTATTTATTATATTTATTTACCTTGACAATTGTTTTTTTTGAGCTACGTGACCGAGGGAATTTACACACGAGTACAAACTTTCACTCCCTATTTAAACTCACCATCGTGAATATCACGGACAAAAAATAAATATTTTTAAATAAAAAAAGAACAGACATCAAAATAAACTAAAAAGCCATAAATAATCTTTTATGTACGGTACGGATCACATTTGAATCACCTTTTGAAGTCGGTGCCAAACCATTGATTTAAGTACATATAACTATTAAGAACCGCGGCGGCGAGCCTTTAGTTATTCTTTATAATTTTATTTGCTATTTAGTGCTGGATTTTAGTAGTGATATAAAGTATTTTTTAGAGCCCAGAATGGGAAGATTGAGGAGGCACTATGCACCCATCTCGAGTCTTTTGAAGTAAGAAATGTAAAAGTTGGTTAGTTCATTGTACCTTCCATCATCAGCTCAGCATGAAATGATGACAACCAGAGGAAAAGAACTGATAACTTTAGAAAAGCCTATAATATTTGAGGGTTTCTCTCGATTTCCCTGGTATTCCATCATCTGATCCTGACTTGGTGATAAGGATACTACTTCAGGGACACATTAAAAAATATATGACTAACAGTCTTAACGTACCTATCTACCTATAATAGATATATTTTTTAAGAACTATCCTCTAACTCTTAACTATTAAGGAGATGTACCTTCCGTCATCAGCTCAGCATGATGAGATGATGACTACCATATGCAAATACTTAAATAGCTTAAGAAAATATATGAAAAACATTATAAGTGCCTATAAAATTTGAGGATTGCCCTCGAATTCCCTGGGATCCCATTATCAGATCTCAACTTGGTGGCAATGGGACCACCTCGGGAGTATATCCTTTCAAATAAAAAATTTGAATTTTTAAAATCGGTCCACAATTGGCGGAGTAATCGGTGAACATACAAAAAAAACCAAACTATCGAAACCTCCTCCTTTTTAGGAAGTCGGTTAAAAAACACGCTTCTATATAAATGTTGTATTTCCTTCTATATAATTCCAGTAACTGCCACCCTCTTTTCACTTCTATTGCAATAAATTAAAGAATCGCCAACTATTGGGCCAGTAATGAGGACGTTTACCTTATTACTAGACTTTAGGTTTTGGTTGTCTTTTTATTTTTTCTCAATAGAAGTGAAAATTAGAGTTCATAAGTTGGCTGAAAGTCGTTACGAGTGACACTCAAAATAACAAGATTTATGTACTATAGCCGCCGTAACAACAAATAATAAAATAATACTCAGGTTGTATATATTTGTGTTTATTAATTTGTACATATTTGATACCGATATCCTGCTCGAATAATGTCTCTATTTAGCCAAAAATGGTTGACTGGTAGAGAATGCCTTTATAGAATTAAGTAATAAAGCAATAAAGTTTAAATAAATAAATACACGCTCGTACAGATAATTACTTCGAGACATTCTTCCTCGTCTTGGTTGACTGAAATTTTATATTTATATAAGTACATTTTCAATCACTTTATTTGCTGGTTGTAAAATGTAATGTACATTAAGTGATTACATGTTACTTTGTAAAATACTGATACATTGTACGAGTTTATGTCTTTAATACGTCCTATTTATTATTCAATTACCCATAAAATTGTACAGCTGCGTTACAGACTACTTTAAACTTTAATGCATACGTAATTTACATGTATTGTAGTACATAATATTGTATAGAAGTATTTTGAACATTTCCTTCTAAAGGAAATAAAAATAAATCGATTGTTTGTATATAAAATAGTCAGTGCCCGCAAATTCGTCCGCGGATGGGAAAATGTCATAACCCCTCTTTCTTTGGATAGCGTAGTCGGGTAAAAAGTATCACATAACCATCTGTAAATACCCAGCTACTCGCGCACCAAAATTAGTTGAAATCTGTTTCGACGTTTTAGCGTGATGACGTCACAACGATAATACAAGCATATAAAAATCCAAATCATATATTTTGCCCTTCAGTGACCTCCAAATAGTCCGTTACAATATTCTTTTTGAAAATACACATCTTGAATGTACAGACATTTTATTTCAAATATTTATATTAAATACTCAGATGAAAGACTATGCTCGGCGACAGATTCACATCATCACCATGCGTGTGCGCCCTTATCTTCGCATTTTCGCCTAGACTACCCAACCCATTTCCTACGCAAAAAAACTTTATTCCCCGTACTTACAGTTTTATAGTCAAGATTTAGCACTAGTTGAATGCCCATAGAGCAGTAAAAAGTCTGATCCCTCCGTAAACCGATACCTAAACGACATAAAGCGCAAATAAAACGGGATAAAATCCTTTATGGCTGCGCATGGACACTGTGATCTTAATTTTGTCTGTAATACTCGTAAACTGGGGATTTTTATTGTTAAATTCCGCCGTCCAATGAAAAGGCCTCCCAATCTTATATAGTTTTCAAAGAACCACATTTTATTACAAAATAACGAAATGCAATGGAACGTGTCACCACTAAATACAGCACACGAACTCAAAAAGTATGTATACTATTCGTCATTAACATCATCATCATCATTTTAGCCATAGGACGTCCCACTGCTGGACACAGGCCTCCTCAATAGATTTCCACATCATCATAGATCGTCTAACCAACTTGCAGGAGATTGGACGCTGTGCTTGCCGGTACATCTATACTATTCATCACCATGTACAGCCTATGCTATATACCTATGCTCTATGTCTCTATGTCTTCGGGCAGCGACTTTGACATCTTGGCACGACCTGACGTTTACTTTCTCTTTTACCTGTGCACTGCCCAGGTCTTCCACATCCTCTCTTTTCTTCAACTTTTTGTCAATTATGTTTTTAAAGAACCCGTCATGTCTCCTCAAGTGTATTTTCCTTCTTTTGGTTTCAATGGTTCTTAACAGGAATTTTATATTAAACCAATAATTCTTCGTAATTATTCGTTAGATTTTTCTTTATTCAGTTGATCCTTTCCATTGTCCTCCGGCACCACATAGCTAATGCTTCGTGTACAAAATTCTGAACTTCAGTTGTCTTACGGGGGTCATGAATTCAATAAATATCTTTTTCTACTCGTGCACTTTTACCTGTCATTTACATAGTCGCTAAGTCTTATACAATGAGACCGATAATAAGTTGGCAAAAACTCTGTGCTCTATGGTCTATAAAAGCATTGATTAGCGTGCTTTTATAATTCATATATTTTTCATAAAAGCACTGTTTACCAAGATAATAACATTAACTTTTTTTTGAAGTAAGGCTGCAGTTCTAATTATTAAGTAAGTAATTACAGCAGTAACAACTTCTTAAAAAACAATATTACACAAAATAAACTCAAATTTACAAGTTAAACATTGTATACTTATTTATTTTCAATCTTAGGGTAGGTTTTTTACAATATATAAAAAGTAAAATACAAAAAGCCATAACATTGTATTATTATTATGTTTTACTATTGTATGTAACAAAGCCATCATGAATTCTGTTTTAATTATCAAATATTATTCATTTTAGATATTTTTATTAAACTAGACAGTTGGCATTACTATCCAGTGCAAACAAATTAAAAAAAAATACAAACCATAGACAAAGTCATATTTGAGTTCCCACCATAAATTGTAACTTTGTAAGTTCCAAGTTACTATTGAAAAAATAATAAACGTTAAATAAACAATTAATTTCTTTCTTCTTTCTTTTTTTCTAATTAAATATTGTACATAAACAGATAAAGTATCTTCTGTTTCCATAAATAAACAAACTGTACATACATACCCTAATTTTTTTTTAATTTAAAAGTGGGTAGTCGTAGAAAAACTATTGTATGCAACGGTTTATAACTGGTCTAAAAACGCTCGTGGCGTATTTACTTTCGATGTTCGCCAAGGCTCACATTGCAACCCACGCCACTCGCGTTTTAAGACCCTTCTTATACAGTTGCATAAAATACTATAACAGCGCGATCTAAATACAAATATGACTTAAATTGGGTAGTTTGCTGGGTAAAACAAAATATTATTCTAATCAGTCTGTCAGTTAGGTTATCAAAAATATTGAAAACGTATTTTATGTTTTGTCAATCAAACAAAAAAAGACAGATACAGCGCGTCAAAGTTTGTGAGTGGGGGCGCATGACGTCACGCCGTGCGATAAACGGTAGCACGGCGTGACGTCACGGGAGCCTTCAAATAGTCCCTATCACTTTTTTTAAATATGTAAGACATTTAATTTTTACATCTTTATACAATACAATACAATTCAACAAAATAATATAGTTTAAATAAAACAATTTAACGGTCTTCACTCATTATCACAACACCACATCAAAACGGGGCTTAATTGCGTATAAATATGATCTATTTAATTTCTTTTCGTTGGAAATTCTTCGATGTTTCGGACGTCGCGTTACGTCCATGGTCTCGAAGGAAACTGGATCGGCGAAATCAACGTCTTCTAGCCGCGCGAGTTTTTCGATCTACCCGCGCTTGACGTTTATTGTTAGGTTATTCACTGCGGTCGTCACTAGACCGACACACACACACACTACACTCACGACGTCAGGCGATTTATCGGATGTTATATGATGTTGTTTACATTTACTAATTATTGGATTCCACGAAGATGAAAGTTTGAAACCATGTTCCCGGTTGAAATTTCGGTGTTTCTTGATTTCAATTGCTTCACGTACGATTCTACTATAGTATGGTAATTAAGTTCCGTAGAAAGGATCTTGGGATTATGAAGCTCAATCCAGTGGTTTGGTTCTGCTTCTAATAAATGTTCGGCAATAGCGGACTTATTCATCTGGTGGTTCTTAACAGCCGCGATATGTTCCTTGACTCTTTCAGCAATAGTGTGCTTCGTCTGTCCAATATAAGAACTCCCGCAACTGCAATCGATCTTGTAAACGCCAGGTGATTGGAACCGAATAACATCCTTAGGTGATCTTACATGCCCTATGACCCTAGATAACGGCTTGTACACAGTTTTTATCGAGTACTTGTAGTACTGTGCCAATTTTGTCCGTTATTAACGAAAGGTAATTAAAAATCATATTTATACGCGATAAAGCCCCGTTTTATTGTGTTGTGATAACAATATAACGGATTATATCGCGTATATTATCTCATTTGAGTTCCCGACGTTTTGGAAAGGTTTTCAGCTTTCCATGGTCACGGGTGGACTGAGAAACGTCGGGAACTCAAATGAGATAATAATACGCGATATAATCCGTTAAATTGTTTTATTTAAAGGAGTAATAAAAGCGGAAACAGAAAAAAATATTAAAATAATATGGTACCCAAGATGGTGCGAGTTTTTCGCCTCGACCGATTACCGCAGCATGAGTCATGTCATGTCATGTTAATTTAATTTGTACGGCAGCATGTTTGCTGTTACCGTCGTCATTTGTGCTAGGCGGCAGGATGCCACGACAGCCTCGGCACCTAGCGTGTGGGGCTGCTGCGCGCGGGCGCTACGAGCAGCAATAGTGTTCCTAGTCTTCACACTATTTTGTTGTTGCGTCAGTCTGTACCGCAGCATGAGAAAAATGTAAACTATTCTTAATATATCGCACGGCAAGGAGCGATAGTCGCCTCGCCTTTGATGTCGCCGTGTAAACAAAAGAATGTGAGAATTGTATTTCTAGCGCACGTTCTATTAATTTGCCATTATGAGTGCATGGCGAGAGGCTATTCTTATTGTGTGCTTTTAAAACGTTTAGTTGTTTTTATTTCTCGCATTAATGTAATTTAATTTAGAAATTATTGCATACGATAATATCATACGATTTCTCGCCCCAAAACTTGCGAGAAACTTGCACTTGGTGTATACTAAATGTACGCGCTGCGCTAGTAATTTTAATAATATTCGGAGATACTATTCTGACCATTTGCGAATTTGTTAATTTCTGCATCTGGCGAACTGCGGCAGAAGAATCCTGGCTCCTTTGTAATTTCCAGAAGGTTATAGCTATTATTTTCCCTGAGGTCGGTTGATACAGCGCAATTTCGTGGACGATAAAGAATACCCCATTCCGGGTGTCATTTTTGCGGAATCAGGTCACTGCTCCCGTGCATAATAAGCGGGCCAGGGCTGGTGCTGCTAACGGACGGTTAAGTTTAACTAACGGATAATTTAATCTTTCATACCTATAAACGTGACTTAACAATTAATCACTGACCTCTATGTATTACCATTGAACTGGCTGCTGTCAACTTATTTTTGTAAGTATTTCATAATCGCCTTATGGCATTAAGTTCGTCTTTTGTACAATAAATTTTCTTTTGTGCAATAAAGATTAAAGACATAAATAAATAAATCGCCATTTTGTCGCTATAGGCACAGGTAGGCCAACACGAGTGTCCGTGGAACTAAAATTAGTGATGTCCGCAAGTCTTCGGTTATCAACATGTTATTACAAGTGGCTGTGGGTGAGGGTGACTAGAAATACGATTCTAAAGTTTAATCACACATGGCGCAGATACTATAAATGCAACATTGAACTGAAGATATCGCTTGTCTCAAGCCTGAAATTACATTAGTAATCAAACTTGCAGAAGCTGACTTCCACAGTTTTCGTTTGCATGTAATATCGATCTCTATAAGGCGAGCGTCTATATAAGGCGACTTTATAGCGATTTAATTAATTAATTTATTTATTTATTTATAAGTATATTTACACAGCATTATAGACTTAGAGCTAATTCACTGTGAAACTAAAAGTAAACTTATACTAACAATTAGATAGGGACACTAGTTATCCTGTCATCCATCAACTCACAGTGACTCAAACACGCATTACACACAGCTGTCCATCGCCACGCAAACAGATCGCATTCCGGTGTTGACCTCAGAAGCGCATTGAGTAGCGTCAGGGCCCGGAGGAGCGGCGAGTTCCTGTGCGACACAGTACGAGCTGCTGGCACTGCCAACAACGCGCGCGTACGGGGCCGAAGCGTGATTCGGGGGACATCCGGAACGTATAACCTAACTAAACTATTCACTAGCTCGAGGCAATCAGACTCCCCACGCAGCACACGGCAGACTAAGGTAAGCAGACTGAAGTTGCGCCTCGCTTCTAGAGAATGGAATCCCAGACATCCGAGAAATATATATTTAAATAGGCCAGTATCAAAAAGTACGACTGCATTTTAAATAATACCATTTTTGACTGTTTTAATTATTAGTTTATTTAACACAAATAACATCAATAATAAAATCATAATGAATATAGGTAGGTAATATTTAAATATATCAATAGAAAATTACTTATTTCAATATCAATGTCGACATTATCGATATGATCTCCTTGGAATAGTTTACGGCAAAATTAGTTCAATGGGACACTCACTGAGCGCGGGGGGCGCTTCAAATTCGTACACAAAATTAGCTTTCAAATATATTGGACAGCCTAAGCAACCAGTGGAATAATAGAGATCAGTGTTATTGACAAACAATGCACAGCTTTTACCGTTAAAGGGAAGAACATGGTATTTGAAACACATATTCCACGAGGACTAACTCGCGTGCAATTCGAATTCGTGTCTTGAGCATTATTCGAAATAGATACATTTTTTTTTACACGAAGTGCTTCTAAAAATATTACTCGAAATTGGACCACCGTAAGGTTCTATTAATCACCTAGCAAATTATAAACATTAAAACAATACTTACACAGGTACGCAGTTATCTTTTAATCGGATTAACTAAATTGTATTTCTTCATAAAAGCGCCAAGTGATCTTTTTTTTAACAAGAAACGATTAATTAAATAGATTAAGCATTACGTCAGAGCATTCTTTTTATGAGCATTGACATAAAAAAATACGGAGTATGTGGTTTTTGTTTCAAATCATGACGTCATAATGTCAAGCAATAATACCACGTGCCGTTAAATAAAATATCGTTTGTTTCCGTTCATATCTCTTCACCTGAGTTCTAGGGCGCCCGTTTAAATATTACCCTAGTAAATACTACCCTAAATATTACCCTAGTAATCCCTAGATTTGACAAACAATTATGTCTTAGGGTCAATTTCACCGACGTAGTATAAGCCTTATTCCAATAATAAATCATTAATTACACGTGACTAAACTCATTAATCTTACACCGCCAATTTTGGCTGAGTAAACTGTTAGATGTAGATTAGTATTGTCATTGTCACTGTCAAGTGAATTCAATATTTACTTCACAATTGATGTATTACTCGAATAAATTTAAAAAATACGCAGCACCATTGCTCAAGCATGGGACAAATTGTCTATCTTACTTGGATGCATAACGATTTCATTCAATTCATTCGTTCAACGTTACTTAGTAACTATGCGAGAGATTGTTATCCGTAGACTAGCGTGGTGAAATGGAAATGAAGATAACCATTGAGTACATCGTTAGATTTAGTTTATACTGGGTTAGCCACTCTCGTGTAAATTGATTGTTGGTGAAATCGGCCCTTAGCCTCATCACTACAACGATATTTGATACACAAGTGTCAAATATCTTTTTTAAGGAAAATCCCACTATGTGTCATGAAATTTAAGACTTTGTTTCTAAAATAGCCCTTTGATATTTTCTTTCTTGTGTGTATTATATTTGTCTATATATTATTTATATGGTCGCTTATTACCCATAGTAGGTAGGCTTTGCTGAGGTTGGTACTATTGTCGATTTTTGTACGGCTGTCTATCTATATAGTCAATCTTTAGGATGGATAATTCTTGCACTTTTGAAACGTCGATAAAAATTTAACTATAGATATTTTTTTATATTTATTTATTTATTTAACTAAACTAATTTAGTAACAGATACTTGCAATTTATTTTTAAAAAAATATTTCATTGAGATGTCCTCTTTCTCGTCGTTGGCACTCTTGCAATCGACTACGCAAACTTTGGAAAATTGACACATGCTGCGACGGATCGCGGCTATCTCAATAAAATAATAATATTAGAAAAAGCTCGTTGTTTTCCCGTGAAACGCTCTATTATAAAAACGAAAAATTGCACGAAGTGCCCCTCACTCTGACAGTTTCCGAAATATTCAGTGAGCTATTTGCAAAAATTTATGGCCCACCCTATATTACTAGAAAGTGGGCACTTCATCAGTAGAGGCAAAAAACACTCTTTTTTCTTACTTTCACCCGTTGGTAAAAGTATCTTTTAACCATCTGAGATGGCCCAGCTACCTGTGTACCAAACATACTTGAAATCTGTTTAGCCGTTTTGTCTGATGAAGCCACAAAGACACACACAAACAAATAAAAAAGTTAGTGTACAGACATTTAATTTTTACAACGTTATAATAGCATGCAAGTACACAAATATTAAATTATTGAAACATCTATATAATTGCATTTATAATATTAGTGGGATTTATGTATCCTTCATGTGTGTTCAAAGGGGCCCAAATCACCACGGCAAATGACTTGAGGAAACTTTCGGCCTGTTACTATCATGTCGTGTTATAAATGTCGGCTGATCTCTTTTGTTTCAAGTAAGAATGTGATAAGAGTTCAAGTTAATCTTTTTTCGGCTGTGCGTTCAATTAAACAGGCTTTGAACAAAAATAGCACGCTGTCTGTCGTTGTGTATATGATACAGATTGGGTTAACCCCAGAGATAACAAAAGACATTGACAATAATAGAAAACCTATTTCACCCTATTACAAAATACCACGTTTTTACGTATTTATACGCGATTAAGCCCCGTTTTGTTGTGTTGTGATAACATCACTAATATGTACCTATTGTTATTATCGCTAGAAATATAATAGATACACCATAAGCAATCTTTAAGAAGTTTCTACTGAATTCGAAAGAAACTACTTTTTAATTGATTGATTTATTTTATTTTACTAACAAACTATACAATATGAGCATGGACCTATAAAATAAGCGGACGGAGTCTTTAGAACATGAAAGTGAAGCAACTATAGTAAGTCAGTATCTGTCAAATCGCTTGTCCTTACAAGAGACACACACACATTCAAACCATAGTAAGTCAGTCGGCCGCCATAACTAAACGAGACTCCGTCGAATACACATCTCTCAGAATGACACAATATAATCGAAATATGCCGTCTTGGGCTGTCCAACGTTGTTGGAACCACAGCAGAGTAAGGAAAAAAACTCAAAGCGTTACTTTTTATAGGTAACAAACTCGTAAATCAATATTATTTTCAAATTAAACATTTTAAATTGTCATACGATAAACTTCATACAACGAAACCAGTGTGCTCAATTAAAAAATGGGGTAATTATCCTGAAAGTTGAGATTGGTATTGCGCTAAACTAATTATTTTTTAATGAAAAATAAGTTTATAAAACGTGAGAATTGTTATTTCAGTACATAAATTTGTTTAATTATCGTGGAATTACGTCTTAAACTCATCGAAAATATTATTTAGGTTTCCTAGAGTGGACGAATCTCAAAGAAATAATTTACGACATAAAAATTATAAGAGAATGTAGGAATAAAATAATTGAACACCATTCAAAACGAGCGTAATCTGTACTATGCATTTTGAGGCTTCAAATTTATACTCCACCGAAGGTCGAATGATTAGTATGGTTACTAATTCTTTACCAAAACAGATAAGTTTACCAAATGAAAAACTCCAGGTTCTATAATAACTATTAGATTTTCCGTTTTAATCCGTTTATTTTGATATTATCCACATCTGAATCTTACATGTATTGTGTTCTAACCTTTTTACGGGAAAATTATAATTTGAAACCTATTTCTTGATTGGGGAAATTTTGTTGTACATGGCAACTCTGTTAAAATGCACACATTGACGCGGTCCGCCATTAGCTGGCTTCAGTTGAATGTTTTAAAGACTCCGTCCGCTTATTTTATAGGTCCATGAATATGAGTCCTTGTTACTCAAAATAAATGTTATTAATTTAATTTCCTTTTCATTTCACTCATCAAAAAATATTTTTACCCGACTGCGCGACGCAAAGGAGTGGTAATGTGTTTATCAGTCTATGTATGTATGTATGTATGTTTGATCCTATCTGGCACTCTAGAGACCAAACGCGTGGACCGATTTTGATGATTCTTACGTCAATCGATTTGTCTTAACTGACCGAATGTCACTGAAGACATGAAAATGATGAAAACTCAAAATGGCGATAATGAGACGCCATATTGTGAAAAAAAAACGTACTATATCGAGCGGGGTATCAATAAATAGGGATTTAAAAATCATTATTAGGTTTCTTTCATTATTTTTAATTTGGAATTACCAGTTAGGAACTATAACGATTTAAAGTTGGTTAGCAAGCCGTTCTCACTAAATTTTCATTTAATTGTATTGTAATAAATCTGTGCAAGTTTCTCAATAACCCCCACGATAAAGATTGCGAAATTGACTGACTTTTATAATTTTAACTAAAAACTATAAAATAAGAAATAATAATTAAAAAAACAAAAAACCCGACTGCATAAAAAACTAAAAAGAAAAAAAACAAGTCCAGTACCCTAGAAATTTGTTAATTTTTTAATTATTTTAATTTTAATTTATTGTTAATGGAAATTTTTCATGATTCATGATCGGGACCCATTGTTGGGATGATTTGCGTCAATCTAGATTTCTTATGGGTCCCGACTGTTCAAAATCGCTATGTTCCATATTAGAATTTAATATTTGTTATATTGTGAGTATCGATCATGAATCACGAAACATTTCCATTATAACTTAACAAATTTCTAGGGTACTGGACTTGTTATTTTTATTTTTAGTTTTTTACTCAGTCGGGTTTTTTCATATTTTTGATTTTTTTTTTATAACGATTTTTGTATGTGTCGTTGTGGCATCATCACGCCAAAACGGCTAAACGGATTTTAACTATTTTTGTTACACCGGGCAGTTAGGCGTCCTCAAATGGTTATAGAATACTTTTTACTCGACTGCGCTGAAGAAAAAAGAGGGTTATGATTTTTGCGCCTCCACTGTCTAAGTTCTAGTGTATATAATAAATTGATATTTTTGTTGAACCTTTATTATATCTACTTATAGCTGAACTAAACTTTGACAACTATTGCATGTACGTCAAGGAATTTAATTTGTGTACCCTTTCGTACCTTGTCATAGTGACATTGATATGGCATCTTTGATTGATTAGCATTTTATGTACTTTGTAATTTGGTACACTTTTTAAATACTTAATACATCCAATAGCAAATTAGTAACTAATGTACGCTGCCTTATATTTATTCGCACAATATCTTTATTTTTTAATATTTGCTATATTCATTAGCAAAAATGTAACTTTTATAACCATTAGCAGAAAATATCGCATACATTCCACTTCTACACAGTCCAGTAAATAATGAATTAGCAATAATTAGAAATGCCTTCAGCAACTTGAGGAAAATTTATCTTATCTGGGTTCAAGAGATTTACATTTAGCCTATTTACTTGTTGATACGGTATGACAGTCGACACTTGCCATAAATAAATTTATAATTAAAAGTCAATGTCAGTAAATGTCGGGATGACTGCAAGCACGTGCAATATTAAATTATAATTTGCTTAAAATGTCTGATGTTACTTTCATCAAGACCGGTATAGATAAAAAAGTGTTATGGAAAGCTGGCCGTCGCTATATTAAAGTAAAGAACAATAAATCTGATACAGAATTATGGCGATGTAGTAACGAAGTGTGCAATAGCACACTTACTTGGTGTACGTCCGACGGAACCATTACAAGGGATGGCGATGACCATCAGTGTAACCCAGATTTTCAACAATTCAAGTTGGAGATGATAATAGAAGGTTTGAAAAATGCTGTTTGTAACGACTACCGTCCTACTCCGGCAATATTTGACGAATTCATGAGACCTTACCGGTCTAATCCGGAGTATGATGATGTAATTCCATCTTTCGAATCAGTTAAAGACACGTTATATCGAGTACGCAAAAAGTATTACCAAGTTTATCGCTGTACCTTTCAAAAACTAGAAGACGTTGTAATAACAGCAAATCTGTCTGAAAATTTTTTGCTGTTTGAGGATGGAGCGTCGGACAAAATAATAGCTTTTTGTAGTGAACAAGCTCGAGAAGCTACAAAAGCGATTACTCATTATTTTGGAGATGGAACATACAAGATCGTACCCAAACCATTTCATCAGCTCTATACGATACACGGAGATATTGGCAGCGATTAAAACAGTACAAAAGTTGTCCCTATTATTTTCGCTTTACTGCCTAACAAACTACAGGACACATATTGCAGATTCTTCCAGTTAATAAGGCAGTATTTACCAGACATGAAACCTGAAGTCTATCAAACCGATTTTGAAATTGCTGCGATGAATGGTTTTGTAAGGGTATTTCCTACAGCTGCAATAAAAGGCTGCTTCTTTCATTACGCCCAGGCTCTTCGACGAAAGGCAAAAAAAATTAAACTGACGGAAATTGGCAATGGCCAGCATACTTTGGCATTATTTACTGCGTTAGCTCACCTACCGGCAACTCATATACCGGAAGCTTTTTCCTCTATACATTTCGAGATTGAAGCCAATAATAACACTGTATGGGATGATTTCATTCAATACTTTGTCAAACAATGGATGAAACCTGCAATATTACCATCTATGAGTTGTTACGGGGAGCGACACCGAACCATCAATGCGTGTGGAGGATGGCATAATCAAATCAACAAAAGCATAGGTAGAGGACGTCCTAGTTTATTTTATTTAATATCTTGTTTGAAAAAGGAAAGCATCGACTATGACTTCCTCATTCGTCAAAACAATATTTTGGTAACTTATAACAGAAAACGCGGGAAAAAAATCAAAATTATTGACGAAAGATTAAAAAAGTTCGTAGACGATTATCTGAAGGGTTCCATCGAGGTCAATGTTTGTTTGGATAGACTAAGTAAAGTAAAGTTTATGTAGCAACATAGATAAGTGTAATTTAATGTACAAACATATGTATTTAGGGAATTAGTTTAATAGTAGTGAAGTAATTTTTGTTATTTTAAAATATTAAAAAATGAATTTCCGATCCTCGCCTTTTTATTAAATAAAAATGGTCTAGGTGTTGATTGTTAAATGTATTTGACTTTACTAAAAGTGTACTAATTTCAACAATTTACAAGAGCAAATGACATTTTATACAATCTGATAACTCTTACTTATAAAGTGTATATTTTGCGAAAGTGTATAATATGCGAATAAATGTTAGATAGTTTATAATAGTTAATAATTTGCGAATGAATGTAATTAGTATTTAAAAAGTGTACCAAATGAGAAAGTACATAAATGCTAATAAATCGAATCTTGATTTATCGGCTTTCATATTAATTTTGACTGTGACAAGGTATATAAATTTAATTCCGTGTCATTAATCCTTAAACTTATCTCTTTAGTGAGTCTGTATGGTTCATTTTATCTGCTGCACGAATAGCGTATAATATGTATTTCAAAACAGTACGTATTAAAATAAATAAATTTTGGGTTAGTTTTTGTGCATATTACCTACTCGTATTCACATTTGCTGAGAGGTTAACTGGAAGAAATCCATCCCTCACAGGGATAAGTTCGCTTTTGTACATGTACGTGTTTTGTAATAATTTTGTTTATTTGTTTATGTGCAATAAAATGATTACATACCAGTGGCGTGGTGTCCATATAAGTCGATTCCCACCGGGTTGCCCAACAGAAGTCTTATAACCACGGCACCTTTTTCTTTAAAGAGTCAATGAATACGGTTTGGCTTCCCTTGTAATTTTCCTGACGCCACGCCTCTGTTACATATTAAGATGTAATTTTAAAGAAATTTACTTGCCTGAGGAGTGTTCCTTTGAAGTATGGAAAATTAATAAAAGTATAGTGTATCTTTATTATTAGGATTTTGTTGTTGCCATGGTTATCTTGAGTCATTTTTTAAAAAATAACACTTTTCTAGGCAATATAGGTTCATTTTTCAATTTTATAAGCATTTTTCTAAGTAACTCTGTCACTGTTGTCTCCTGGGTCACGGGACAGAATAACAACAAGTAAAAGTTGATCCACCCTTTAATCGATAATTAAATATCGGTTAAACTGTGTCTCAACCGGCCCTTGTCTCAGGTGCCAGAGAGGACAGATTAGTACCGGAGCATTATCTGTGCCGATACCCACGATCCTCTATAGCTATCCCTCTTATGTATATACTTTTTATAAATTAAATACGAAGCCACTGCGTTTTTGTAGAAAAACTGATTTTTTTGCTTATTTGGTAGACTGTTGGTTACATAACTCGAACCCACACCCTTGTTAGGGTTCGGTAGTCAACATGTCAAAAACGGAACCCTTACAGTTTCGTCATGTCCGTCCGTCTGTATGTCACAGGCATTTTACTTATAACTAAAAAGATGTATATTGATGAAATTCGGAGTAGAGATGTCTTATATAAGCCGCGATTTAGTTAGATAGATAAATAACATAAAAAAATTGTCACTTCTTTTAAAAACATTATGAGGTTCACATAACATAATACTAATTTGTTTAATCTTGTTGTTTGTGCAATAGTTAATATCCCGTACACTGATAGCTGCAGGCCAATTTTTAAAAAAGTAAGCATTTTGCCCCTACCTTGCATGTACATAAAAAAGTATGCCTATTTGTCAAGGAATATCCAGATTTCTTTAAAAATAGGTCCGATGTTTTTATAGGCAAGCAAAGATCCCAGTACAAGAGCCTACTGTATCAACCTCCGTGTCGTACGGCTATATATCGTAAGAATGCTTATAATATGTGCATATTCATATACCACAATATCCCAGACTATATAAGACAAATGGAGTATAATAATTTTGTACGAGAAATTACCAGATGGCTCATTGAACATTGTTTTTATAGCTTAAAAGAATTTTTAGATTATAGTCCGCATGACTGACTTATTGTGCACAACTTAGAATATCTTTTTGCATGTTGTTCACATAATTTTATATTATATAAAATTATTTTTGCATGTCGTTGACCGACAGAATACTTTACTGATGTACCTTTAGGTCTTGTACCACATGTTTTGTAGTATTCTAGCAAATAAAACATTTCTATTCTATTCTATAAAAAGATAACGGCCGTGAAATCTATCAAGAGGCATCGTCTCAGCTTATTTAAAATGCAGATACCATATCTAGATTTCAGTATAATAAAAAAAGTGAGAATTAAAATACCACGCTTTCTGGTCAATTTAACTTATCACCTTATTCTTGCTATCTCTTTCTATTCTACAATTAACAAAAGAGCGGGCATTATGATTAAGTGCGGTACTTTGAGTACGATTGTATAGGGAAAGCCCAATGGCCATATCTGCTCCCACGCACCCGCCCCTCTCCTCAAAAGGATTCATCCGCTGTCAAGTTGTTGTAGGATACCATTTCGTTGTTGTCATTCCGAGGATAGGCAATTTTAGAAAAAATCTGATTCTACTTTTGAATTGTTTTTCATCGTTTATTTAACATTGCTGTGAAACTCTTTTATTTGTTTTGTATCAGTATTGTGCTAGAATAGTCTCAATTTGGAGCTCTTCCAAGTGTAATAAATATAGCAATTTAATAGTTTGAATTGTTTCTTGAACTATTAATATTGTGGTTAATGGTGTGTGTACTCCAGTGCTAGCGAAGGTAAGTCAAGTGATTTTTTAAATTATCTTATTTATGAATGTTAATTGGAGGTTCTCTTAGACATACCTACTCTTATATTTTTGTCTATTTTTTATTTAGGGCCGATTTCACCGACAATCAATTTACACGAGAGTGGCTAACCCAGTATAATTTTAATCTAACGATTTACTTGATGGTTAACTTCATTTTCATTTCACCACGCTAGTCTACGGATAACACTCACTCGCATAGTTACTTAGTAACGTTGAACGAATGAATTGAATGAAATCGTAATGCACCCAAGTAACATAAGACAGTTTGTTCCATGCTTGAGCAATGGTGCTGCGTATTTTTAAATTGGTTCGGGTAATACATCAATTGTGACGTAAATATGGAGTTCACTTGACAGTGACAATGACAATACTAATCTACGTCGAACAGGTTACTCAGGTGAAATTGGCGGTGTAAGATTATTCTCTAGCTTAAACATTTTATCTTTAGGTTAATTATTGGTGAAACGTATAATGAGTTTACTCACGTATAATTAATGATTTATTATTGGAATATGGCTTATACTACGTTGGTGAAATCGACCCTTAGACGTTTAGCGTTTTTCCTAAGTATTTTTTCATTTATCATACTATTAATTCTTATATTTTCTTGTATATAAGATAAAGTACTGTAGAACCCATTTATATAATTTATTTATGTATTTATGAAACAATATATCAGTCGTATTTAGCAATATTCAAACAATGAACTGCTTTATTTTTCTAAAGACGATAAAAATAAAATGAATAACTTCACAAAGTATGTAATCGTGTTATGTACTATAATAATAGTGATACTTACTTCTATACCACTAATAAGTCGTAAAACTATTAAATTTAATTGTGCAGTTAAATATATAATTAATTAATTACTATACCTACATTGAAAACATTTTATTAAAAATTAGTGGGAAAGGCTAGATTTCTGTAACCAACATTTTTTTAAATTTTTTGTATGTCTGTGGTTGTAGACACTTTATGCCAAAACGGCGTAATGTATTTCATCTATTTTTGGTACATGGGTAGTTTGGCTATAGTGGGCGTCCAAGGATTTTAACAGGATATTTTTACCCTAGCACCTAAAAAGAGGGTTATTTTTCCTGCGCCGATGTTATCTACACTAAGATAAATGTATTTAAGTTTGACATCTTTATAAAAAAAGTTGACGCCCTGTTTGTCACCTCCATTGCTTTTGATTTAAGGTTGAGAATGCAAACTGATGGAGTGTCAAGCATTAGGACATTTACCTTATAATATGTCCATAATATGTCTCAACATAATTAGTGTCTAAAACCTTAATAGCCCGTTTTACTTATATTTTACAATATTTCTGGTTCTTTTTTAAATATATTTCTTATTTATTTTATAATAAAAGCATATATTTAGCTGTAAATAAGTTATAATCTTATTTACTTACTCTTATTTATTTATTTTTAGTTAGACAACCAACGTATTAACGTATTTCTATATATTTTGCAGTCATTCTACGTAAATCTTTTCTTTAACTAGAATTAACGCAGTAGAGATGTAGTAAGGAAGTGTATGTCCCCTGCAATACATATGTCGTATGTTCCTCTGAAAATGATGTTTATAACCATCACTAATATCATGTTATTATTTATTTCAGATAAACACAAAATGGATTCTCATGAAAAAACCTGTTCCAACGGAGCAAAAACTTATATTGGAATTTTGTCTAAAGCATTGTCGACGTATCTAACACCGGTATTTACCGCAATCGTTGAAGCAGCTAAGAAAGAAGGACAATCTGAGCAACAATCAATTAATGTGAAACCGGGAGAAACAAGTAAAGCTCAGGATGAACCTAAAATGTCAGCATCGATGGCCCTGAGAACTCAGTCTAAAGAATCACTTCTCGTTGAAGAAGAAAAGAACAAACTATTGAAGATCATCCAAGAACTCAAAGGAACGCTTATAAACGAAGAAAAAAACATAAATCTATCAGAATGTCAAGAACTAGCCTGTGCAGCAGAAGATAGAGGGCTATTGACAAAAAACTATGAACACGAAATTCCAGAAAAAATAATGGATGCAGCAGGAAAAAGGAAGCTTTTGCTAGAATATCAAGAACCGCATATGAAGGACATATCTATGCCAAAAAAGAGGAAACTATCCTCAGAGCATCAAGAACCGCAAATCGAAGAAACCGATATACTGAGAAAAGATCTAGAACCGCAAATCACCGAAACATTAACCGAGATGACTGAATATGTAGAACCAAATAACAAACAATTAGTCATACATAAGCAAAAGAAAAAATATTGTTCGCGAAAACAAAAAAGACGGCGAATTAGAGAGCTAAATGAAGCTCGCATAGAAGGATCGAATAGGACACCATTTGTATTAGATGTGGCATCAACGAAGAGAGCCTATTACGATAATAAGAAAGCTCTTGAAAGGGCCATTAAACAGGTCACAAATAAAGTCAATGAGATTGAAAACAAACTGAATACAAATGAGAAAGCTTTCTATATGATAGGCCCTAGGCAACCGATCTTTTCTTCGTGCGCGTTACAACACCCGTTAAACTTCATAGAAAACTTATTTGTATACTTCAACAGGTTACCCATAGAACGTCAAACCATAGACACGATTGTGGAATGCTTGCAAGAGTCTGCTAAAGATTGGGCGATGAAACACAAGCAGCGCTGGTCAAATATTGAAGATTTTAAAAAGGATTTCTTTGCAGAATACTGGGGAATGAGTTCCCAAAATTCATTGCGTAGGAAGATATTTCAGGCCGTCAACTACTGCTTTAACTGTAAATCGGAGACTATGGCTAGATACTTCATGCTTCTCGTTTCTCAAGCAAAATGGCTGCCGAATAAAATACCTGATGACGAAATTATATCGGAAATAATGCGCCATTTTCCACAACGTGTTCAGATTGCATGGCGCGTCAGTGAAAAATGTACGATTATCGAAGCGATAGAGTTCCTAAGGGATATGGATGCACTTAAAAGAGAGACTAAAGAGGAAAGAGCGGTGAGAGTAGGAAAAAAAATCAAATATAAGTTGCGTGATGACGACATCATGAATGAAGTCTGCAAAGGAATCAAAATTGAAAAAGCTGAGGTTGTTGAGTGAATACTTTGGAGACAGGGGATTGTCAGTGATTAGTCATTACATTGTATATAGATTTGTTTGTACCCTGTGCCGTACGATTAAAATAAATATAATTTAGATTTGTGAAATAAAAAAAATAAAAAAATTAAACACTTGTTTTATTTATGTACACATGGTATATCATATCTGATTGAATTAATATATTTAAATTCTTAGCCATAATCGGACTTTATACATAAAGGACCAACATTCATCTCGTTTCCAAAATTCTATACTTAATTGGGAACAGTAAGTTGCTCAAAGGTGTGTCTCGATATTATTTCTCGATAGTATACGTTACGTCAACTCAGATCAGAGTTTATTTTTACGTGAATTGTTTTTCAGATATCGAAAAAAAAATATTCATACGTATGAATACATTTTTACCTTGGTACATAAGTAAGAACAATTATAGTAGATTGTTTGATAAGGGGTTAAAATAAGCCATTATGACATGAAGTGATTATATAAATACGTCTGAGTGTCATAATGGCTGTTAAACACTCTGCTTTTCACTTCGACTGCGAGAAAATAAAAAAGAATTAACATTAAAAATGTATATTTCATGAAAAACTAAAAAGTACAGTTTGTGCGTATCAGAAAATTGGCCGATATGATCAGATTGGTTTGTTTGTTTTTAATTATTCGTAAGGTTTATGTATATTAATGGCGAGTACATCACGCACCTTCGGTTCGCCGACGATATTGTGGTCATGGCAGAGACGCTGGAGGATCTCGGTACGATGCTCGAAGATCTCAACAGAGTATCCCAACAGGTGGGCCTTAAGATGAACATGGAAAAGACGAAGATCATGTCGAATGTCGATGTAGCGCCCACCCCAGTATTGGTTGGTAAGTCCTCGAAGTTGTTGACGAATATGTCTATCTAGGACAAACAATCCAGTTAGGCAGGTCCAACTTCGAGAAAGAGATCCAACGATTCGGATCCAACTCGGATGGGCAGCGTTTGGGAAACTGCGAAGTGTCTTCTCGTCCAGCATACCTCAGTGCTTGAAGACGAAAGTCTTCAACCAGTGCGTATTACCGGTGATGACCTACGGAGCCGAGACGTGGTCTCTGACTATGGGCCTCTTAAGGAAGCTCAGAGTTACTCAGCGAGCTATGGAAAGGGCTATACTCAGTATTTCTCTACGAGATCGAATCAGGAATGAGGAGATCCGTAGACGAACCAAGGCCACCGACATAGCATACAGGGTAAGCAAACTGAAGTGGCAATGGGCAGGGCACATAGTTCGAAGAACCGACGGTCGTTGGGGCAGAAAGGTTCTAGAGTGGAGACCACGTACCGGAAAGCGCAGCGTGGGAGGGCCATCCGCAAGATGGTCTGACGACCTGATTAGGGTGCGGGGGCTCGCTGGATGCGGGTCGCCTCTACCCGGCCCATGTGGAAATCTATTGAGGAGGCCTGTGTCCAGCAGTGGACGTCCTACGGCTGAAATGATGATGATGAAGGTTTATGTAGCTGGCCGCAAGTTCTTTTTTCAGTGTCATAGAAATTTGTATGGGATTCTGTGGCTTTCTTTTAAACTGTAGGGGCTAAATGTACTATTTTAGTCTCGCTTCGCACAGCTAATATGACGTACTTTAAACGTAAAAAAAATATGACATTGACAGCTAACTTGATAATATTTCTTACTAATCTATGTAGACCAAAGTATAAAAGTATTTATACGAGGGAACTATGCAAAAGTCACGTCATGAGTTTATAAAATGATATCCAAAAAACAATTTGATATAAAATAAGATATTTGTAGATTCGGGAAAAATATAAAATGCACACCTAAGAGGAACTATAGTTCCTAATAGGCTATTTGTATTTTTCTTTATCGTATATTATAAAACGACGTCTTAATAATAGAAATATTGGTAAAAAAAACTACTCCAATATCATAAAAACTCCCCGAGATACAACGACGTTACAAGCACATTTTTGGACTTTCCCAAAAAACGCTTCATACTAAAGCCTACAAGCATGTGACGTCACTCGCTAGTATCTTGTATGGGAAAAATAAGAACTTTGTTCTGCAGCTATGTTAAAACTTGCATTTATTGAAACGATTTTATAACAAAATTTACAAAACTGTATTATTGTTTATTAATATTTTCATAATTTTAAAATGGACTTTCCCACCCAACTTTAAAGACTCATAAAACCAGCTAGACGTAAGGTATCGAACTCAAAATTTTAACTTAGTTTTTATTTTATCAGGATCTTATATATTTATTTAATTTTTTTCTACTGTCAAATACCCTATTACCCAATTATGAAGACCGGTTTAGCTCAGCGGGAGTAACGTTGCCTGCGAAATGGAAGGTCCAGCAAGAAGGAAAATATGTGATGAACATAAATATTTGCAGCAGGGTCTCATGTACCTACATAATAACTACCTTACCATCCATTGTAAAATGAACATGATACGCAATAAAGGATATGATATATGATATGATATGATATGATATGATATGATATGATATGATATGATATGATATGATATGATATGATATGATATGATATGATATGATATGATATGATATGATATGATATGATATGATTATGATATGATATGATATGATATGATATGATATGATATGATATGATATGATATGATATGATATGATATGATATGATATGATATGATATGATATGATATGATATGATATGATATGATATGATATGATATGATATGATATGATATGATATGATATCATATGATATGATATGATATGATATGATATGATATGATATGATATGATATGATATGATATGATATGATATGATATGATATGATATGATATGATATGATATGATATGATATGATATGATATGATATGATATGATATGATATGATATGATATGATATGATATGATATGATATGATATGATATGATATGATATGATATGATATGATATGATATGATATGATATGATATGATATGATATGATATGATATGATATGATATGATATGATATGATATGATATGATATGATATGATATGATATGATATGATATGATATGATATGATATGATATGATATGATATGATATGATATGATATGATATGATATGATATGATATGATATGATATGATATGATATGATATGATATGATATGATATGATATGATATGATATGATATGATATGATATGATATGATATGATATGATATGATATGATATGATATGATATGATATGATATGATGATATGATATGATATGATATGATATGATATGATATGATATGATATGATATGATATGATATGATATGATATGATATGATATGATATGATATGATATGATGTATGATATGATATGATATGATATGATATGATATGATATGATATGATATGATATGATATGATATTATGATATGATATGATAGTGATATGATATGATATATATGATATGATATGATATGATATGATATGATATGATATGATATGATATGATATGATTATGATATGATATGATATGATATGATATGATGATAGATATGATATGATATGATATATGATATGATATGATATGATATGATATGATATGATATGATATGATATATATGAATGATAATGATATGATATGATATGATATGATATGATATGATATGATATGATATCATATGATATGATATGATATGATATGATATGACTATGATATGATATGATATGATATGATATGAAATGATATGATATGATATGATATGATATGATATGATATGATATGATATGATATGATATGAATTATGATATGATATGATATGATATTGATATTGATATGATATGATATATATGAA